>CM036547.1:5651350-6086350 GCA_020745685.1 Tautogolabrus adspersus | reverse complement strand
GACTCAATTTTCCACTTGGGATCAGAGATAAGGAGGAACTGTTCTCTGAGAGAAGAACATGCTGGAAAAAATCTGTTTATTGCCCTCTGTGTGTATTTGTGTGTGTGTGAGATAGACACTGAAGATAGTCTCTGTTTGTTTTTTATAGCATGGAGATGGGTCAGCTGGAGGCTCTCGACCCTGTGGGCAAAAAGTCGGGAACAAAGTGACAGAAGGCAACCAAGCGACAACAAAAACATGACTTGTCCATCTTCTAACCACCAAATATTCTCTCCATGTGGGAAATGTCAGAACTATGAGAGGGTTTTCCCAGAAACCTGGAGCGTACTCGCTGACTAATTCTGGACGTTGTTTAAATGAGAAGATGTGTCACAAAGTTTACAGCAATGCTGATGTAAATAGGTGCAGATGTAAATAGAAACCTGAGGAGAACAGGATGTCTAACAGATGACAGAGGGCAGACCTCCACATGTGTGCGTGCACATAAACACACACCAAAATGGTAAATAGGCCAACAAGGAAGGTAGAGGTAGCCGACTCACACTCAAGGTTATATGTAATAACTTCCAGATGTGAATGTAGTGCAAGTGAGGAAACACCTTGAACGGATAACACTTGTTACACAGGTAAGAACAGCTGCTATAAAAAGAAGCTAAAGCTAATTAGGTAGGCAGTCAGACAGCTGGGATCTGTTATTGTCTATAAATAAAACACGTCTCTCTCGTCACTTATAAAGTATGCTTCTTTAAATTCATAATACTTGATGCCATCTTCTCGTGAATATTCCCCCTCTATACAGGGTTAGATAACAGCTGAGATGGATACAGCAGCCAGACCCCCACACCCTCCCTTATCTGACCTCTCCCTTCCTGGGCAGCACTGATGGATATCTCACAGCAAAAACCAGTCAACAACAACACATCAGACAGTTACAGTAAGGCTGTCAAAAAATGTATATCCTGCTCCTTTCTGTTTAGATTAACCGTGAAAACAGACCTACTGAGGGCGACTGAAATGTCACAAGTGTACATTGTTGTTTGCATAAATCTGACAAAAATATGAACCATATTAGACAGAATAAAACAAGGATATGTTTAAAGATGGTCAGTATAACATCCTAATTAACAAAGAATACCAGTTTAAGCATATCGGATACATTGCAGAAGATAAAAACTACTGAAACACGTTTTGCATTGAATGAAAGCACGTGTGCAGAAAATGTGTTTTAATATATATTTTCCATACACTTCAATACTTTTAACATTTTGTGTCCCTTAACTTTTACATCATGATGACCTGGTTCTCGGGCTATGGAGCATTTCTCCGAGAAATTACACCACAATAAGGAGAAATGACAATAAAATAATATTTTTACCACTTCAGAGGGTTAACCAGACTTTGTTCTTTGCTTAAAAAAAAAGTCAATATTTCTTTATGATTTGCTGTTAATCAATCCACCCACTTGCAATGATTTTCAGAATCCTTCACAAAAGCACACACCAATTTGTCAAGTAAACATTAAAATGGTTGATGGACTTCAGCTTTATTAGCAAGTTCTGACTACTCAAACCACTTTTTTTTCCACCCTGTCACATCCACCCATCCACGCCACATTCACACAAGCAAAGCGAGCTGTTTCCAGTAAGTTAGCTGACTGTAGCTTGCAGCAAACATGCAGAGTAGAGCATGTCCAGAGGCTGCCCTGCATGTTCAATCCAAGCAGAGATTGAAAAAATACACAACTCATATCACAAGTTTCACTGAAAAGCCTAGTTTTACTTTCTTATTACATGTGCTGTTTGAAAGCCCTCCTTTCATCTCTGAACTTATCCGCAGGCCTCTCTCAGATAACAGACAGGAGGATGGAGCCATGCAGGAGGAATGAGGCTCGTCTTTGCCACATGCCTTTGCCATTGGCTTTCTTTCCTTCGTCCTCATGCTTGCCAAGGCTCCCCTGGCTTCAGCATTGACCTCCTCTTCTTCACTTTGCCCATGGTTGGCATTCTCCCCCTCTGCATCCCTCTGTCTATTCATTATACCATCCTTCCATCAATGAGCCTTTCACAGAGGCAGCAGTGTGGGGTTTGAGCCAGGGCTGCAGCTCGGTTTGAGGAATGTAACCGAGCGGCCTTCATGTTAGCCAAGATCTCAAGACTTCTGCCCTCATGCAGCCACTGTCCTGTATCATTTTACAACTCACTGGCAAACCAACAGCAGAACAACTCACATCATTAAGTCTTTACGATCCATATAGTCAAGTGCATTACCACTGAGTATTGATGAAAAGGAAAGTTTATCCCTAGAGGCCTAGCCAGATTAGAGGGTCAGCATCTGGGCTTAACCTTGAATTAGTCGGGTCATAGTGGTGGCAGGTGACGCCTGCACAGTTAACCTGGTTCTCATGTTCACAATGTCAACCTTCAATAGTTTATAAAAGTAAAGGGATCAATACCAAATGATTTGCTCAAGATCGCTGGGAAGAACTTTTCATTTTATGTCGATCCAGGAAACCCAAAGAGGTACATCTTATCTCGTCCTGTACATGCTGAGAGTTATTCTGTCACAAAAAAAACCTTCCTGCTGTCTCTTACCGGGTAAGAAAATCGTCCATTGTAAAACGTAGCAGTGCAAAATGTAAACAAAGGATGTTTTGGTAGCATGTTGTCAATCGCCTTGTTTGACACAATAGAAAAAGTCAGTCTGGATTTACTAGTTTTGCAGAGCCCCTTTCAAAAATGCAATGCACTCCTGAAAATATCCCAAACTTTCCTCATGGGCTGCATTTGTGAACACGAGGGACCACATTTTCACCCTGACTTTAAATGCCAATCTACGCACATTTCTGGCAGTTACAGGCTGTTATTGGTGTTGACTGTAAATTCAGGTGAAGAGAACTTCCACAGCATTTTACAGCGACGATGACTGATCCTGCTTTTCATGCAATGATACAGTCTCCGAACAAAAAGTCTGCAATAACTCTGGGTGATGTAATGAGGCTGCTTTATATGTTTTTCCACTCTTTCTTGATACTGTAAATATGTGCAATTACATAATATTTATATAACCCCCAAAAAAAGTCATCATAGTGTTGGATTTTGTTGCTTCCTCCGCCATCTTGGATATGTTATAAACATTACATCCTGTTTCCCAGAGCATCCTTTGTATGTCAAGACCAGCCAGCCTCCCGCCTGACAGGGAAATCTCTCGCTGTGATTCTCATTGTGTGAAAGAGCAAGAAAGATTTCAGGGGCAGGCTGTCCTGAACTCTTCTAGAAGTGGTCAGAAGTACATGTGTGACAGGGGCTTAGGTCGTATAACTATAAGTACAAATCTCAGTCTTTATAACCTGCTATACAACTCCTCACAGGAGCATTAATATAATTTATTTGTATCCTTACCTTGGCCTCACATTTCCTGTGGGTGGCTGTCTTGCATACTATGAGAAAAAGGAAAGGAGAGAGGAAAGAAACAGAAGGCAAGATGAACACCTTTAATGTGCTGCCTTGATTCATTCATATTTGACAAATTCCAAATCCTTATATCATTAAAGTCTGTCATGACATTGCTAACTATGTTCCTATTGGTTGTTTAATGTAATTTATTCATCTGTGAATAAAGTGCAACACTTAAGACAACACATGAACATGCTTGCAACATTTACCTCTGCAGAAGGAGCCAAGGTTGTCGATGTTCTGACGACACACGGCGCACTGGCGCTTCTTCTTGAAGGTCTTTTCCTTGAAGGCGTGGGGCTCTCCCTTCCCCCCCTGCACACACAAAAAGAAACACGACATTCATATGAGGTTAGAAACTTGATGCAGGACCAGAGGTTACACTACAGAACATTTTCAGGAACAATGATCCTTGTATGACCTTCATCCAAGAGTTTGACTTGGCAGATGTTAAATGTTGTGTGTTGTCCCTCTTCACATTTCTGACAGGATGAAAACAAGACACACAAAAGAAACTGGACTTCCCCGACTCTTTCCACGGAAAGGAAAGAAGAAAACAAAGTAATGGTTTAGCGGGCCGTAACGATGTCAGGAGATTAGAGTTGTCAGCTTTAACCTGAGCAGACCAGAGTGTATAGTTGTGTGAATGAGTGCACAACTCCACATCATCCGAAACTTATTCTTTTCTCCATTTGCCTCTTGAACTTCGGTTCTGGTTGTGTAACTTCCCAGTAATAATCCTTGTGGTCCCCGCTCAAACCGCACGATAATCCTCACTGTGTTTGAAGGGGTGTGATGGTTTGGGAAAAGATATAAAAGAGCAAATATGTTGGTCCAATTCTCAACATGAGAGTGAAAAAAATCAACTGTCTTTATTTTCACGTCTTAAACCAGGCCTTAGCATGTGTGTTAGTGTGTAAGTCAGTGTTTGTAAGGGATTGTGGTTGCCATTCCCGCTCAGTCCCTCTTTGTTTCCCAACATGGGATCAGATCCACAGATGACTGGGCATGACGGGACTCTTTGAACATGAGAACATTTACAAACTACGGGCTAAGTATGGGGATGGCTAAGCATGGTTATAAGCATGAGTGCATGAAGGGAAGAAGGAAACAGAAGAGGGAGAAGCCGTTTGTGCAGTGTCATGGTGAGTGGGAGCTCTCATACACTAGGAAAATTTCTGGTATCTTGTCAGAAATGAAGGATTTGGAGCAGGATATGATTCTCTGTTTTAGCTCTGGGTGATAATAGATTTGATTCAGGACATGGATAAAAATGTATGGTCAGTATGATGATAAAGTCTAAATGGAGATATACATCTAACAGCTTATCATGCAGTAAAAATAGCCAAACTGTCGCCATTTTTAAGCCTGTATGTTTGATATTATAACGATTACAGCTCATTACTTTCTAACTGTGCTAATCCAATCCCAGCCACAGTCTAGGTCATCCTGGTCGTTTTAAACTATGCAAGTTAACAAACTGAACTTGTGACCATCTGTATCAGGAGTAAGTTGAAAGTAACCACAGTTCAGCTCAGCTCCTAGCCTGCAAAGCATCACCAAAGTGTGATACAAAAACACATCTTTATGACATGAATCTGCTTCAATCATCAGGGCTGCTTGTGTTGGAGACCAGGAGACCTCTGCAGATCATTTGGCATCCACCAGAAACTCTGAAAAATTAAAAACAACACTGGAGAAATCCAAACTTAAAAACTGGGCTAACATGCAGCACTCCGCTCACAGCCCCTCCCGACAACTTTTTTCAGCGTTTTCACAAGGTCACATTTTCACAAAGAGGGACTTTTGGGTTTTTGGTGATTTTGGTGACCCCTATGGACAAACCAGGACCTCTTGTCTATTTGCTGATGTTGTCTTGTACATGTGAAAGAAGGGTTTTTAACAGGAAATCTCATCCTGCTGTCTTTTAAAAATCAAACGTAACACTTAGCTAGATTTTTTGCACCGGAAAAAAGAGACTTTCTGCAGCGTGATGTAAATCATCTTGTGCAGATTGGGCATAAAAATGTGTTTGATGTAAATAATCATCTGTCTTGCTGATGCTGTTGTTTGCTGTCTTAGGTCATAAAGAGACATCAGTATTAGTTTAAGTCTGTTTTACAACCAGCAAAACTCCTCACAGGAGCTTTAACGTAACAACTTACGCACTTGTTAAAACTAAAAACCTTATGTTGAACAAATGCTCTGTCTGGTAACTCCAAGCCTAAGACATTATCAAGACCCAGTTCAAACTGGGAGTATTTTGAAATTGTGTCCTAAATTGACATTGACTGCAAACAAAGACACGCACACGCACACGCACACACACACACACACACACACACACACACACACACACACACACACACACACACACACACACACACACACTATCAACAGGTGAGTAAAGCTAAAATGCTACAAATGTATCTAAAAGTCCATGTTTCCCTAATTAAAGTGAAACACACATATTAAGGTTTGTTGTCCCCTCTGTGTATGCTTTTCCTCCTTGGTAACAAAGAAAAGGTGCTGTTTGCACACTTTTTCCATGATTCTGCTGCTCTGACTCGACTCAAGGGACCGGACAGTGTTTGGACAGCTGCCTGCCTGGCATCACCCTCTGCCAGTGTTCAGCGGCTGCTGGCCTGCTCCACTACAAGTGTACTACAACCACAGCAACATGGATGGTGGAGGTGCACAGGCTGGGTGGCTTCAAGGCTGATGTGAGTTACGTAATAAGTTGTGGTCGGGGATTGACGTCCCTCTTTGAGACTGTGCAGTCGTTTCTTTTGGAAATGTTGTAATTCTTTTAAATCATTTCTATGTTGGTTCAGCGTGATTCAGCCTCTTCTCATTTTCTCACAGTAAAAAAAAGGTTTTTCAGACTTCATGTTATCTTATCGTGATCATGTTTCCACGAATCCTTAATTTGGCTCTCTTTACTGACTCCAAGTCCACCCGTTCCTAAACCCTCAACATAACAAGCTCCTTCTCCTCATGACCAATTTAATTACCCCGTGTATTCCTTGCTCATTAGCTCTGCTTGACATGTATGCCTACTGACCATGCAGACTTGGACACACACAGTCATAAAAGAACACCAAACTTCTCGTGCATATTTGTGGATTCAGACTGAAATATTCTCAGTCTCTGAAAATTGTGCAATAATCTTAAAGTAAAGGATGTGTGTGTATGACCATGCATGAGTATGTACACAGGGTAAGTTTAAATAAAACAGCAACCTGTCAGCTAAACCACAGTGGTGGTGTGGGCAGAGAGATAAACACTGAGATGAGAGGTTGGTAGCATTCTTCCAGTTTCAGACACAATCAAGGCCTCCATATAATCCACCCACAGGCAATCATGGTCAGGCAGGGATGCATCGCTGCTACTGGATGCTATAAAAGGTCTCCTATGGACTAACTCAGATGTATGCTGCAATGCAGTGGTTCATGTGAGGGGACTGGATCCAAACTAGCTGATGTTCATGAAATGTCCTGGTGGCCTGAGTTAAGGCGCTGACCATGAACCTCAATGTCTCCGGTTTGAATCAAGCCAGGAGTCTTCGTCGCAAGTAATCCCACATCGTTCTTTGTCCCACCGTTTCCTCACAGCCATCTAAATGTGGCTATTCAATGAAGGCATACAAAGGCAGATGTTGAAATTTGACTTAACAAAACAATGAAGGATTGACTTTTCCTGTAAAACATGATATGCTAGCCAAGTGGATGGAGTGACCACGTTTTATCCCCACAAGTTAAGAAGTTTTATATCTGCAAAGAATAAGGTTTTAAAAAAGATATAGGTACAAGTACATTCTTAAAGAATATTGAGTTTGAATTTACTTCACTTTCTTTGAGGTTTGATGTTCCTTTCTTATACTGCAAAGTAGACCAAAATCTCACCTTAAGGAGGAAAGGCGCTCGACATAACTACCCTGAAAACTGCCATAGCTTGATCTGTTGGGACAGCTGATTTGGTCAAAAGCCTGTTAACGGCTACGACATGGACTTGGCATGAGAGTACACAAACCCTGATGGAGGATTTTTGGAGGAGAGGGGGGCATTATATAGAGTCACTTGAGCTTACCACAGCTTAGATTTGCATCTCCAATACAACGGGTCTACCTGCTGAAGGTGTCTTTAAACTGTTGTCTCGATTGTCTTAAGTCCAAGATGATTCAAAGAAACAGGCTGTGAGACTCGTGGTCATTGAAGCGGCTAAAAATACTGCGCATCCCTACAGTGTTATGGAAAAACACTTCTTATCGTAGCCCCGTTAAAGCTCAGTTAATTCAATGATACACACTTTTTATTTCTGACAACTTCTTCACAATGAAAGTCCCCAGTGATTATGTCATTGAAAAAGGCGTGGGTTGTTTCAGCAGCAGCAACTTAACACTACTCAATGGTCTGAAAATAAAAAACGCAGGAGAGAAAGGAAACTTCAAACCACACAGATTCAGTAAGAAGCTACGTCTTCCTGAGAGCTGAACACACACAGTGAGTTAAAACCTCTTTCTATTGTCTCATGCACGCACGAGTTGAGTATCGCGTGACATTCGATTGAAACTCACACTTTCCAGCAGAAGCCTTTATGACTGTGATGACTCTCAGCATAGCTCATATACTTTCAAAACAAGAAATTGATTATCTTGCCTCTCAGTCGAGAATTAGTTGCAGATAAATCAGCCTTTGAGGACATGGCTGCAACGGAGACTCAAAATAAGAAACTAAAATAACTTAAACTTTCAGTTTATGAGCGAGACAAAGAGCATGTCAGTGTTTTTTTAAACATGTGCATATTCAAATAAAGTGGCTGGTCAAATAAAAGCTATCTGGTAGATTTTTGAATCCACCAGCCACAGTGGCAGGAAGACGAAGAACTTAAATGTCCCAAAGTAGAGTCACACCTTGACAATTCTGAACACAGTAAGCATAATATCAGTAAGTTGTGGACCATACCATTAAACAATTTATGATTTTCTTTTTCAAAATATGTCGTCTATTAAATTGTTTCTGCAACAGTAATATGTTTTATTTAAGGGCTACCAGATACCTGAAACCTAAACAATAACTTGAACTTCTTCTTTACACTCTTTTCAGAGTTAGATAGCTTGTGTTGTTGTAAATAGCGATTCAATATGGAAATGAAGAAGCAATATATAAGTATCGGCTAAAGCCCAGTTAAGTACCAAACGCTAACATATGTAATTATAGCAAGAAAGAAATAGTCCCTTACAGAGCCAGCTGAAAAGTACAGGAGCTCTGACCGTAATCAGGGTGGAACTTAAAGTGTTACTAATTTATGATCAGCTTAATAAAGGAAAGCATTACTGTGCACACTGTGTTCATCTGCTCAACTTGGGAGTCCAGCAAAGGAAACCACAGTGAAGGAGTTTTTACAACTCTGAGGAGGATTACAACACAGGGAAACAGAAAACAGCTGGAGGAGGCAGAGGGAATGAGAGCTAAACACAACCTGTGATACTGAGCCCGGTCCCCAAGACACTCGTTACTGTCACCACTGTAATGGATTAAATGCATCTCTCTCTGGTTAAACACGTGTTAGTCTGAAATCACAAAACTCAACTGATGTTGAAAAACACTTTTTTTTCTATTTAGCTTGAAATGAATGCACGAAAATATTCCAGCACACTGAAGATGCACATTTCCACGACCACACAGATTTGGTTAACAGTCATAATGACAAAGCCTCCTAAGCACACTAAGGTCCTCAAAATCTAAGATACTTCATTACTTTGAGTTTTTTAATGATGCAATCTCTGTTACTTATTATTTATTTATGACTGATGAAAAGCAAAAGCTGCCTTGAGTGAAAAAAGAGAGCACTGTCTAAATTGGCCAACACGTTGGCAGCGTTTCAATATCGAAAAGGTGCAAACGCAATTTAGACAGCGTGCAGGAGTGTGCCTGCTTATTAAAAACAAGAAATAACCCAACCTTTGGTGCCTATAGGTCTTCCTTTTTTGTTGCTGTGGTATCAAAACCAGTATTGATATGGTTTGATTTTTACTAGTATCATAACAAAGCTGAACATTCTGGTATTGTGACAAACCTTTCAGGTACATCTGATCTGACCATTCAAGCTACAAATCCTCAACCAGCTGGGACTTGCCTACATTTCCACAGAAAAGTTGTAAACAGCTACCTGAGACCCAAGGAAGTCAAACTGCACACAAACACTCACTCACGTGCAGACAGGGATCCCTGCAGACATCCAGTGGAAACACACAGCCTTCCCCCTTTTCCTCTGTGTGTGACAGCAAAGACCCCACCTCCATCTACAACATCTGCTGCTACACACAAGAAACTCCTTTTTCTTATATATTTTTTTACTTTTGGCAGAAAAGAAGCCAGAGGTTTCTGCAGTCAAAGAGAAGCTTTCTAACCAGAAGACCCTCCCCTTCCTCGCTGCCCGTCTGCCAGCCGTCGCAGAACAGTAGCGGGATTGAATGAGGGAGGGGTTGGACATATATAAGAAATTCACACACAGGGCGAGATTTATACATAAAAAAAGTCAAAACAAATAGAAACAGAGGGAGGCATTTGTGCACACACACACATCTCTGGAAACTCTCTGGCTCATTCCCTTCTTTCTAAATATAGTCTTGATATTTAGACAATGTTGTTCATTGTGTGGGAGTGGTACATTACTGACTACAGGACTGACCACTGTGACCTCAGTTTCAGCTGCAGATGGTCAGTGAAGGCATCATAAGAGCCCTTGAGGGCGCACTCCTCTCTCTGATTTTGTCATTAAAAGAACTCATAATGGAACTTTGTCTTCAGATCTTTACATCATTATACTCAGGGCAGACACTCGGCTCGGCATCAGGTCCTTAAGTGTGATCATTTGATCCTTCTGACCTACTTTGTATAAGTTGATTCATTTTGCTTGAATAATCGCCATGGGCACCGGCACTACCACAAAACCAAGCATGAAATCAAACACTTTCCACATTTCACTGGCATGGTAAGCTTAATGAAAAGTTTCAAAATTGATATAGCAGGACCAGCAATATTAACTTTTCAATGCAACTGGGTCACCCTCCCTGTCAGAAGAACTTGGAAATGTATTGCAGATGTTCATTCTCAAGTCTTGAATTAGCTTAGGAAGGATTTAGACAATATTTCACCAACTTTGGTAAAACCAAAGCAAATTCCCTGACATGTATTTTTGGTCAGCATTTAATTTAACCAAGATGTATTCAAAGGGAATAAGCCCTCCTCTCCAAACTGTTGGGATTAAGATATTCAGTGTACCATCACATAAGATATAAAACTGTAACAAATGCTGACAGTTAGAAACATCAATGAATGTTTGATATAGTTACCTTACACTACTTATTGGTTAATCAATTATGAAAATAGTTAAAGATACATTTTCAGTTATCAGATAAACCAACCATGGTGTCAAAGTGTCCTTAGGGCAGAACACTGAACCCTAGATTTCTCCTGCTGCTTTCTGTAGCAGCGTCCGGCATCAGTATTGGCATGAATGTGGTGTGAATGAGTGAATGAGACATTTAGTGTTAAAGTGCTTTCAATTATCAGAAGACTAGAAAATCACTATACAAGTCTAAGTCCATCTAATGTGTGAATGGTTTGAATATAAACCAGGTTTCCCATTGACTTATTCCTGCATTAAGTGGCAAATTCTAGTAGAGAACTTTAGAGGAATTCACTGACTTGAACCTCAGTTTCTAAGAATGTGCCCTACGTCTAAGCTGGAGATAAACATGCTTTTCAAACCTTGTGTTGTTCACGTTCTTGGTTATTCACTACGCATGTCACTGGAGGATACCTCGAGAGTGCACACCGAGAGGTCAGGTCGTATGCAACCACAGGATGTCCAGGATGTAAACAACAGAAGTGATGACACTCAGAAAAGGTTACAATCAGTTTTGGTGGCCATCTTTAAGTGATTTTCATACAAGTGACAAACATGCTATTTCTCAGAGCTCCTGCATCAGACAACATGCAAAGACAGGTGAACCCACTTCCTAAACAATGACACTACCAGGAATCAAATAATAGGCTTATGGTTTAACCACTCTGCAACAGACTCTTGCAATATTCATTTAAAGTAGTTTATTGGGCCATATTATTGAATGGATCATAATAACTCTAACTGACATACGCAATCAGAATATTTATCCAAAGCAAAAGTAATCATAGTCCTGCTTAACTGATCATCCTACTTAAGCCACCAAGCATCAGTATCCCCCCACGGGGTGCTGATGGCCTAGTGGTGAGGTTCACCCCGTGTAAGGAGGCTATAACCCTCGAAGCCGGTGGCCCAGTTCCAAGTCAGACCTGCGGCTCCTTTCCAGCGCGGCATTGCACACTCTCACTCCCGATTTCCTACTCTATCCACTGTGAAATCTAAATAAAGGCAAAAGCCCAAAATTAAAAAAAAAAATCAATCATCTCCCCACATCCAAATGTAACCACAGAGTGTTTGTTTGTTTTTTACAATATGCAGCATCATCTACAGATTTAAAGAATCCCCATGGGTGGTTAGTTGACCTTTACCACATGAACATTTTTAACTCGTCCTCACAAGTCCTACATAAGCAGATCACAAAATGAGTGTTCATTGGAACCAACCGTATTTCTCCTGCTAGACTAAATGCAATACAACACAAAAAGTCATTCAGCGGCGTGTTTGTGACTTCCTGTATGCTTAAATCACACCCTGCATTCAGAGCACCTCAAATGGGCCGGTGTCGGAGTTCCCGCATCATTTTTGTTGGCATGGAGGCCAGGCGTGTGTGTTAATAAATGTGTTCCAATTTATCTGTATGTGTGTGTACACGCATGTGTCCAAAGGGTGGGACAGGCAGTGGAGGGAACAGAGACTGCCTGTTCCCGAGGTGAGGTCAGAGTACCGCCATGACACACTTCCGTTCACAAGACTCCTGCTACATAACACACACACACACACACACACACACACACACACACACACGCGCGCACGCGCACACACACACACACACGCGCGCGCACACACACACACGCGCACACACACACAGGCGCACACACACACACACACACACACGCACGCACACACACACACACACACACACACACACACACACACACACACACACACACACACACACAGAAAAGAAAGTCATAATCCTCCAGCAGCACCACCAAAACCCCCTGCTGCAGTTGTTGATATTTACCCACAAAATACAGCATCTGTTTTGTCTCAAAATGGTTTCCATGTACTGTGAGGGGGCCTCTATAACTTGATGACATCATCCATGATGGTTAACCGCATTAGAGAGGACCAGACAAATCTGATCAGACAGCAGCCTCAGACACATGACTCATAGAAGTGCAAGGTTCAGGGAAACCTGTGGCTTCTTTTGCTGAAGTTGTGAATGATTTGCATCCATTCTGTTTTAATAAAGCAGGATTTTCCAGCTGCGAGTGGAGAAAAAGCTACTCCTGTACATCTGAACTCAGTGTAAGTGCATCTGGCACGAGAGAATGTGAACTGGCCTCTGTTTCAGCCTCTTGGCTTGGCAGTGAACGGGGGATGTCCCAAATAAACACATGAACCATTTCTGGACCATCAAACTTCTCAGTTACACCCAATAATTACAAATATACAATACCTACAGTATACTGAGTACAGCATCGTACAGTGATGTATTGTGCTGTTAGTGACGGAGCATCTCCGGCAGAGCACCTCAGGGTTTAAACTTAGTTCTCTAAGGCAACAGTGTTTGTTGTTGGAGGAGGATGAGAGGACCATTACGTATTTCAATTCCATGCCCGGGTTTTTTCAAGGAAGTCAGACTTTTTTTTAAACCACACGCCTCACACAAATCTGATCTAAATGCAGTCAGTCTCTAGCTTATCTGCATTACCTATAGTTCACATAGGCACTGTTATCAGAAAAGGAAAGGTCTGAAAGGTTGGACAATGTTATCTTGTTATTAATCCCTGGCTTTTTCCCTCACATTGCAAAAGCAGGATGGGAAATCTGACAACATTAATTGGCCGTTGCATGAACCACAAACAGTGATTAATCAGTGTTGTCACGCATGCACACACACTCACCCATTGCACTATTGTGTGACCACCTTTGTGTGACAACGCACAGATATGACAGTTTTCCTTTGCAGAATCCTGAAACTACAAGCTTGTTCTTTTAAATTACTAATAAATGCAATCACGTAGGTGTCTTGTCATTGGCATTTTAGGAGAGCTGAGAACCCTGCGAAGACGTTTTTAAAAAGCAGCAGAGGACCCATCTGTTTAGGCTTGCTCACCTTTATTAAATCTGTTTACCTCTGTTTCTGCTTTTATATATTATCTTCATATTGTCTGTTGCTATCTCTATTTGGCTTTTATGGTGAAGCCCTTTGACACATGTGTTCTTGAAAGGTGCTATGTAAAATAAACTTTTTAAACTAACTTTCTTCGGACTGTAATTAAAGTTAAAGTGAAGACGCTGATAATATTACCATTAAACGTATTAAACATCTGTACACACTTTACAAGTAGCGGGAAATCCCAGGAGTTAAAGGTTGACTGCTTTTACCTCATCATTTAGTTTTCTACCTCCTTTTACTCTTTTATTTTAACTTAGGAGAAAAGCTTCACCTGGTCTACATGTAGCCTATGTCAAACCTTGCACGCGCACACGCGCTCGTGCTTCTTCCCTCTCTAACATGACTGTGCGACATTAACAATATCTGACCGGTGCTGACGCAGTAACAGTGGAGAAGGTGGGGGTCTGCTTAAAACATCATATGACCCCATTCAGAACATTTCATGTCAGTTTAATGAAGTGAGACGAATCGAGCAACTTATCTGCAAGTTCCCAGTCTCCATGTTTCTCTAAACTAGCCAAAAACTGGGAAATTGACATTTTGATTGGCCAATGAAAAGTTGAAAATACCACACGTTGCAGCTACACTTAAACCTAGTGTTGAACAAAACAGACACTCTGTAGTCTACTTGTCCTATGAGGGTTTGTATAGTAAACAGTGAAATTCACAAAGTGTATAACTGCACAGTAACAAATGCGCATGAACTCTTATTCAGATTCATATCCAAACTCCTAATACAGTTAAATTGGAGACCTAATCTATTCAAACATCAGCTCAAACCCGACTTTCTTCCCATAATAATATTATTTGTATCTTACCTTGTTCGTTTTCCCGCTTAACATATTCCCCAGTTTAAAGGCTGCCCCTCATTCTCAGAAACGCCATCAATAACACGGCCTGAAACTGAGGTAACTTGTTTTCTTTACTCCGGTCTACCCTCCACACTGAGCCTGCGGGGCGGAGCTACACGCAGCTAAAAGCATGTGTGGAGTACTATTACTGGAATATCACCCCCTGATTGGTCGGTTTCTGGAGGGGAGCGTAGGGATACTTGATCTTGATTGGCTGAATGAAACACGGTAATATTCCTGGAAAAAAAGTTTTGGCATGACTGAGGTGATGACTCCAGAATGTACTTTACCGTATTACCCCTAACACAAACTTGATTATTCATGAAATACTATTCCTTTTAAATTAATCCAATAATCCAATAGTGATGTGAGAACAATACATGTAATAGCCTATATTTAGGCTATCCCTATTATCACAATAATACATTCATTTTATATTGCACTTTACATTTGAAGCATCAAAGTGCTAACAAGTGCAAACAGGAGCATAAAAAACGATTTAAAAAGCCAACAAATATGAGCAGACAGAATTAAAGCACAAGTTACGAAGTATCGTATGGTAAATTATTTGGGTGTGACTTTCCAAAAACAAACATTTCAACATACATGAGACAAACATGCAGCTTTGCAGCTCATACATGTTGAGGCATTTAAATTATGGGCCCCACATGTGATGATTCTGGGCCCCCGCCTCCTACATGCCATCATCATAACATGAAACAGACGTGTTTATATCGACAACTACACAAACTCTGCAGAGAAAGTATACAGATCTTTTTTTTTGCCTTTCATATCTCCAACACCACATAGGCATACTTCTTTCTAATCATTACCAGTCCTCAATGTTTGATTTAATTGATTTGAAATGATGTGATAATTAATCTTTGAAAGCATGCACCTTACAAGATATTAAGTTTGTATTGCTAAACCAATGGCATATCATTCCACAAATAAATATCCAAAGGTCAAAAGGTAAAAGAAACACTTTCAGGACAAAGTTTGAATCTCAATTTCAACAGTTTATTGTGATCTGTCACTAAGCATGAGACTATTTTTTGTCACATGCACAAAAATAAATGACTTAAAATTGGGATTAATCATAGCTGAAGAGGAGCTGTGTCTGTACTCCTCTAGGACTTGAGAGCATTTACTGTTGGAGTTATATACTATCATTTAATGTAAATGTATTCAAAGCATCTTTTCAAAAAGTAGCCATGACATTTAGCTTCTATGGTCAACTGTAATTGCATCCAGTCATTTTAAATTAGATTAAGTTATACATGGCCAAATCCAAACGAAAGTCCCCTTATTACATAAAGAGCAGGTCTAGGCTGGACTATTGGTCATTTATCAGCAGTATTAACTCAGAGCCAGCAATTATCTACAGGTCTTTTAAGTACTTATTCTAACAATTAACACAAGTATGTAGATCTTCATCAAATTAACCTGACCCAACCCATTCCAAATCTATTAACGCTCAATGCAGGTATCTACAGAAGTGCCTTCATTATGTGTGCAGAAGTAACCCAACCATCGGCTCTGTGTGGTCAGTAGTTGGTCAGAACAATCCCAACAAACACACAGAGATGTGCCTGCACCTGCAATAACACAAAGCTGAGTAGTGGGTTAGCAGCAGCCTCTAGTGGTGAAATAAGAGACGTGCATCAGGTAAGTGAGGCTTTTGCTGCTTTAATGCATTTCTCCGACATCATTGCAGCATACATATTCTGTTAGCCCATGTTGTCCTGGAAAAGATAGATTTCTATAACTTGATTGTTCTTGAAAGGGTTGAGGTTATCCATGAATTATTAAACAAAGAGATCAGGCGGACAAAAAAAGGGAAAATATGCCTTGGATCTACGAGGGTTAATGATGAAATGTAAATATATTAGTGACAATTTTTATTGTTTTTATGAACATGACTTTTATGCTTCTGATGGGTCACCTAAAGTTCATAAAACAGAGACTGTATTACTTTTTATAAAACAGTGAATGTGCATAAAATGCTGAATTTATGCTGAAACAATCCATACAAATCTGGGGGGTTTATTTTGAGAGGCAAAAAGAGGCCGTAGTCTGCGTTGAGTCACATAATTAAATCATGCAAAACCTTTTAAACGTCAAACATTGTGACATAAATCTGTTTCTTTCCCCTGCATCACACGCTCTTTGTTTTGATTATACTCCACATATGCCCACATATGATCATTCCTATGTTAGCCCATAATATACCACAGACACAGACTCTATACACAGATCATTATGTCTGTCTGCTGCCTCAATCTCTTAGTCACTTCCATATGTGTGAGACTGGTGAGCAGGTATACATTCGGCTGTACAGTACATCCATAACAATCAGTGCAAAAACGTGACTTTGAGCCATATGTGTGCAGTCCTTTGCTCATGATCCAAGAATTTCCGGCTCATGATAAAAAAAAAACAGGACTGATAGATTTGGGGGGTCTTGGGGAGTTTAGTTGTTCCCGGAATTTGGGCTCCCTTTCTTTTTGGATCGTGGCGGTCCAAGGGTTGGAATATAGAGAAGGAGGAGAGCTGGATTAAGAAGCAAAGAACAAAAACGTATAGTGAAAAAGGTTAAAAAAAATAAGAGGGGTGGGGGAGGCCACATGTGAGACTGACAAAATACCAAAGGACCATAAGAGACAGGAAGCTGGTTCTTGGGACTGGAATGAGGGGTTGAGTTTGGGAGTAAAGTGGGGGAGGGTCACGTTGGAAGAAAGATGCAGATGTATAAAGTTGATTTGGGTAGCAAAAGGTGGAATTGATTTGAGGACACGTTTTGCAGACACAAATGATTATGTTCTCTGCACCTGAATTTTTGCAGCTGAAGCCAAAAATCAAGGTCCCTTACATTCATAAACGCTGCTTGAAATACTGCAGGCATGCCAGGTGCGTTTGGGTCTTGTCCGTCTAGAACCAAGGATTTAGAGTCTCAAGGAAGTGGATGGACTTGGATTATGCTTGAAGGTAAATGAGAAAGAGGTGGATAGAGACGGAACCGGGCCAAGAGGAAATGAGGGAAGGAGGAGGAGGAGGAGGGTAGAAAAGGGGGCTGTGTAGCTTGACGAAGGATTGTGTAAGACAGCCCGACACCAGCGACTGATATGGTGCAGCTGTTGAAGAAGCAAGAAAGCTGTGGGAAGAGTGGGCGAAACATGGATGACACAAACATGCACATGTTCATTTATTGTGCCGATGAGATCGATAAAAGTGGTTTCTGTCAGCCAGTGTTTCTCAATCTCAGAGACATGTTTCTAAAACTTGGACAACCTTTGAGCTCTGCAGTTTTTAGCTTAAGAAAAGAAATATTTCAAACTGAGGGAGGAAATGGTTTACGTGTTTCCCTTTCCCCTCGATCAGCTTTCATCTGCAAGTCACAACAATCATCAAGTCCTCGCAGGTTTGGATAATTTGTCGATTTCTAGCATCAGAAATCTGCTTCATGACCCCCCCCTGAGTCTGGTGTATGAATTTAACTGTTTTGTATTGCACTGTGTTGGATTGTCTGCTGATATTTCTTTTGTTTTCTAATGTGGATGCTGGGAGGAGGGGTCTATTTTTAACCCTAACCAGTCACTGTTCCTTCCTGTGTTGGGTGTGTGTTTGTAGTGAATGCCTGTGGCTCGAGGCTTCAGCATTTGTCATGACCAATCTAAACTTTGTTGCCCATGAGAAATTACAGGGATGAAAGATAAATACAAAATACATACAAAACCACTGCAAACAACACCAGGGTTTCATGTATTTCTAGACTCAAAAACATCCTTTTCATCCTCGGCGGTGACGAACAGCAGGGTGAAGGAATAAAAATGAACTTTTCAGATTACAAGCATTGTAGTTTACCACCAGTAAGCTTGGCAGTCTTAGGAGCCAAAACACTTACTGAACAGTCAGGATGAACCAAAAGAACAGAAACAAAGCTGCATTACATAACAGAAAAGGAGCTCAACATATCAGCCCAGAACTTATTAAAACTAAGCCTATACAGACGTGCTTGTGGCTCTGTACTTTGGGAGAACGATGCTTTCAGTCATGAGCTAACATCTAAACTGTAACAAGCTTTCTATGACAATGCTTAAAGGGTGAATAATTAGCAGGGAGCAGAGCACTACCTGTCTGGGTCTGGAGTCTATAAGCAGAACTAGATAGATAAATAAGCGTGGCTGCAGAATCTGCAGGTTGCAAATTAGTTCTGATAATAATCTGCATGAAGACATCAACTCCATCTGAACAACACCTCCATGCTCGAATCTAAAGTCACAGTCAGACAGTAAACAATGACCAGCAGAAAGAAGACAAATTCTTGGACCAGATATGTAATCACAAAGCTGAATATTGACTATCTACACTGGAGGCAATGTAGTGGGTTGCTTTTGACCACAAAAGCCAAATTATAAGCTGATCATAGACGTAGTCTTGGTGACATCATGCATTGGTTTCTGAAGCGTAGTTTTGAAGCCCATCGATGGTGGTCGCCATATTGAAAATTCTGTCTCAGGTTGGCACCAGAGAAAAAGTACTGCTGGATGATCAGACTGCTTCAACATTTGCAAGTATAGTCATAAAATCGGGTTCTAGTTGAATGAAGAATTTGAATTAGTCACGGTAATAAATGAAAACTGAAAGCATCACCAAAGGTATTATAAATAAACCTGGGAAGGGCGCGATTGTCTGTACCAAATTTCATGTGAATCCAAACTTTAGTTGTTGAAATATTTCGATTAAAACGAAAATGTGAACCGTATAGTTGTCTTTATGATTTTCTCTCTCTACACCTCTGTCGTACTGAATATCATGACAATCCATCCATAAGTCAAAATGAGTCAATAGAGTGATGACTTACTGACTGACTGACTCTGACATTTCTACCTCTAGAGTGCAGCTTGGCTAAAAAGAACCTGCTGTTCTTTGGCGATGGACACTTCGAGAGAATAAGTTTCATATGAAACTTCATCTGCCAAGCGACTCCATTAATGACTGTCAGACTTGAACTCTTGGCTGTGTATGTAGGCGGATTAAATACACATTTATCTTAGTGTCTGCCAAGATATGAAGATATTTAACCTTCAACGCCAATATTGACCGTGTGTGATCACAGCACACACAGAGTGCAAAAAATGACCTTATGAGAGGGTTTAACCGGCAGTTTCATAGCATCGCATTTCACTGTTTTAATTGGTCCTAAATGAATTATGCACCCCTTTAAAGAGAACCATAGGATACCTTCTCTCCATAAGAATATGGTTTCAAAAATATTATTTAAGCTTTTTTCATTGTTACTCAACTACCCTCGGACGTTAACTGTTCAAGATTCATGCAGGTGTGTTTAAGGGATTAGGTTTGGCTTATGCAAAGTGAAAAGTAATCGAACCATAAAAAGCCAAGAATAATCCAATTAGTTGCTATATTTGAGTAATGAGAGTCTCTAGGAAAATGTTTACTAAGGCAAGTGTAAAGCTGTGTCACATTCTGGAAGACTCCACACACCCACATGTAGGCGGGTATTTTTGAAAGGTTAGGCCTTTCGTACACGCAAACTGCGTTTTAGGTAACTGAAAACGCACCTTTTGGAAAAGTCCTTCCAGGGTGAAGATTTTCAGAAACTGTTTAAGGTGTTTATGTGTAGACGGGGGAAACAGAGTTTTGGGCTCGTAACGTTTCTCCTCCATTTAACGTCATTGTGCGGCGCTGTCACTTTTGTTTACATGAGATTAGTGCGATGGCAGACATAACCAAACTAGACTTTTTACATGCTTACACACACATCCAAAGTTACTCTCCCACTATGTTGACGAGCAGTGGCGCCTGAATGGATAACTTTGTAAATGGACGGGTCATTGCAGAGGAAGGGCGAGAAAGTTTGAGCATGTTAAGGACATTGATTTTGACTTGGCAGATGCTCATTACAGCCGTTACAGTGCGTTCTGCGTTTTCATGTTGACGAAGATGTTTTTGAAAACTTAACGTGTGGACAGGATTATTTTTTGAAACAGAGGAAGAAAACCTCAGTTTAAAAATACCCGCCTATGTGTGGACTTAATCTGACTTGTTTTTGCATGCAGTGGAGTTGACCCCCGCTGGCCATTAGACAGAATGCAGGCTGCAGGTAGTCTATGGAATCAACCCCACCCTGCAAACTGCCAAGCAGTGTATCTCCTCACCACTGTATCTAATACAACACTTTATATACTGTGTGATGTTACTATAAAAAAATATTCTTGAACTAATGTTTGTATGAAAAACTGTACGATATAAGAAGTCAAACCGATAACTAAAACATTCATATCCCATGTTCTGTGCATAACAGCAGTTCAATTATGTAATCACTGTGAGAGCAGAACACGTGGAAGATCCTTCTCTGTTGCCAAATATTTCCCGTTAGTACTTGGCATGAGTCGGACATGGTATGTACTGTATGTGCACAGTGTTTGCCAAGTTATCAAAATATTGAGAGCCAGCTCACAGTCTGGGCAAGCGCTCACTAATATTTACCTTTTTCACAGACATATGATTGTCTGGAGATCTGTGAGAGAGACAAGCTTGAAATGATACAAACAAGAAGTGAAAAACAAGCTAATAAAAGAAGATCACAAATAGACCAATGAGACATCATCTCCTCCGTCAGTGTAATCTCTGGGATCATAGCAGTTCCCACACCCCTGTAGCGGGGTCAGTCACTGCTGGATGACGTAGTCCAGAGGGCTCCACATTCCCACGCTGCTTAGCATGTGAGATGGAGCCACTGGGACTGTGGTGCAACCAAGCATGTACACAAACACACACACACACACACACACACACACCCTCATACACGCTGAATAAAGTGCAATTAAAGGATGACATGCACATGAAAAAGTAAGTCCAACATCTGGATAAAAAGGACACATTTTTCAGTCTGTGTGTAATCCAGAGTGATGTAAGCTGCTTCAAGGTTCTCTCTGTTCTCTTGAATAGCACTTTAAGATCACTGCAGCCCGCCAGCCTATTACCATTATGGTAATACTCCAGTAGTGCAGAGGGCATCACAACAGTGCCATTGTATGTGCACAGATGTGACCTCAGCTCCTTGATGCCATCGTCATCCTCACTGTCTTTCAAATCAAGGCCAAGGAAAAGACAAACACACCCACACACACTTCTTGTAAGAATCCAACAAACAATCACTTCTTGAACTTCAAACGCCTGCACGCAAAATGCAAAACATCCTGTTGTTTCAACCAAAAACAGAACAGTTAAAAATACTCAACCATGTTGGTTTGTCTGCTCATCAACAGAGATGTGTGATGTGGCAATGCTAAATACTGAATCATATTTACTTCACCTTCTCATGGATAGCAACAGAATTTAGATCTACAGCTTCAAATAATCAATCAACAACAGAAAGTACTTTAGAAATCAATGTCAACATCTTTAAACCAAAATAAATACATCCAGCTTCAGCCGGAACCCCTACAAGTTACGTCGGTATGCAGCCATGGATTATGTTCTGTCTCTGAATCTGTGCAGACGACCTTGTCGCGATGCTACACCCCTAACGTGATGTGATATAGTCGCAGCTATGCTCATGTAGCCTAGAACAGTCATTAGTGAGTCATTAGGCAGATGTGAGGCGCAGGCTAAAAAAAAAGGTCTAAAAAGCTCACTTCTTTGTAACTACACACCTCCAAAAAAAAAGTAAATTAAATTTGTCTTCTGCAACAACTAACATTGACTCAAGTGACATCACTCAAGGCCTTTCAAAAAAAAAAAAATCTGACTTCCCACAGCTATTATATCCAAGCAACCACAAAATAACAACCAAACCAAAAACATGTTTTTCACCAAAGCTTTGTAACTACACAAGCAACACTGTACTCCAAGAAATGACTTTTTGTTAAATACAAATCTGCTTCATGATAACTCACAAAGTGGTGACAGCACCTTTACCACCTGGATTATGTTTACAGAAAAATCACAATGTCATTAGAGGTTAATAAAAAATAAATCTATTGTCTCAAGTAACATCTGACTTTTTTGTTATAAAGACACAAAGTTGTGAGTAACACAAGATTGCACATTTTCTAGGTAACATTGTCAATAACCATTTCACTGATACACTCAGTTAACAATTCCTCATCAAGTCATACGGTCAAGGTCCACACGGTTCCTATTAAACATGTTTGCTGTTGCAAATTTGCTGCACATGGACATATTTCTAGGAAACAGCTGCTGTAAAGACCTGTAAACAAACTGCAACGTGAGAAACTGGAGACGTTCCAAATTAACCCTTTGATGACCTATCTGTATTATAAACGCAGAGAAACTTTGAGGCCCCGTCAATTGATACATCATGCAGTGTGCCAGAAAATGTTATTTCAGTTCCATCACAATAGTTATTTCACAAAACTGTGTATTAGAAGATTAGCAAAATGGTATAATGTACGCTTAATCAATAAATACCTGGAATCACAAAGCCAGAAAATGTCAGTTACTCTACCTATAATCATCCTGTGATGATGAGAAGTCAAACACCATGACTATAAACATGCATGGGCAGCCTTCATGCCGGAGAGAGTGCATATTAACACATGCATGTCCAGATATTATAGTGAACATGTTTATCATTTCATTACACACTGCACTCACACACACACTCACCTTTGTCAGCCTCATCCTGCCGCTCTCACTCCTCTGCAGGCTCCTTGTCTTCAGAGACGAGCTCCTGACCACCGGCAGCACCTCTTCCTCCCCACACCAGTCCGAACTCAGGACGCAACCCATATAGGTGGACGGGTCCTGGACTCTGGGGACTTTTTTTTTTCCTCCTCTCCCTCTCTGTCCTCCCTCCTCCTCTCTCCCTCTAGCTCCTCTAAACTGTCTCCAGCCAGTTCTCCTGGGCAGCTGTTTTTGTCAGCTGGAGAGGAGGAGAGGGAGGCCCTTCCCCTTTTCCTGGCTCTCGTTCAGTCCGGTTACAGGGACAGAGGGAAGGATACACTCTGCATGCTCGCACTGGCCCCCCACCCCCCTTTTCTATATACACCCTTTAAAAACACCTCTCTCTCTCTGAGTCAGCCCAGTCACATGTGGACTCCCCATTTTTCTGCCTCCACCCCCTCTTGCTAATCTTCTTTGTTTCACACACGCACAGTAGACACCCAAACTTTCTGAGGAAACTCCATTTCTTCTTTGATTTTCTTTGCATATGAAACTCTTTGCATCCCTATTTCCCGGACTGAAAGGCTCAAGGAGTCATCTCCCCATCCTGTTCCTTCTTCTTTCAAAACCTAACCATCCCCAGGACACATCTGCCCCTTCCTCCTCTTACTCTTGCTTCTACCCTCTACCTCTCGCCTCACTAACATATACAATCACCTCTCTGTTCTAACCCCCCACCCCTCTCTCCTCCTAGTCAGCTTCCTGCTCCCAGATACAGGCCGTCGTCTCTCCTCGGCTCGGGGAAACACATGGCTGATATTGTCCAGAAAACAACCAAGAAAACCAAACAGTGACGGCAGCCGATAGGATGCTGGGTGTACCAGTGATTCAGAGAGGACTGAGCCTGAGTCTTCCCTTGTTTACAATGCAAACGCCTGTGTGTTGCATTCAAGGAACAAGGTCTCTTTCAGTGCAGAGTCCCTACCTAACATATAACAAAGGATAGGAGAAGCTAAATGAAGGAATGTCAGATGGATTCTTGATTTCTGCCTGGATTTGAAGCACAAAGACGCCCTGTGTATCTTTAATGTTGTGTAACAAAGTGTGAAAATTATTAACTTTGCACGTGTTTTTATTCCTCACGGCCTCTTTGCTGTTGTTTATTTCTTCTCCCTTGAGTATTTTGGCTGCTACGAAAAGCTCACAAGGCTTGGAAGAGTGAAACTGTACCCCTTAAAAGGCAAATTCTTGATGTGCCTCCAAAAGCCCCCTCCCCTTCTTTGTATTTACCCTCCACATTCCCCCTTTCTTATCATGTTTTCTTTCTTTTCCTTTCCTCTCTCGCCATCATTTTCTCTCTTTCCATTTCAGAAAAAAAGGGCGTAATGCTGTTTTGTTTTTGCAGGCATTTTGCCCCAGACAAGCCTTCCAGGTGTCCTTCCTTTCCTCCCTTCCTCCCTGTAACCTACCATCCATCCATCCATCCCCCAGCCCCGTTTCTCTTACGCCCCTTTCCAGTCGACCCCAGTCTCTCCTGCTCCTGCTTTCCCTCGTTCCCTTCCCTCCATTTATGTCTTTTATGCTGCTGTCTCAGACATGAGCTCAGGCTGCAGACAGCATTTACAACGAGCCCCCCTCCTGCTTTTACATGCCGTGAAATTAACTCCTAATCAACTGAAGTCCTGCGATGCAAAAAGGCAGCTCTGAAAAACAAGGGAGAAGTAACACAACAGGGGAAATATGACTCATAATAACAGGGAAATCTTTATTGTCAAAGAGCCCACAGCGTATCCAGACTAAAACAGCACGTATCTGTTAGAAAGAAAAGATTTAAGATTTGTTTACTCAAGATGAAGAAACATGGGCTTCAATTTAAGCAACTCAGGTGTCATTGAGCCAAAAATAGGCTAAATGTTTAGAGAATTTATCATAAACCAGTACAGCTATACAAAAACAGCAGATACAAAGAAAATATTACCTTTATTTTCTCAGTTTGTGATAAGAACATGTACTGAAAGGCATCCAATTCTAATGCAACTGCCTTAGAATAAAGCTTTTACTTTGGAATACACCAATTATTGTGCCAGAAATCTGCAATTCTGACCAAATTGTACATTGCAAACATTTGAATCTTAGCAAGTGTATTTGTCTAATTCCAAGAACAACAATATCTCAATATACTTTTTGTAAGCCACATTTATCTGACAAGTGGGGCGCAGAGAGCCTAGGGGTTATGTTGCACGCTCCATGTACAGAGGCTATAGTCCTTGTCACAGCCACCATGGGTCTGACCTTGGCCCCTTGCTGCATGTCACCCCCCACTCTCTGCCCCGAACGTTTCCTGTCTCTCTTCAGCTGTCCTATCTAATAAAGGCAAAAATGTAATCGTAAAAAACCACACTAAATAACACATCTTATTTCATGATATTAAAAGCACAAAATAAGGCCTTAATTGCTTGTAATAAGCAAAATAAATCTGCCAAAGTTGTTTACTTGTTGAGTGCCTTGAAATAGGATCTATTTTCTAGTTTAGATGTTCTTCATGTTCTTGAATCTAAGATGCTCTTCACTGTTTACATTCATGACATTGTTCTCTTGAAGAGAGGCACAACAAGCATTGGTTTTTATATATTTTCAAGGCCCTTACTGGAAAACTTCCACCTTACATCACAGACCTGTTGGAGTGGAATTCAGGCACCTACATGACTCGTTCTTAAAGTCCCTCAAGCTTTTACTGAACTCCGTAAAACGGCATTTTCTGTTGACCAGCAAATTCTAAAGATTTGAGTTCTCCCCTCTCTTGCAGAGTTTAGAAATGTGATATCTATCCACTTTGTTTCTAATTGTAACTGTTTTTAATGGATCTGAGTGGTTTTTGTAATTGATTTTAAGTGTTTGTTGTTGTTGTTTTTGCTTGTTTTACTGTGCTTGTAATCTCGTCTGCATTGGAAATGAGGGAAACCTCAATGTCCTTTCGAGAATAAATAAAGGTTTGATTGATGTTTGTTTGCACTTGTCAGGTAAATATGGCTTAGAATAAATGTAGTGAGATATGTTTGACTACAAATTAGATGATTTTCTTGCTAAGATTCGAGTCTTTGCCGTGTACATGAAATGAGAGAGACTCGCTTGAGTAAAGAGAAGAATCACACGTTTATATATTTGTAACTTACAAATCAAACACCTTCTTAGAGATGTAACAGAAATGTACCACAGATGAAAAACTCATTATCAGTTCCTCCTGATATGAACAGTGTGCTGTCTTTGTTCTGTCTATGGGAACAAATTATGCACAATAAAACAGTGAAACTTCGTTAAGTAGTAATCTGTTCTTGATATGTGAAGAGATGAAACAAACTGACTTTGACAAAGCAGGTTTGTTCTTGAGGGTGTTGATCAAACAGCTTTGTCACTCCAGTACATCTATTCCCAAGCACTCTGTCTCTCAGAACTGTTGAGAAAACCTCAGTAACAAGTAAGAGTCGCTTATTAAGACGTTTAGGGCAGTGAGATGAAATAGCTCGTCAGACAAAATATGCATATAAAGCCTAAGATATTCAATTTACCTAGATTATAAATTGAACAGAAATCCTACTTTTACAGTCAATAAAGAAAAAGACTGGAGGTTGTGTGCAGGCTGAGCCTTTATGTTCAGATAACTTCTAATCCAACACAAAGATCCTAATTTAATCTGATGAGAAAATCAGCCTCTGAAAGAAGGAACAATAAAGTCTTCTTTTTATGATGTGGCTACCTTCTGTTGCAGCATACTTGGCACATGTTGGGAGTGTTGGCAGAAACAAGTTTCAGTTTGGATCAAGTGAAGATTAATGGCAGATCTCTGGGAGAAGGAGTTTTTTCGATAAGGAGGATAGTAGAAAGAGGGAGAGAGGAGTTGAGAAAGACAAGATAAACAGAGTCCAAATATGGAGAGAAAGAGAGGAGATTGTGATCTGAAGAAACAAACAGTGAAGAGACAAAGAAGTACAGAAATAGACACAGTTGTGATGATGTCAGGGATGACACTACCCAAGCCTGGTCCTGTGTCAGAGCGTCTTTGCACAGAAGATGTATTTCACATCTCCTCTTGAGGACTTCCATCCTCTTCAAACGGTCCTTTCCCAAAAGTTGTAAAGCAGACGTAACATTCCCGTATGTTAAACATCCCTCTCTCACCCTCTCTTTGGCCCCCTTTTGCTGCGTTCAAGAATCTGTTTTTGTGGGTCAGTTTTGAACCGCACCATAAATTCATAGTTGTTTGGCCACAGGCTGAGGTCGTCCATGCCAAGGGTGTGTGCAGTGGTTACACTCACCAGTCATCAAGTATGAGACGCACAGGGTCGAAAGGACAGGACAACTATTTCAGAGTCTCATGCAGACTTGATATACTGAAGCTACAAGAGGGCTGTGTTTTTCTGGGTTTGGTTCAGACCTAGTCTGCCCCCTAGTGGGGAAAAATAGCCTTGCATTCACAATTGGGGCTAAAATTATTTTTGAGTCATAACATTATACACCATGTTGCTGCTTTAGTACTAAGCAGTCTGCGCTGATGAAAATAGTCCTTAAAAAAATAAACGGTTTCTTCAGTTGGATCCACTGTTTCTCTTTTAAACAGAATCCTGTATCCAGCTCACTTTTATCCCTGTTTTTCAGAGAAGAATCAAATAGGATCAAACTGATTCAGACACAGACTTTTAAAGATGACCAAATCCGGATTAGCAGTGCTTAAAGGGGACATCCCACTGCATACTTTGTCCACAGGGGGCGCCAAATCCACACAAACTGAAATATCTTAACAGTCACCTAACATTAAATACTTAATGTTTGATCTTGATGTTATTTGTTGTTTTTTACTTTATCCACTTTGTCATTAAAGAAAAAAGTATTCTAGTGTTATATGTTTAAAACAGTTTCTTAAAACATAAACTACCTTGTAAAATCGTTGCATTGTTTGACCAAATCTGATTAAAAAACATAAAACATTCCCCTGTAGTCCAGTCTGAATCCAGCCCCCTGCTGGGATCAGCATTATCTTGATTTTTGGATCAAAATGATAGGTATCCAAATGTGTTACTTTCTTTATAACAACCCGATATAAAGGTCAATTGTTTTTGATAGCTGTGGATTACTCTGTTGGATTACTTTTGAACAAGCGGACCCAGAAGTCAGTGAGCCTTTAGTTAAGATAAAACCTTTCTGTAGGAGCCTTTTAAAAAAAGTTACAACTTCAGTAAAGACTAAATAATTGACCTGAGGTTAAGAAAAATAAAATGAAGCTGTTAAATTTACCAGCTTTATCCTTTAAATTATAATCAATCCTCACAAAATGTTCGTGTTGAATAAATTCTAATGTACCAGGTTGCCGGGGTTTGGGACTGAAGGCAGAAGAACCAGCAGAATGACTGGAAACAATCAAAAGTTATGGGATAAAGTAGGCAGGATGGAAATATCACACCTGAGTTGTTCTTTGTGGCACAGTGCCCAGTGCACCCCTCTCATAAAAAGGAGAGCAAAAGAACAGTGTTCATGCCAACTGGAGGGAAAAATAAACCGCACCAGCCAGGAAATAAAAAAGAAGGCTACCTAAAAGTGAAAAACTATAACTGCAAAGCACTGGCAAAATCCCCCACTGTAAAGCCTTCCATTTCAGTTTATGAGCCGCAAACTTTTTGATTTACCGGTAAGGTCAGGTACATTTATCTTTCTCTTTGAATCTGACGTCAGACTTGACACAGAGCACACAATGAATACAAAAGACGGAAACAGATTGTCTGAGGCTGAAAGGTTTCCAGATTAGTCAGCAAGGGTACACACGTGTCATACCCACATCATTCCCTTCTCTCTGCTGCATACATCAACAGGTTCCCCCTGAATGTAGGAAGCAACATATTCACTGCCTTCAAGCACAACATCATCTAATATTCTTTAAACAAATGTTTTATCTTTATCTTCAGTTTCTTGGAAATGTTTTCTATTTGTTAATTTATATTAATGTTAATTTAATAATGCTCCCAAAACATCAATACAAATTCCTTGCACAGATTAACCTGCTTGCCAATAATTCTGAAAAACATGTATAGCTTTCAGTTTGGTTGATATCTTTTCAAAATGCTTTCATCTCCAAAACACAAAATCAGTATAATGACAGCATAACATAAAAGTGTTGCTTGACCATTCGGAGAGATTATTTCAACTGTCTTTCACCATTTTACAACGAAAAAAGTGTTCACACAGCACACTGCTCCTTTAAAATGGCTCCATAATAATAAAATCCATCTACTTAAACTTTGCACTCAGGATATTATTCTTTCCTATATTGAAATCTACACTTCATATCATTTCTAGTTATATATGTGCTGTTTTTGTTTTTTTAACTGTATTTAGAGTAAAAGTGAAATGCAAAAGTTTAACCAACATGTAAAAGGTTTATGGCTGGAAAATCAATAAATGTGATACTTATCTTACATGTCATCACTGCTGCTTGCTACCTTTCGTTGCGTTTGGAAAGCACAGTTTGCAGAAAGTGTGTCCAGGACATGTTTTGGCTTTCTGTGAAATTAAACCAGAGGGGAACAAACAATTGGTTTGAAAATAAAATAGATCAGCCTTGAACAAAATAAAGTAATTATTAATCTCATGTATTTAAGGGTTTACTTGCAGGAGAAACTCACTCTATAGGTTGACTTGGCGGTATAATAAAAAGTAATATTTTAAAGTCCCACAGCTTGTGTAATCCTGTAGCTAGTTGTCATTTAACCCTGATAAACTTATTGTGTTGCTGCGTCATTCACTTTTAAGAGGGTTGAACCATTACATGTGACTGCACAGAAGAAATACATTGAGAAAAACATAGTTTTGTCCACGAATAAACTGACTGACTGTGTCCAGAAACGAAGAATTACTTACTTTTGCACTTGCCACGTGACGTCATCACTAGTGGACGCAAGCACTCTTGTAAACAAACCAACGACGTCATTGTAACGCGCGAGTTAGCTTCGGTAACTGGTGAGCCGCGTTTGTGTCGCGAAATTAGAAGTATCCTCTCTCCTTTTTTAAATGGGGCCTCTACATTTATTTCGGCTCTCATAAGTCTTTATAAAAACGGACATCTTACTCCTCCCTTCCCATCGACTGACATCCTGGAGTCGCTGTGACAAAAGGATAACTAGCTACTAAAAAGTCTGTTATCATGAACTAGTGATCGCTTGAGTTCATGTTAGCCAGCTAAGACATAGCTATTTGTTTTATTTGAAGGTTTGGGGAAGAGAAAATATGACAACTCTAACAAGGCAAGACCTGAATTTTGGACAAGGTAAGAAAACAAAACCACGACTGTCAGTGGCATCCCTCAATAAATCGAGTTGATGTTTTAGACATTTAAATCTGAACTAGCTTCTCTGTAGATAATCAGTGGCTAATTTTCTGCAAATGTACTGTGATTGTTTTTCATGGTTAAGCTAATACGTTAACACTTCATCACGGGATATTTGCATTGAGTTTGGTTGGACTCTACTTGAATGCATGAGAGATCTTACCATTGAGTTGATCTCTATTCTCTAGTGGTTGCTGACATCCTGTGTGAGTTCCTGGAGGTCGCCATCCATCTCATCCTGTATGTCCGCGAAGTTTATCCCTCAGGAATATTCCAGAAGAGGAAGAAATATAATGTGCCTGTGCAGGTAGATGTAGATGTATGTGTTATACGCACATGCCACAGTTTTACAGGGCTTATGATTCTAATACTGAACTTTTTTATGGGTTTATCTCCAGATGTCATGTCACCCAGAGCTAAATCAGTACATCCAAGATACGCTTTATTGTATAAAGCCGCTCATTGAAAAGGTAAGACATGATGATGAAATATACGTGCTTAGGTAAGTTTATGAAACAGGTGTCATCACTCTTTGCTGAAGTCCTCAATTTCCCGCCCAGAACGATGCAGAGAAGGTTGTTGTGGTCATCATGGACAAAGAGCATCATCCAGTAGAGAGATTTGTCTTTGAGATTTCCCAGCCTACACTGCTGTCCATCAGGTTTTCCATTCTTCTTCTTTTTCTCCTTTCTTTCAATTACAAATATCTAAAGTGACATGCTTATGTCGTGACTCATTGTCAGGGGCATCATGCTCAATAACTGCATGTTTCTTTGTTGTCGTTCCAGCTCAGACACACTGTTGTCACATGTGGAGCAGCTGCTGAGGGCATTCATCCTGAAGATCAGTGTCTGTGATGCTGTTTTAAATAATAACCCTCCAGGTATTTCACGTACAGAGATGACAGACATGTAGTTTCCTGGAACAATCAGTTTATATTCCTTAAACTTTCATGTGAAGATTTAATAAAAATCCTCTGATTCCTGTCATGATTCTGCACAGAATCCATCATAATCAAGTAAAGTAATTAATTATGAAAAGTAGGACCATCACTTCTTTGTAACATTAGTATGAGTAATGGAGAGTCTTATTGAACAGTGTAAAGGGAGTTTATTTGTTCAGCTGTAAATCCAGGAAACAAAACAGAATTAGAAGAAAGTCAGACGATTGTTATGATAATGGATTTTGTTTTTGAATAAATATGATGACGCATACATGATGTATTAGTGGTAAAAGACACAAATCATAGACTTATTTGGGACCTGATGTTTCTTTGCTCCAGGGTGTTCATTTTCAGTACTTGTGCATACCAGAGATGCTGCTACACGCAACATGGAGAAGGTTCAAGTCATCAAGGTGAGGATTTAAAGCTATGCAAATCTACACAATCACTTTAGATGTACTCCTTGTGGAACTTACAAAGTGAAGAAATTTGTAAAATCTGAATCCTTCTTTACATCTGATGGGCCACAATTGTACATTTCTCATTACAGGATTTTCCCTGGATTGTTGCTGATGAGCAGGAGGTCCACATGCAGGAGCCCAGACTCATCCCACTGAAGACGATGACATCTGACATAGTCAAAGTAAGTCGAAACATCTCAAACGAATCCATTTATCCATTTAAAGAGAGAAAAATTAGTCACGGTTTAATTGTCCCTTTTTAAATAAACATGTTGATGTTTATCTGTTGTTCTCCGTCTTTGACAGATGCAGCTTTATGTGGAAGAGAGAGCCCAAAAAACGTAGGTCCCTCACTCTGCAGAAGCAAACTGGTGCAAACTACACTCATAATCAAACACACCATGAGTCAACAGTCAGCAAAACACATGAAATCAACAAAAAGGAGATGTTGGACGTGTTCATGAGGTGTGTACATAATGCTGCAGTCAGTGTTGAGGGTTAGACTTACAAACATCTGACCCAGACTGTGTGCTGCCTGCCTGTAATTTGATTACATGACCTTCACTTTAACATGAGTATGGTTGTTCTATTGTCCTGTATTGCCTTTTACTGCTTTCAGTGCAGATCTATGTATGTGAAACACAATGATCAAACTTTACTCGTTGCACTTTGACAATAAAATCCCAGGGAAATTGGAATCTACCAGTTTAACAATACTGGCTATAAATTCAATTATCTATCACCAGCAGCTCCTTCGTCTCTGTGTTATCAGTGTAACCCTCAGCTGTAAATATTTCCTTTGTGTCTCTTTGTGGGGAGTTTGTTGTTCTGTATGCTCTTTGAGGTGTTTTACCTCTACATGGATGTCTGAAGTCAGGTCATCATGCTTTGAAAAAAAAAAGATCTAATTTCTAGGCTAATTCTCATCTGCATGGTTAAGTCTATATGTTGTAACAAAAGAACTGTTTTTTACTTTGACTGCTGATAATGTGTGATTTAGTATTTGAAAAATAAGTTAATGGCAATAAAAAAATTTTTTTTAAAGCACCAGCATTAGAAATGTTTGTTTTTGCAATGGTATTTGTGTTTAGTCGACTAAATGGTTAAACGTCATCACCCTCGCCAGTCAGCACCAGAAGTACCAGTCGGTTAAATGAATTATAAACATTTTACTTGTTGGATGCCGCTCAAACCGAAGCCACCTACCACAAGCCGGCACAGACTGGCTGTAGCCCTGGTTAAGAAGCCTGCTCTACTACCCAGATGTGAACAAGCACAGTGAAAGGATAACATCTCAGAGCACAGTTTGGCAGTATTTTGTAGGGCCCGACCGATGTGAGATTTTCGGGGCCCATACGGATATCAATATTGGGGAGAAAAAAATAGCACAATACTGATATATTGGCCGATTTCTTTTCTTTCTAAGATCTATTTTCGATCTGTGGAGATAGATAGATATAGATATACACATTTATAGTGTTGACCCCTCGAATGCAGTTATCAAACACTTGTTGAAAAGAAAAACAGTATAACGTAGACAAGATGGTCACTCAACTGGAAAGTAACTGTGCATGTACGTGCATCACCGCCTGACACTCTGGAGAGTGATAATGCTTGTTGTAATATATCACTCTGCTGGTGAAAGAGAACTGCTGGTGTAATCTAATGATACTCAATAAAATGATATTTGACTGGTGAATAAATCCAGTAATATCGGTATATATCTGCGATAATATCAGCCGATACAGATAGTCACTTGATGCGCTAATATCGGCCGATATTATCAACTGGCTGATTAGTCGGTCAGGCTCTAATATTTTGATCTAGAAAATTGAGATAAAATCAATGTAGGCTGTGTCGGGTAAAACTGGCATGTTGACATGAGCAAACCAAATAACCTTTTTTTGTACCAGCTGACTATTCAAATAAACAGTGCTTCATTATGACTGTTTTCTGAGTGCTTTTTTACCTCTAGTCAGTCATTCTGAATTTAAATCTCCATTCACCCGAGTAGGAAATGAATCGTGTAGGAGCATCTTTACTTTGTACTGTATTTGTGAAGTCAAGATATTTATAGAACGACCCCTGATATTAAGCCAGAGCTATTCTTATTCATGGAAGGTCATTTTGAGGCCATGTAAGAAAGTGCTTGTCACACAGTGGTGAGTTATATGATTACATTTTATTCTTGCTGCTGTCATTATTTTTACTGAATTATCCAAATAAGACGTCATATCTCGTTGTTTATCTCTTGTGCAGCTACAAAAGTAAAGTTGATTCTTTTAACCTCTTTACTTGTTGATGCTTACTTGCTTCACTTTTAGTCGTACAGTGTGTTGATTTCAATATACTGTACATCATGTTATATGAACTTTCTGTAACTTTAGAATACATGATTAAAAAGACAGTAATGGTGGATGCTTACTAAAAAAAAACATGTCAAAATCTCTGAGCATTAAGTTACTTTCTTCACAACAGATACACATTTCTCATTCATTCAGGCAAATGTAACAGATTTTGTACAATTGTCTACAAATCTGCACAATAACCCCTCCTCCATATTAACTGATCAAACCTGATTCGTTGATTGTCATTGAAACTGTGAAACTCTTCACAACTTCTAAACTTTCTTTCACCATTTGAGTCGTCACGTGTAAAATGGTCCACTCAGTTATCAAAATGGGTCGGTCATACATCTATCTTCCATATATATCGGATGAAAAATCTATTACTCCCACTTCTGTGTCACTGTATTGCATCTATTGCATGCCTGTCTGTACGGGAGAAGATGTTGCTCACTTTTTCCCCCTGAATGTTCCTTCTGTTGCCTGAGTTTATGCTTTCTGTCTTAAATATTTAAGAAAACAACGATTATTCAGCCCTCTGCAATCTTAGGCAACATAAATATACTTGAGTTGAGTATTGTTTTCAATAAGATTAATGAAAGAATGTCGTCCTTGTCCTTTGCTCTACTCTGCAGACCACTTGAAAGCCGGCCAAGTGTATCAAACTATTTCCCATGTCGCAGTAACCTCTATTATCTTGTTGTGATTCCGGCCACTGAGGGCCTGTGTTCCAAAGACACACAGATGACCTTTGGTACGAAACACAGAACAGGCTGCTGCATGAGCAAAGCTCAACGCTGAGGCAATAAAGATAAACTGGAGAGGCGAGCCGATACTCCACGTTAATGTAACCTGATCTGGAATTATACAAAAAATGGTTCCTTAGTATATTTTCTTGCGTAAATTAGACGACATCTATTGATATTTTCCTCTGCTAGGTCAGAGGTAACACGATGTTTTCTTTTATTGCCTCATTCATACCCACTTCCTACTTCATACCGGAGTGGTTGACTCTAGATACCAACCCAGTGGATAGTTTACTTCAAGGTGAGCTCCTCTTTCATTTATTTTTTGACGTCACACTACTTAAGGAGGTTTCTGAACTGTATAGGTGTCTATGGTGTGATATGGCAAATGTTTATCCTGTGACCTGCAGGGCTGGTAGGTGCTTGTGGGATCTCTGTACTATGCTCCTTATTGAGAGCTCACTTATTTCTAGAAGAGACGAGGTGAGTGAATTACCTTTAAATGTATCTACCAGTTAGCATGATATCAAGTTTTCCATCTTTCACTAAATTTAACTAAAATATCACCATGTAGGTTTTTGATCCTTGTAGCCTGTTCAGATTTTTCTCTCCATAATCCACAGCTGGAGTGACAACAATGATAAAGAATCAAGCAAAAAGACACCTAGTCCTCAAAGGAAACCCAAAGCTGGACTTTCAGGGATGCTACACTTCTTCCTTGTGACTGGGTTGCTGGCTGTAATTGGCTCCCGTGTTGCGTCTCTGGTGGTACTAGAATTTTCTCTTCGAGGAATCTCTGGATGGGTTATGGCTGGACCAGTAAGAAACCCATTATTCACTATAAATATGCTTTACACTCAACTTGTTTGCTCCTTTCCTCTACTTAATTTCTGAGCTGATTCTACATTGAATAGAAAGTCTTACTTGTCATTTTAAAGGGGACGACATGCAGCATCCACAGTAACAAAGCAGATGTGCATCTAAGTAAAACATCGATATTGCATAGTTAAAAATGTGTAGAAAAATATATTGCAATGAGAAAATAAATTGCACTAGCAGCAGTAAATCATGTTTCATGTCGTAAAGACTCATCAAATCACCATTTTGCTCATTTACTCCTTCATTCCTCAGGAGTCAAGGAATTTTCTCCAGCAGCTGCTAGTCCAAAGCCAATTCTCTCTTGGCTGTGCGCTAAGCTGCAGTTTGTACTTCCTCCACGAGGGGGCGTCCCATCGCTGGCTATGTTTGCTCCTGGCAGCAGCACTCAGCTGGTTCTTGGCCAGACAGGCCACTCTGCTGCTGCACCATGTCCTGGCTCTGTATAAACTCCACAGCTCACAGCGCTACTGCGGCATCTGCATCGGGCTCCTGACATCAGGCCGCTGTCTGCTGCCCATGCTGTGCAGAGCCATGATCATTACCTTCTCTGTGGCAGTGGTGGCCGCCATAGCAACCATTAATAAGCACTTCCTCTCTGCTTCAGAGGCCCTCAGGTTTTGGACGCCACTGACCATCTGCTACACGCTTCTGGTTGTGTACATGCAGGGTGAGAAACATGCCAATTACAGAGATGTTGCAATTCTTCCTTCCCCATACCAGATCTGATACCTAAAAGTGTGAATCTATCATCCTATATCAGTGCCATTAAAGAAATATAGCCTACATTAGATTTATATTTTCTAAAAGGATGCACTATTTATGCTTTTTAGGTTTGATTTATCATTGTTATACAGTCTGATACATGTTAAACTAAATCATTTTTTGCAGTCTGATAACTGAAAGAAAGATTAATACATCAATCAAGAAATATCTTTGGCTTTGGAGAGGAGGGGAACTGTCTCCTGGTTAAAACACAATGGACACAATGACATAGTCTTAGCCTAAAAATAAGCTTAGACCTGAGGTTAGCTATAGGCTAACATTAGCAGCAGCTCAACTCTCAACCCCTCCTAACATCACTAGGTAACCAATATGATCAAAAACACAGGTTTTGAATGTGAAACAGGTCGATTCAGCTACAACGTTACACTCCACCAGATCCACAGTCTTTACTTTTTTTTTATGACAGCAGATACGCAGCCATAACAATGGAAGTACTTCATCTTGTTGAGACATCTACAACGAGATGAAAACACATTCATCTTGGCATCATAATGCGAGTTGCAGAAAAATTGATTCCTGCTAATAAAACATATTGACCTGCATGCTGATACCAGATGCTATTTCAATGACATAGGAGGTATTTCTTGAACTGGTATCGGTTTATAACATCTCTTGATGATAACATCTTTCATTTCAAAGATGCTGCAATGCTCATTAGACCCTAATCAATCAAAAGTGTGATATCGTGGACACCTCTCCAGCCTGAGGAAAATAACTAATTCATCAGTTTGAAGCCTCGTCTGGTCTCGTCTGACCACTAAGTCATTCATCATTCATTTGAGCATCCTGATGATTTGACACCTCTATTGACCTGTCATAAATTGTTAACATTTTCACAAATGTTGCATTTTTGTTCCTGCAGAGGAGAAGAACCGTTTACCCGGCAGTCAGGCTGTCCTCAACACAGTGATGGTGCGTCTCGGTGGATTGATGGTCCTGATGCTGACTGTTGGACGCTGGGCTGACGTGCTCCAAATCCTGATGTGTTTCCTGGGAGAGGCCAGCTGTCTAATCCCCACCATGGATCTGCTGGATTCAGCAACCTCACAGGTCAGTGAGTCTCCCTGGAAGCAGCAAAAAGGGCCTGAGAGCACTTTTTGTCCATCGGGAGTCAAAAACTGGGGCAGAATATCAAAGGGTTCATTAGACCGGGTCCCAAGATGAGCCAGAATTCTCCAACTTGTGTCCCAGGTGGAGGAGGTTTAAGATCCCCGAGACAGATTCAGGTCAAAGTATTCTCTGATTCAGAACACTGAGCCTACTTTTCTTTACACTTAGCGAGCCTGGTTAAATAGTTCTGTTTCAGTAAAGTATAAAGCAAGTAAAGTCAGTGCGAGGAAAAAATATCATTAGTGTTTATGTGATTTCAAAAGCAGATTCTGTCTATTCTGAGATAAAACAGAACTTTATAATAGGCCTAAAAGATGAGTACATTTGACTTTGACCTTAAAACTTTACTAAAGCTTACTGTACATCGCAATATTCAACGGGCATACACTATAAAAGTCTTTGTATTCATACAATGCATGTTAATCATGATTATATACTGAGTACTCAGACGCTGCATGTATTAACTGTGATTTTGACTGTTCTCTAAACTGTTGCATTATCTCTTATGTGTTTCATCTTTCATACTTATTGTGTGCACACAGGATGAAGAGGACTATACAGACTATGTTAAAAGGGAGCGAATAAGAAGACCACAAGCACAAGAGAAGGCCCATCAGAGTTAGCCGATCTGGGATTTTATACTATTTTTATTGGCACCAATATGTTAATCCTATTAAGGATAGAGCCTATGTCAAAATGCATGTTTTGTTTTAAGAATGTCATGTTTTTTCATTAAAAAGTTTATTGTGGTTTCGATGTTAACATCCAATATGTGAAAAGAAAAGTGTTTTATCTCAATTTTAAAAAAGGTTACCCAACAACCATTGCCCCCTTTGTGTAGCAAATGGTTGTAACATGACCCATCCTGCCTTACATAACTCTCTTTATGAAGTTTCGAGACAGGAATTCATATGACTTCTGTTGTCGGTTAAACCGTGTCTCTCTTGTGTTAGTCACTTCATGAACACAGACTCAGCCAACCAAAGCTCTGGGTGTTATTCTAGGAATAGGGACTATGTGTGACTGTGAGTAAATGTGTCTGAAAGAGATTGTAAATTTAATGTGGGCCCAGGGGCATTGTAGCCCCTTTCCAAAGTGAATGTGGATGATGGTCGACACATCAGAGGCCGATTATGTGTATGAGCAGTGAGCAGTGGTGTAGTGCAGGCAGGGTAAATGCAGGTCTTATTTTTCAGTCTCCATAGAGCATACCCACTTCTAAATCTCCTCTGATTCAAACCAATGACTGATTGACAATTTTCAGTAGGATGCTGCATTTTGTTTTTCTATGGTGAAGCGATAACCCTCCCTACTCTGTCTCTGATTGGATAGTACATACTGACTATGCAAGAGCAGTCTCATATGTCACAGTTTATAACAGATGCCGTTTATCCCCGGGGACACTTAATATGAGGGGAAATGAAGAGTAGGCCATTAGCGTGGGCCTACGCACTTCTTCAGTCACCACTACACCGCTGGCAGTGAGCAATAAGATGAATGATTATTTATTTAGGCTATCAGACTAGTTTTACTTGTTTAAGTAGAAAGAATAAAACTGGTTGCTTAAGAATCAAACGTTTTATTTTATTTATTCTTTTAAAGCCACGACCACACGTACACAGGCTACAATTCAAAGACACAAAAAAAGGAAAAGAAAAAAAAGCTAGTAGCCTATTTAAAGGGTTTACATTTCATGACAAAGGCCTACATAGCCTGTAGTTTAAATTGAGGTTATTCGATATAACAGATCCAAATTAAATCGTAAAGCACTCAAACAGACTGACCGCAAAAATAAAAAACATTTTATCAAACTTTCAAAGCTGGTATTTTTCCACCTTTATGCGGATCTTGACTGCAGTGAAGGTTATAAGCTAACGGGGACGATAACTTAACCCCTAACAACGTAGGGTAGTTGGTTAGTGCGTTTTTTAATTTATTTTAATTTAATCGAAAAGCACAAATACAATTTAAAGTCCTTCGAGTATCATTCTTTCATTCCCTTTCTTATCTGGCCCTCTGGTCTCTCCAGAGACTGTTAAAGAAAGAAGAGCCAAAATGGCTGACGACAACGTTTGCATTGTAATGTCACACAAAATGGCGTTACACAAAGGAAAGGCTTAGTAATTTGTTTGTAAGTCTGCCTTTGTGGTAATTTTCGCGGACAAAGACAACATTTAAAAGAAAGCATTGTTTATATTGAAGGACGGTGTTTCGCACTGTAAATGTCGCTTCATACCACCTGAGGATGAGATGTTCATATTCGAGCTTTATCCTGTTTTACTAACGTTGCCTAGCGACATAGGATAGCTGCTTCTTGTGAGAATTTACAATTTCTGACACCCACATGAAATAAATCCACATTTTGACGTTGTTGTTATGCCCAGACGGCGTGTCTTTATTGGGAACTGTGGACCTGACAGACACATATTCCACCAAGAGAAGGTTTTTTCATATATCACTCCAGTGAACATCCCGTGTCAGAAAAAGGCGTTTAAAATTACGGGGGGCACTTTCGCCTGGCGGTCCATGTTCCCAAAATAATCCAGGTGTGTGAAGAGGAAATTTTGGTTTTGGTGTCTAGTCGATCCACCAAAATAGGAATTGTACTCCCATAGGTTTTATTAGAATTTAAACTGTACAGAGTTCCACATCAGGACGATTTCAGCAGACACAGGGAGGACGTTTCTCCATACACTCCCGAATACGGTGCAAAGACGCACCGAAATGACCGAGCAGCAGTCGTCGCCTCCTCTGGATATGTTTCTAGACGTTTCTGTTCTCATCTGATAGGCACGCTAGACGCATGCGCACAGCGGGCTTGCTTGTCCCCCGTTACCGCATTTTAGCGCATGCGCACTTCTGCATCCAATGTGCGTGCTTAATATAGTAACAAAAGCAGAATAATGCTGTTGTGTAGTAACAGAGCTGTTCTATGCCAAACTAAGTCAATAATCGTTTCCAATAAACATCACGTTCAGCTCCAGTAAGGGTATCAGTGTAAAATGTACGACATGAAGGCCTATTGATAATTATTTCACCAGCGCTATTATTTTCACATGTCTACTCTGAACAGAGGCGCTGCTTGTCAACAGGCTCTGCTTGGGGCCCCAGGCCAGTAGTAAGGGGCCCCTGAAGGCTGACAAACTTCAAACTGCAACAATAGAATTGACAAAAGGAAACCTCCCTAATGGGGCACCATCTGACAGCACTCACTCTCATGTAATATTCCTGAGAGAACCATAGTTTGTCAATGACAGTCACTGAAGGAAAATTAAGAGAAATGATCCGTCTGGGAGTGAAAAAGAAGAGCGTCAGGACACTGACACACAATTATTTTTTGCCTATGGGGCCCCAACAGACTTAAGAATTGCCACTGACTCTGAATACGATGACATATCTGTACGCTATTTAATCAAACTATGAGGCAAGGATAATGAAAAAAAAACGTGTAGGGGCAGTTGCAAGGGAAAGTCATTACACAAGCGGTGTAGCTATTTACCCCTCATCAGTGTTTATCTCAACTGGTCTCTTCGACCTTTGGACATGTGCCCAATCGTTCATGTTACTTATTAGCTTCAAACAGTGCTCACACACCATGCAGGTCAAAGTTTTCAACTTGATAATAAAGCCACCTTGTATCCATCTGGAGTTGTAGCCTACTCGGCTCAATTCGTTCAAGTTCTTATCTACCCCTACTAATTACAGGTTTGTAAAAGCAAATGGCAAACATGTTAAAAGTGAAAAGCGTAATCTATAAAATTATAAAAGAGTAAAGTGTTTTACAAAAAATGTATGTTGTCACATTTATATTGCAATCTTGTGACTGTGACATTGTTTGGGTTTGTATAGTTTTGTTACTCATTATGTTCAAGTCAGAATCAGCTTTATCGGCCAGGTACGCTCACACAAATAAGGAATTGACCTTCAATAGAATGTGTTCTAATATGTACAAAAGCAAAACATTAAATATTGAACTATAAACAAAAAATAAAAAACGAGTATACAAGACTCAATAAGACAATAGTGAAGTGGTGAGCAGTGTAAGAGATGCTGAAACAAACATGATAATAAATGATGTAACAGATGGGGTAATTTACATGAGGTAGTTATTTGTTCAGTATTTACATTAATATGGCAGTGTGCATAGGTTAATCAGCAAATGCATGTAAGTAGATTGAAGTAATGTTCTATCAGTGATATTAAAAGATCTGACAATGAATCGCTCAACAATACTGGGGAAGGGGGGTTCTTCCTCATGCTAGGTCATCTCACCGATATGTAAAATGGATATTCTGTAACTGAACTGTTTCTTTGCCACACTTGATAATCGTACTTCTCTAAAACCTTCTACTTTTCAAAATAAACTTTAAGTTGAACTCTGAACCATTTTTATTTCCACTCATATATATTTTGTACACTAGAGTTTTATGTTTAGTGATAATTCAGCTTTAGTGATAATTAGGTCACCAATCACATCATTTTCCCCAGGTCCCCCAAACTAGATTGATCTAATGCTTGTGAGCTGAGTCTTTCAGTTTTCCATCATCACTACAATTCTGGGTCTCTTATTAAACAGAGAGGTGACACTAAGACCTTAACATGAATCTGTTTTCTGAAAATAACTTGTGTCCACAGTTTGTTATTCATCTACATTTCCTGATATGTATATTTACCAAAGTGTACAGTTAAAGAATAGAGATGATTATTATGAATCTTTAACAAAGAAATCTCTCATATTTAAAATAACAGAATCACTAAAGTGCTCGAATAATGTTAATAAATAGAATTAAGTGTTGATGAAACAGAATAAAGTGTTGATGAGACATTGAATCATAACAGGGTCCAAACTGTTTTGAGTGTCTCATCAAAATCTTTCACACATCCTTTTTGGACCCTTTTTAAGAGGAGGGGTCATTTCAGCAAATGCTTAATATTCAAAGAAAAAATATATGATTGCTTCCTGGACATTGAGATAGTTTTAGGTTGAATTTAGATAGTGATACATCAAATCACAAATTAAATATCCAAGTCAAGCTATCTAAAATAATTAAATGCCTTTGTTGTCCCACCATGGTGTATCTCCATAAAACTTTGGCATGTTTTACAGAGAGCACATTTCATTGAATACTAATAACTTTGAGTTATTCTAGCTTGTGTTGTTTTTTTAAGTTCACTGTGAGCATCCCCACACACTTTGTGCTCATCACAATGACGCCCTGTAATTTTGACTTTTAAAAGATAGTCATACCTCAACAAACCAACAACAGCCATATGGGCACCAATACTACATGCTACCTTTGTATGTTTATTTTGGCCTATTACTCACTAGTTTATTTTGGGGAGGTGTTTTTTTTTTTTTTTTTCATTTTTCAATTGTCAATGAAATGCAGCAAAATACAATAACTAAACTTTGGGGGGGGGGGATCAAACTCTGTCGCATTTTGTTTTACTGTATGCACAGTGTCACACTTGTCTTACCCAACAAGTACGGATGGGATCCTCCCGCGAGTCAAAGCTTCTCAGATGTAAAAGCGGCTTCATTCAACCAGGGGTTTTCTCACGCATGCGCAAGTGCGCCGACTATCTCATCGGGGAGAAAAAAAGAAGTTCACACACAAAGCCACGCCTGCGCGGTGTGCCTCTCATTACAAGCGAAGTTGCTGCATCTTTTTAGGAAGCTACATGCTTTCTTTCGACACCCAAAGGTCGCATGGTGTCAGGGACGCGCCTAGTCACGGGAACAGTCCGGAGCGCGTTCATGAGGTGCAAGATCGCGCTTTAACAGTGAAGAGTATCAAACAGCGTGTGGGGATCCAACCTAATGCTTTACATTGGGTCACAACGACCAGTCAATGATTGCGCCGTGTATTTGCGTTCCTGTCCGGCGTTTATTTTGCAAACCTTTTCATTTTTGCACGGGAGGAAACTGACATAGCAAACTCATCTGTATGATAGGGGAAAAGGAGCACACAGTATGGTCCGGGAAACCAGACATTTATGGGTGGGAAATTTACCCGAAAATGTACGAGAGGAGAAAATCATTGAGCACTTCAAGCGGTGAGTAGAAAACATAGATGAGCTATGTGTGTGCTTGTTGTAATGTAAGAAGGTGTGCATGGAAAGCATCTCTCCGTGTTGTGTCACATAAGAGAAGTCAGGATGAAGGCAGCAGGAGGTTCCCCCGTAGCAAAGTCCCATTTGGCAACTGTGCTGTCAGCTCCCCATAAGCAACAACATAGTGCTGCATTTCAGCTGAGATAAAAGCGGTTAGCACGCGTCAAGCACCCAGCTTGCAGACATATGGTTTTGCCATTTTGACACGGTCACTAACTTGCATGCAAGGTTGTAACTTTACTTGATCTTTTTGTCTTGTGTGGCTGTACATTCCCATCAGGTTTCTCGTTGACTTTTTAAGAATCCTGCCTTTGCACCTGGCGAATATAGAACACTGATTTTCTACAGCATACTGTCAGTATCAACAAACTTCAGTCTACCTGGCGAGCTGCTCGCATTGTAGCCTATAAGCTGTGCATTTCAAAGGCTGCATCTTTGGCAGACAGTAAGTCCATGGCTGTATGCTTTCTGATGTCTGAGCAAGTCAGGCACCCAGTGTTTCACTACACTTTCTCCGAGTTTGTCGTCAGGTTACTGCGCCCAACCTGACCCGTGCATACAGTATGGTTAATCAACACACCGTGTACCCATCTTTCATGTCGCAAGAGCCAGGTTCTATCTTTGCTTAACACAAGTCAGTGATATCTCAAAGGTGACGCGACATCACGCCGCCATCCACGCTGCAACATTGTTCCAAACTGTGATTGAACAGGGTGCTCTGTGTTTACTGATACAACATTAAAACGTTGTAGTAGTCTACTTGTGTTTACTTTATGTGCGAATTAACACACAAATGACTCTTTGCCACATTGTGACCACTTTTTGCTTCCCCCAGCTGCTGACTTGCACAGTCTGCAGAGCGATCTGAAGGAAAATCAGACAACACATCGATGTTTTTATTACGAAATTCAAATTAAGATTCGTTTTGCCTTATATTTTGGCTGTAAGGAAATACCAACCACAAGAACTATTTCAGGCATTCAGGTCTTTGTTGTTTTCCGTGGACTAAGGAAACAATGTAAATTATGATTTTTGGTTTGGCTCTCACGGTTGTCTGCGCGCTCTCGCCTTTCTCTTCTCGGCTGTCAAGGAAATAGCAGCCCGCCTCTCCGTCCATATGTGCTAGAGAGCAGACTGCTGAAAAAAACATTATAGTCTATACCTATATGAGCAACGCTGCCTTCTTTACTGTGTAGGCGTCGCCATATCGGACGAAAAGCTTCCAAATTATAAATATAATTCCGGCACGTCTGTTGAACAAAACTGCCATCAAAAGGCACGCTTTTATTTTCAACAGTATGCGCAACATACGACTCTGCAAAATATTTACATTTTGGCTTTATTGAATTCTGGCTTCGCCCTCCATTGGTCATGGTTTTATTAGGCTACTTAGACGGATGCAGCGAGTCAACCACAAACATCGTTCCTGTCTGATTCCTGCAGCCCCTGCAGACCGCACAATAATGAGCTACCTATATGCCCTTTTATTTACATTAGCTCGGGCTATGATGTGCGTAACGTTATGTTTGGGGGGATGGTGACTGGCAGCATGTTATTGCAATAGGAGGGGATAGTGTGTCGGCGGGTGCTTTTTAGCATGCAGACTCTGCTCCAGCGTTAACCCAGAGGTAGTCCGAGCAGGCAGGTGCATGACAGCCCAATGTGTGATAGAAGTCATTGAAGATGGGGGACGGCAGAATGAGTAAGCAGTGTGAACAGCTTTTCTAAAATGGCGTCGGAGGCTGTTCAATGTTGGGAACTGGCATGCCAATAAATTTATGGGCACCCTACTGTCTCTGTAGGACAGCGAAAATACACTTCAGGAAGATGTTTAGGAGGGAAAACTCAACGAATGTAAATGATACAAGGCTTTTTAATGTCAGACATGGGCTCGTAAATTTAGTGTAAAACATTCCCCATCAGTCAATCAAACATTTTAACGATGTATTTACAGGCATATTAAGGAACAAAGGCATGCCTGACATAAAGTAGATCAATTAAAACTCCATTATATCCAGAGCAGCATTTTTTTAATTTGGGGGAAAAGGGGGACTGATGTTAAATATGTAAAATGTCCCAAGTCGCCTTGTTGTGGCTAAACAGCAGGAGCTAAATAGCCTCATATATTGATTTTTTTTTTAAACCACCAACAGCGAATCAGAAAATGTCACGTCTCTTTATATGCTGCCCAAACCTCATCTGTATGCTCACAGCAGCTATAATCTTAGCTGAGTCCCTCCTCCAAGAAACATGCTAATGCTGGACAATATATGCATTTATTAACATGCAATATGCAAAGGTTTCAAACCCTGTTGCTGGGTTACTGTTGCCTTGTAAAAGAGTACCATAGAGCAGAGAATAAGAGTAGCAAAGCTTTACTACCTCCCCCTTCTCAGACACACAAACACATGCATATTTACATCTACTGAATTAAGGGCTGCCTAATAAAAAAAATTAAGGTGTCATTATCAAAATTGCATTATTTTCTCAAAGATTCAAACTAAACATCCTGTGTGAAAATTGAGAAACACTGCTGCAACATGATTGCATTCCGAAAACCCACTGATAACCTTGTTTTTTTATTGTTTTTTCTTTTAGATATGGACGAGTGGAGAGTGTCAAGGTCCTGCCAAAGCGGGGTTCAGAAGGTGGAGTCGCCGCCTTTGTGGATTTTGTGGACATTAAAAGTGCTCAGAAGGCTCACAATGCTATCAACAAGATGGGGGACAGAGACCTGCGCACTGATTACAATGAACCGGGCACAATTCCTAGTGCCGCAAGGGGGCTGGACGATAGTCTGTCCTTAAGCTCCCGTGGCCGGGATGTCTCAGGGTTCACAAGGGCGGCAGGGGGGGGCCGTGTATGTGCCCCCCACGTCGCTCCACAGCAGAGATGGACGCTATGAACGCAGACTAGACGGGTAAGTGGACAAAGTTTCTCTGAAGGCAGGGGGAGCCTGGTAAACGCCTTACTCCCAAGCATCTTCCCACCATCTATTCATTTACGTGTTTGGGGGGGGAGAGAGGAGAGTTCATGCTTATAGGGATCCCTTCTGAAGTCTAAGAGTGCTGCTAGCGCTCCTGGATTCATACTTGCAGGCAGATATTGAGATATTCTATAAGTAAGAGCATGTTTGTACACAAGATTATCTTTTACTATTCTTAAATGAATAGTCAATAGTTTAAATAGCTGTTGGGGAATATCTTTGTGAGCTTAAACATCTCTGTGAGGTGGATATATCAGTTGCGGAAAATGCGGGGCAAAGATTGGAAATCTTAAAATTTCCCAGGATTATTGGAGACCTCTGGAGAGAGAGAAAAAGAGAGAGAGAGAGAGAGAGAGAGAGAGAGGGAGAGACGAAAAAAAGAGTGGTCTGCCGTCCATCCCTGGGATTCCCCTAATCTGGAGTTACGTGCCCTGCTCGGTGGATTAATGCTATCCTCACCCCAACCAACAGCACACATTATATAAGAACCCATTGTTTGGATTAGTCTAATTTGGTTTTCAATAATCACGCACCCCTCACGGAGGTGTTCACTTCTCATGTGGGCTGGAGTCATGTGGATAACCTACGCAGGATAATTATTCCCCTCTGGTGGATTAACGCTGGCCTAAAGGATACACTATCATGCTAAAGGTATGGGTTGCTTTCTTGGTATGGGTTTTTTTGTTGTTTTTTATTTGGGATTATATCTAATTCAGGGCATTACAATTTGAGTACTGGGAGTCCTCTACTGGTTATTCAACTCAGTAGACGCAACAACATTTGAACATGTGAGCAATTACTTTTTTCCCCTCCTTTATTTTTTGGTGGAGATTATTTTTTCCTTTCAACGACACAGACTCGCAGATGAATGAGGACCATCATGGACTATGTTTGGATCGTACAGTTCAAAGAAGAGTTGCTGGAAAGTGAGACTGGAAAGTTGCTACTTTTTGGAGATAACCTACCTCATACCTGTGGATTACCTGCTCCCTTCCTGAATGTGGAACTATAACTCAGCTGTGGATATAATCACATAAAGAATCCGATTATTTAGTTGCACCCTTGAACTGCTTCCTCATTGACCCAGCTTCGGTTAGACTGTTGGTTCTTCTTCAGGAGATGGTTTGGAAGGAGATGGACATCCGATTTATACAATCACCGACTTTCAAAACTGCTATGAAATGGTAACACACCGGGGAATGAATACAGTACATCTATGACCAAGAATCTGGATTACCATTACGGGCCATGTTCTTCATTCCTCATCTCTCATGGCCACATTTCCAACTTTCTGCCAAAGGAATTTGACTTGTAAACTCCTAATGAGAGTGTGACCAAAGGGGAATGTAAAAGACTCTACAAATGAAGATGCAAGACTTTATTTTTCTCCATTGCTTCCACAGCCCTGGATATCTGGTGTTTATTTAACTGGACTCGGGTGCAACACTGATTTTTTTTCTCTCCCTGCACATTTGGATGGATATAAGGAATCAAACTGACTTCTCCAGCATGCAAAACATCCCAACCTGGATCCGTACAAGGCCATGTTTGTTTTCATTCTTTTAAATTAAAACTGACATTCCTGCTCACCCAAGCACATGATTTTTTTTTTCCGCTTTCCTGAAGATGAGGAGTACGTTTTCATATTGGAACAATTTTGCTTCATTTTTACTCCTCCACTCAACATTTTGACCGTTTTTTTCTGCTCACAAAGTTCTATCTCCCTAAATTGTATTTGGAATTATAGGTCAAGTTACCACTCTCTCAAAAGGTTGGTATGTCCTGCCCTGTGTATTTTAGCTGTCCTCTCTAACCCCCTAGTTTGAACCCCTGTCTCTCTCCATTTTCCCCACTAACCGAACTAGCTGGTACATAGACTGTTATTACTGCCTGTGTGTCTCTATGCAGAAATCTTTACCTTACCTTTTATTGTTTTTCTTTTGCTTCCCCTCACCTGACCCCAACTTAAGCCCGTTCTCCTTTTATAATCGATCTACACTGTAGCTTTTAGTCATGGCGATTGAGCAGGAAAGAGATCTCCCTTTGATTTTTTTTTTATCTCTGTCACAAACTTAGATCTCCACTGCGATAAGAATAATTTCAATTCCAGATTAGAAATAACAGAAAGAAGACAAGGTTTCCAAATACCTCAAAACCATCAAAACGGATATAACTATTATGATACGGACGTGTATTCTAATTGCCAAGGTCATGGACCACGGTTTTTAATCATTACTTTATTCTTATAATGAATGGAAAAATAAAAAATAACCATTTACATAATTTAAAAAACTGTATAAGTAATGAATTTCAACTTTTATTGAGCAGAATACCAAACTTCTGCTGCTCCGTTTCTCTGTTTAATGACCAAACATCATTTAAAATGCCTCTAGAGGATTAAAAGCAACTGAATAATTTGAAGACCAAATAATTTATTGATTATTTTTTTAATGAAAGAAACTAACCTGCATATTCATCAATCATGAAAACAATCATTAGCCCCAGCCTTTATATCCATGCAGGTTAAAGATTGTATCGGATATCATTTGAATTTGAATAGTGTCACAAGGTGCAAACTGAAACTCCAGTCTGAAGCGTAAACCCTGAGATATGCATTATTCTCTATTGTAGATCTAAAGACTGGATTATTTCTATTGATAGGAAATGTGAAGGTAGAAAACAACAGCCATTCAAAATCCCTGACTCGTTTTACAAGTTTGACAAAAGTCAGAGACTCTCGTTCTTTGTATTTTTTCCGTGTTATCATTGCTTTTCATTTCGCATCATACAGGATTAATGTAGGCATTGTGAATAAATACGCAGGACTTTTCCATCGAAGTACGTACCGGTAGTCACCAAACCTTTGCTGGATTCCTTTGCTCTCTCAGGTATTTAGTACTGAATTAAACAAAACCCGACATCCCAACGTAATTATATACATGAATAATGTCATTGAAGGTTTTATGGACGTTGCCCTCCTACATGAGCACTTTGCTTTGTTCTTCAGCAGACATCTGGACGCAGCACAGCTGCACAGTTTAGCTGCTAGTTTGGATGGCAGAAGGCAGAAGATTTTTTAAATGTAACTACTAAAAATAGTTTCTGAATTTAAAATTAAATTAATGTCTGTATTCTTTTCATATTAGATCCCTTTTAAGCATGCTGTTGAGATGCATCCGTCTAACTATGCAGTCCACGTAATCTCCAAAAAGTAGATATGCTTAGCATGCACCAGAGCAGTCTAATAATCAAACACTGATGGAAATTCTGCCAAAAAAGTCTAACTGAATTATTTTTAAGCTCCATGAATTATGTAGAAGCTGTTATGTGTAAAGTGAAATTGAAGGCTATCTATTCAGCAGTGAGCCTGCGCCACCAAATTAGCATTTCTGAGAGCATCTAGGGGTCAAGGTAATCCATCACTTTCACAGAAGACACCATTTTGCCGTAGATGTTATTCATGAATCCAGCATACAGACGATTAAATCAAATAAGTAGAAACAGAATTTGCCCCCGACCCCGCTGTACCTAATGGATAGTGCAGTGAGATACAGACATAGTGCAAGTCTCCTAAACCGATTTATCCCCAACATCCAGGAGACGGTGTTTATCCCACCAAACCTTTTGTTCGTAAGCCCCAAAGGGAAAAACCTTTTGTGTTGAGACTTGACGAGAAGCCCTATTAATGACCTAGAACCATGCAGGTTACATTTATGTCAAATCTGTTACATCTGAAATCCTCCAGTTTGGCCAAATCAGAGAGTGATGTCATTAATGGCTATTAGTTTCAAAGTACATTTTTTGCTTGGTTGGAAATGAAAACACAATAATCTTACCCTCAAAGGATGAAAACATATAGGTAGGACATTTGTTTTTATTTTTGGTGCAGAGGCTTGACGTCAGGTGAGGAAGGCAGTCTATTAATACGTTTTAGTCAGGTGTTAAAGTCAGGTTAGGCATTTAAAGAACATAGTGCTGTAGATCATTTACCATAATGCCTCCTAGGATAACAGTTATTCACTTACCCTAAACTATACAGTCGCAATTGTACCCAATACTCAAGGGTTAGGGTTTAAATACATACTTTAAATAAAGGATGGCAAAAAAACTATAAATGAATATAAATCAAACCCAAGTTGAAATTCCAATTAGCGATATAACATGAGAGTGAGAGATGTCACACCAAATGTCCGACAGCTGCAAATCCGTCATAGACACAAGGCGTCAGGCCAAGTGCTGAAGACACTCACAGCCGCGCAGACATTCAGCACAACACCCCGACCTCGAGTGAGATACCGCCTCCATACAACGGCAATATAAACGGAAGATAGTTGTAAACAGTTTGAGACAACTGAGACCGGACTGTTGTTGCCAACCTTTTAAGGATATCAAATGACATCATAGATGCAGAGGAAAAAGCTTGTGTTATATATCCTCAGAGAAACGCCAGCGACCTCCCATTGCCACCTCATGTAACCCCATGTTACCTGCTTCCTAAGTTCAGACTGAGGCCGGTCATTTCATGGACTGTTTAAACAACTGAAACTCACACAGTGTCCCTCAGATGTTTGCTTTGAATCAACCTTATACAATCATTTGGAGGTTTACATTTGTTCCCTAAACTGGAGTATTATCTCCTACTTCATCCTAAACAACAACTCATAGAACATGAAAACACTTCAATGCATCAAATTAAACGTGCAATATTAGAATGAAGAGATGCACTAATTCCAAAGTTTCAGTCCAAAGCAATACGATTTTTGATCTTCATCTTCACAGTTTTCCAGAGGGGAAAAAACATGGGCTGTTTTTAAAATCTCTTTTATGAGATAAACCATTTCAGAAGTTTCCCCTTGTTACAATTCGCTTCACTTTTTACCAAACATTCTTTGTTAGTGTTGACAGTTTAACAGCTTGAAGGAGCAATAAAAGTTTGCACAGCAATATCTGTAAACAGATGTACTACAATCAAGGCTGATAGATCAAAGATTAAAAAATAAAAAAGATGTGTATGCCACTTTCAAATCACATCAAGGAACATTTCTAAAGCTGGCCACACAGATGATTTTAGGCCCGATTTCCCAACCATCAGGGGGCGTGGCGTGATTCAGGGCTTGTCGTTTCTGATTTTTTTTGTCCAAAGAATCCTCAAGCTCGTGGGGTCAATACAATTATTTTTACTGCTTCCAATCTAGTCGCAGCTTTCCCGATCTCCAATTGTAAAAAAATTTGCGTAAGTCTTTATCTCGGCAATCGTTGCGAATTTATAAACTTTAGTTTCTCTAAAAATTGATTTTGTAAAGATAATTTGAAATGCATTTTTGACTAAAACAAGATGTAGCACCATCATTTAGTTGAACTTTGTATCCTGTGAGACAGCTGTCATAGCACTCCTTCCCTTTATGTAAAGTTGTAAGCGGACACTGGCAGGAGGGTGTACAGTAGGAGAAGGAGAAGGAGCGTGTGAAGGTCGTAGTAGCAGGAAGTAGTAATTTTGTTTTAGTCCTGCCTAAAGTCGAACCACAGCATGTTGCAGCTGGCTACCGTTTGATTTCCCAACCAATACACAAACGTTTTGATTTCTATCTAGAAAGTCAGTATTTCTAAGAGTTATGAAGAAATATTCAAATTGTAATTATTTTATTTTAGTCCAAGATTCAAGTCGCATAATAAAGACAACATGTCTGGAACAGTACTCCAGTTTGTAGGATTGGAAGTTTCTTTTTCCAAATACTTCTCGCACATATACTACATACCCTTTCAAATATTAGCAGATGAAGTATGTTAATACATATTATTGACAGTTGAAGTGTCTTATCCATTTATATACGACACCATCACAAATCCCAACATGGTTCTTTCCCTTTATTTGAAATAGAGAAATGAAACACAGTCTCTTATTTAAAAGCCCTCTTTGATACGTGCTTGTATCTGTAGTTATATTAACCATATTCCTCCCGGTGTTGGAACATCATAGCTAATTTGCTGATAATAATTTGATGTTAAAATCAAACAGTGCTAATTGCTGTCCTGTCCCGCTCATTACAACGAGTTGGGTAATATGACTGCTGTAATGACACAGCAGTCGTATAACCAAATTAAATTCTGATTGCTGCTGTAGGAGGATGTGCAGGTCTGAACAGAATGTTCTTAATACTGTTTCTAATGTGCGTCTTCATAAAAGATGCTTTGAAGACTCTCAGGGAGAACAAGTGGTGTCAAATTGTACGACGTTCTAGACAAAAGGCTCGTCATGAATCACCTCCAAAAACCTTGCACAAAGAATTCTAGATAAACGATAAACCAGCTTCAAAAGTAGCTTTTGTTGTAACTGCATGATGACACGAGACCAAGATGACTTGAAACGCTGCGATGGCATGAATCTCTCACATAATTCCTTTTTAATTCAAGTAATCCTCGTGCAAGTCTGATATATCCTGCAATTAAAACCTTTTGATAAGCAGCAGATTTCTGTCCTATCGAGCACTCGATGCATGCCTTTTGCTTAAAACCTCTGCTGAGTGTCCTTTGTGAATTGTACTTTTAATATAGAGTATAACATTATAAAGTAAGGCATACTAGGTTTTTAATTCCATGATGCCGTCATGATGGAAAATGTTAAATAGAAACACTACTATGTTCTATATGAAGAAGGCTATCTTAGACACAAAGATTAGAAAACGTGTAAGACCAGAAGTTGTCTCAGCCGTAAATCATCTAGATTTCCCTGTAGTTCAGCCTGCAAAGTACAAAATACCCTGAAGTACCCCCTTTCTTTTCATGTGTCTAATTAAGGAACACCCACCAGAGACACCTGGTGATAACCTTTTTGTCTGATTCCAACAGCTTTCTCCAATGAAACCACCATTTGATCCTGTTCTCTCTTCCTGTTTGTTAGGTCGGCTGAAAGTCGGGACCGAGCGTACGATCACAGTGCCTACGGACATCATGAGCGTCCTGGTAGCAGTTTTGAGCGTCAGCGCCACTACGAAACGGACTATTATCGCGATGCAAGAGAGAGAACTCTAAGCAACGCAGGGAGCGGGTCTGGTACCTCCAGTGGAAGTGTTTCGACTGTGTCGTCAGGGGTTGGTGGAACTATCGTTAGCACTGTTGCGGGCAACACAGGGACAATTGGATCAGCAGTTGCCACATCCGGAGGAAGTGGAGGATCTACATCAAGTGCGGCTGGCTTCTACCGCTCCCACAGCAGGAGCCCTTGCCGCTTTGAGACACCAGAGCCTCGCTATGAGCCTCGCACCAGGGAACCCTTTACTTTGGCCAGTGTGGTTCATAGGGACCTTTACAGGGAGGACAGAAGTCGGCGCGGGGATCGCTCGTACCGCCACAGTCGAAGCAGGTCTCCACACTCAACACATTCGCGAAATCCCTCTCCTCAGAGACTGGCAAGTCAAGCTACCCGCCCTGCACGCTCCCACAGCGGGTCAGGTTCCCGCAGCCGCTCCTCCAGTTCAGACTCAGTCAGCAGTACCAGCAGCAGCACGAGTGGCAGGTGAGTGACACTGGCTGTCAAGATTTCTACCCTTGTCATTTACCTTTGTGCATCCCAGTCTGAAACAGAGCTGTTCAGAGTTTTTCAGGAGGAAAAATCTGCGTACTCTATGCTGTGGGCAATCTAACGGGTTCAGATATAACTGATTCTACCCGACCTAAAAAGCCTTTGCATTTTTCTAATAAGCTCGACGACGTAGAAACGGGGTAAAACTAGGCTACATATTGGAGATGCTTCTGAAAAATAGACCGATGCAGAGCTGGTTTAATACTGAAGCTTCTTCTGACAGCCTGCGTGCACATCGACTCTGGGGAGGAGGGGTCGGGGGGGAGAGAGCTCTCGTCGATGTTTTGAATTTGGACCGCAGTACCCATTTTAAACACTAGGTGTCCGACTAACATATTGCGTTTAAACTTTAAACATTTAACACCAAGCCAGTAGTTTTACAAATTGTTTTATGTTAAAATGAATACAGTCTGTACAATACAATCAAATAATGGTGCTTTATCTTATTAAGAGAATTCATAAAACGTGTCTGTAATTCTCCATAGTAAGACTCTGACTGTGAAGGCACATTGTAGCGGTACTCGAATAACCTGCATATCTGCAATATTTAACCTTCCTGTTGGTTTCTGTGTTGCCTTACTGGTTGTCACATCTAAAGGACGCTGTCGTAAATAAAATGTTTAAGTGTTTCTGCAGATGTGTCCGAATTATGTGACAAAATAAAGACAATCGAAACTAAACTAAGCCAAATAGCATGCTACAGCTAGCAGCAAACTACTGGTGTAGTGACAAAAACGTTCCTTGTAAAACTACAGAATTTCCCTCGTGATCTTTAGACGTTTAGTTTTTGCAAATTTCATCATAAGGAATAATCATAAATATTAGAAACAATTATTAGACATTTTTATTAGGATGGGGCGTAAAGCTGTTTGAGCTCAAAGTTATACCACCTGAACGATTTGTCACGGGTACACGTCCCATTCAATTTACAGATGAACCCAAGAGTGAACGAAATGCCTCAACTCACCAAAAACAAGGAGACAATACCCAAATGTGGGCCTTGTATCCAAATCTGTTCAGTTTTGTAGAAAGGAATTCTGCAACAGATTTCAAGTTAAAACAGTAGAAGGCCAACGAGCTAAGACTTGCATGTGCAACTAATTTCCATCATTAGTTTCTAGGCACTCCTATCAAGTTGCTCAACTCCCTCATGATGCATCATCTGTGCTGAGTTACTCTAATATTGTGTCTCATTATGTGTCATTTTATGTTTCTTTATAGGATACAACATCCTTAAGATTGACATTAATCATAAATATGATCAGCTTTTCATACTTTGAGGGGATGTACTGTAAAACTGAGTGAGACGCTTGACCCAGGACATTGTTCTTTTTCAGTAGTACTGGTAAAGAACCAGCGTAAAAATCCTATATTTCCTTTTTAATGCTGTTATAACGGGCTTGGTTTTTGCGTTTTCATCATTTTATGCACATTGCACGTATTGGCATGATAGAAAGACATTTATTAATTATAATCGACAACACTCCATGTCTGAATGAAATCAAAGACAGGGTCTACATACAGATCTTTCCAGTTTGTTTAGACTAAAATGTGCAAGGGAAGAGGACATCACTCTCCCTGCCCATTACGTTGATTCTCAGCAGGACTATCATTCCAGTTTCAGTAGCACGACACAAGTTGTATATTTGCAAACATTTATAGTCAGTGTCAAGGATGCAAATTCTGGCTTTACTCTTAATTGTGTGATCATTGGTGATTGTTTTCTTTCAAATGACAAATCTGTTGTTTCCAGAGGATGTGCTTGTTGCTTTGCATCAACGCCCTTTATATTTTACTACTAGAATGAAAAGCTTAAGGTGCAGTAAGATTTCGATCTGAATTGATTTATCACCGCTGCTTGAACTTTGCATCAAGTTAAAGTCCACTCTGCTTTGGCTTTATTTAACTCTCCTCCAGTAAACATCAACATGCTTCATTCACTGATCATTGTTGGCTGTACCTTCTTTACGGGGGTGTCGAGGTTGTTTCTGGTTTTCTAATACACAGTCCTTGTTATGTGGATCATTAGAGATAATAAATCAGCCACACAATATGTGAGGAAAAAGTTCTTGTTTTTCTCTTCTGTGTAGGATTTGTTCAGAGGGTTTATATGAGACACTCCAGGAAAGAAACTAATGTAGCATAAACCCCAACCCTCACTTCTGGTAAAGTCATTTTCATTCAGCCACATCTACGATGTAATATCAAGTGAATTTCTCACTTAGATCTTTTCCTCTATGCTGTGATTGTGTTTTTTTTTTAGTTGAGTTATTCCAGTAGCTGGAGCTCTGTTGACACGTGCTAATTTACCTGTTTTTGTGCATTACTGAGGGCAATGTTATACGTTCTTTTTAATATATTGTGTCTTATGTGGTGTTGACTGTTGTTGAGTAGTAATTATACAAAAATGCATTCCTAACAAAATGTTTGATGTTTGGATAATCACAGAGGAGTAAGGCAGTTTACATGGCATCTGCCTTACTACATTCATTCACCTCCCCCGCTCAGGTTTGTTTTTGGTGAAATGCATCAGCTCTGCCAAAGCCGAGTCGACAGATACAGTATGACAGCATGTAGCGACACATGTGGTTTGACAAGGTAGTGTGCTATGGGGGGAATTTCAGGAGAGAGCTGGTGTATTTTTCTCACTGCCTACCTCTGTGTATGGGTAACGGCTCTCCCCCTCCGTGAGATCCAGTTGGAACTGGAAATTTCTGGCCAGTGCTGGCTGCCTGCCCGCTCCCACAGGCCAGGCTCCGTCAGCAGCACTTCCGGGAGTGTCTGAGCACAGGAGGAGAAAGTGAGAAGGAAACAAACAGCAGAGGGCCTAGAAAGCTGAGCCACACATAGTTTCTGGTTAGAGAAAAAAAAAAGGTGCCAAGGCAGCCATGAATATCCTACTGATGTGCAAATCATTTTGTTTTTTTATTTACAACTAACTGGGCAAATTCATAAACATGAACCGTGGATAAAAAGGATGCTTTGCTCCTCTTCACTTGAGATGGATTGCCTATTTTTAAGAACAGAAACAAGACATATTTCCAGTGCATTGCACCTCGTGAGATTTTTTGCAAATTCATTGATTTCCCAGATAATGTTTTCTTTTCTATGCAATTTACACATAAACCTTTTCCTCTGCAGGTTGGAGAGAGAAAAACATTTTGTTCTAAATTTTTCCTGATCTTGCACCAACATTAAACCTGCATATTACCTAAAAGATATGTGTCCAATGATTCAATTATGCATTTGTTAAAGTTTGCTTGATAGTAAAATATATCATACAAGTAAATTACTTTATTAAAGTAAAATATTAAGATTAGGTTATTATATACTTCTCGGACAGGCAGGGTCAATAAACTGTCACAGTGACACGAAATAGCCGCCGTCTTCTTTCCCATGTGTAACTAAGATTACAAATAAACAGGAACAATGTCTAAGTCCATGTTCTTCTTTTGCTACAGTGATTCCAGCAGTAGTTCCAGTGATGACTCCCCTGCACGTTCAGTGCAGTCTGCTGCTGTTCCTGCACCCTCAGCTCTTCCTTTATCCTCCCTTGACAAGGATGAACCACGTAAAAGTTTTGGCATAAAGGTCCAAAATCTTCCTGTGCGCTCTACAGGTTAGTTGCTGCAAGCTGCTCTTGTAGCATGCGAGTACAAATAGCCTCATATTCAGAAATGACTGCATTTTATTTTTTGCAAATCCTTTATATCATTGTCAGCATATTGTTTCAATTTGAGTATACATACATACTAAATGAAACCTTTTTTAATCTAATTACAACAGATACAAGCCTGAAGGATGGCTTATTCCATGAATTTAAAAAACATGGAAAGGTCACGTCTGTACAAATCCACGGAGCTTCAGAGGAGCGCTATGGGCTTGTCTTTTTTCGTCAGCAAGAGGACCAAGAAAAAGCACTTGGAGCATCAAAGGGCAAGCTTTTTTTTGGCATGCAAATTGATGTCACAGCCTGGAGTGGCCCCGGTAGGTTCTGATCTTTTATTGAAGCACCGACAAAAAATAACACAGTTCAACAAAATGTACAAGATTCCAATGAGCAGCTTTTTTTTCAGAGACAGAGAGTGAGAACGAATTTCGTCCCTTGGATGAGAGGATAGACGAGTTTCATCCAAAAGCTACACGGACATTATTTATTGGAAACCTGGAGAAAACCACCACTTACCATGACCTTCTTAACATCTTTCAACGCTTTGGAGAAATAGTGGTAGGTTTACATAGTGGGTTCAGAATCAGGCCTTCTGCAGTGATTACAATGTTTGCGATGATCATGGTCTCTGACAGTATAACTTTTTTTTTTTATCCTAAAGGACATCGACATCAAAAAGGTGAATGGAGCTCCGCAGTATGCCTTTCTACAATACTGCGATATTGCCAGTGTCTGTAAGGCCATTAAGAAGATGGATGGCGAGTACCTTGGTAACAATAGACTGAAGGTGAGGTTTTCATAATAATGCTTTTAAATCTCGCATAAACAACCTTTCCACATTCTTGTCTTTCTGAAACATACCCAGCTTTTTTCATGAGCATAATTTGTAGGAATTCTTTATAAATGTTAATGTTATTTAAACATGGACATTGACCCTTTCTTTTTCAGCTTGGCTTTGGAAAGAGTATGCCTACAACATGTGTGTGGTTGGATGGATTGGCATCAAACACAACTGAGCAGTTTCTTACTCGCCATTTCTGCCGCTATGGACATGTTGTCAAGGTAAACTTTGTTTATTTTGCCCTTCAGAATTACCCATTGTTTACTTTCTGGAAACTTGGGACTGTATTTTCCTCTCTCTTCCGCAGGTTGTATTCGACAGAATGAAAGGAATGGCCCTTATCCTGTATAACAACATTGAATACGCACAAGCTGCTGTCAAGGACACAAAGGGATGGAAGATAGGGGGCAGTAAAATAAAGGTGGGTGAAAAAAAGCTTTGCTTTGAAATTTGGCTACCTGATGTAATGTGTTCTTCGCTCCTGACAGGCTGTAAATATTCGTAACCAAACATATTCTTTTCTTCAGGTGGATTTTGCAAATCAGGAAAGTCAGATGGCTTTTTATCGTTCAATGCAGGCATCTGGCCAGGACATTCGAGACTTTTATGACCTTCTCTCTGAAAGAAGGTTTGTGTAGTTTACTTGAGGAGTAATAATTTGACCTCAATACTGTGTTGGAATTCATTCATGATGATGATGTGACAACATGCTTTTTTTTTTCTTGGCAGGGATGACCGCCGACCTCAATACGAGTTTCAGGCTGAAAGACAATATTATGAAAATGTACGAACACCAGGAACATTTACTGAAGATCCACGTCGTAAATACCCCTCCAGAAGTCGGGAGTTCTATACTGAATGGGACCCGTATCAAGGAGATTACTATGATCCACAGTACTTTGAAGACCCCCGGGAGTATCGAGAATACAGAGCTGACCCGTATGAGCAGGACATTCGCAAATATAGCTATTTGCAGCGGGAACGTGAAAGAGAGAGGGAGCGCTTTGAAACAGATCGTGGACGTGATCATGGCAGAAGGACTGTTGAGCGCAGCCAAAGCCCATCTCACATTGCCGCAAGACGTCCTGCTAGCCCTACTGCATCTCCTTCGCTCTCTGAGAGGATACCAAGTGATTCAGACCGCCGTATTTGTTGCAGATCTTCTGAAAGAAGTGGTAGCTGCAGTTCAGTCTCCCCACCCAGATTTGAAAAACTTGAAAAGGCACGAACTGAGAGGTATAATAAAACTGACAAACCTGAGAAGGATCGAGTCTTTGAGGTTGAAAGAGGGAATTTGGTTGAAAAGGAGAAACGGACAGGGCGTAAAGATCGAGGAGACAAGGAAAAAAGTGAAAAACAGAGGCTTAAAAAACTCAAAGTCACATCACCTATTATACAAGCATGTGAAATGGAACCTGAACTTGAAAGAGATGTAAGCCCTGAGTCCATCATTCGAAGTAAACACAGTAAAATTGCAAAGGAAGGCTCGAGCAAAACAAGGTTAGACCTTTTGCCCTGTGTTGTGCAGCTAACACGTGTTAAAGAAAAAGAAGTAAAATTGATAGGTCATCCTGTCCAAGAAAAGCCAATACAGAGGAGCGGAATGGATAGTCCTAGATTGGCCTCACCTTCATCTGACCAGAAGAGTCCCCCTTTCCGCCCAGAATCATTGAAAATGGATGGCTCAAAGCATGGAAAGTCTCCCAGAGACAAAAACATACACAGTTTAGTGGAGGTTATTGAAAAAGATGTAAAGATCAAATCTAAAAAACATGGAAAATCAGAAACAGGATTTGAAAGTGGTATTTCTGTGGATATTGACCGTTTAGCCGCAAGAAAAAGGCGCTTTGAAGACTCTGGGAAAACTGACAGACAGAAAAGAACAAGTGAGGACGATCTTGTTAAATCTGGACTTCATAAACTATGGAACAATACAAAGGACTCTGATTTGGATAAGAACCTTCTGATAAAAGGGATGCATAAAAAGGAACACCACAAGGAAAAATGTGCCCAGATTGTTTCAGTTAACAGTCCTAAAGATGGAAGAGACAGTGAAAACAACTTCATAGGCTTGTCTCTGGAGCGGCAGTCAAGGCCAGACGAGCCTCCTGAAGATACTACTCAACAATTAGACTCTCCTTATCTTAAGATGGATTTAGAAGGCTCAAAAAGCAAGAACAGCCCCATTCACTTAAAGATGTCAGATCACGGCAACCTTGATTTAGATGAATTTAAACAACATAAACAGGTTTTGTCTGATGATGAGCAAGGGAGAGGGAAGTGCAAAGACTTTGATGATGGAAATGAACACCTTCTGCATATTGACCAGAATAATATAAGCCCCGAAGAAATTGAACAGGGTCAGTGGCTCCACACCAAGATTGGTGATCCCGATAAGTTAGTGAAGTTTGAAAATCCTCCAATTAATGAGACTCGTGATTTTGATAAGGATTTTATCATGCATGATGTTGGAAAACCACGTCAGGATTTGGCCAGTGATGACTTGTCCTCTTCAAAACGAAAGAAACTACAGAATTTTGACTTTGAAATAGTCACTGCAAAAAGAGAGCACAACTTTGCAAGTTACCAAAAGCTGGATGAGGATATTTATCAGAGTTTAACATCCTCAATAGGGCATGGTCATTTTTCTGCAAATGAGGATGAAGAGACTGCCCAGATTTCAGTATCAATAATAAACAAAGAAAGAAAGTCTCCAACAATGGACGATACATTTTCACACACAGATTCACTAAAAAACAGTTTTGGTCTGACAGACACACATTTTCAGTCTTCTGAAATTGAGCTCCCAAAGCTTAAGACAAACTTGTTTAGCTGTGATGAGGACTTAATGCAACGTTGGGAAAGTCGTATAAAGTCTGATTCATTTAGAATGGAAATGACTTTCCCAAGTGATATTTCAAAACATGAAAGCATCCGAAAAAGCATTGGCCAGGATTTGGAACCCGGAGAAGTTCAGTCTGATTCAGATGATGATGGAGAAAACAAACCCATTCCACCAAAGTCCAATAGTTCCTTGTCTTTTATCCTCAGGGAACGGGATGAGAGGATGACAGACTTGAAGCTTTCAAGCTCCTTGGAAAAGAACAAGTTCTATTCTTTTGCATTAGATAAAACTATTACCCCTGACACAAAAGCCCTTCTTGAAAGAGCCAAAACACTTTATTCCTCGAGGGAAGATAATTGGTCCTTTCTTCCTTCACGCTTTCCAGCCTCCCACAGCTGTACAGATAAGGACAAGGTAGAGCTAGCCCCTCGCCCTATTCCTTCTTGGTATATGAAAAAGAAAAAGATTCGCACTGACTCTGGTGAAAAGCTGCATGATAAAAAGGAGGAACTAAAGCCACAAGACCAAGAGCGCCAAGACCTGTTTGCCTCTCGCTTTCTGCATAGCTCAATCTTTGAACAGGATTCCAGACGTTTGCAGCATCTTGAACGTAAAGACCAGGACTTAGAAACTGGAGTTGTCAGGCCTTCTACTAAGCCAGGTGCTATTGAGGCACAGCCTGAATCTGTAACAGGTGGCACCCTACAAGAGCCAATAGTTCTTTTCCATAGTCGATTTTTAGAGCTTCAACAACAAAGGGACAAGGACCATTCCCAGCCAGATGCAGAAAATGATTCTGTTGTGGTTGGAATCAAAACAGAAGAAGTGCAAAATTGTGATGATGTGGTTTCTGATAAGGAATCTGAGCCACAAGAAAAGCCTAAAGACAAATCAGCCAGCCCTGAATTGACAATGTCAGTTTCCACTTTTGTTCCTATTGCTAAAGGAATACATGCACAAGAAAGGAAAGAACTTTTGAATCCATCACCAGAACAACCTGTGTCATGTGTAAAAGAAGAACATTTGGAGCCAGTTGTTGAGTCACCCTCATCTCGTTCTCTTCCAATGGAAGACATCAAACACATTGCTCCTAAGCTAAACATAAGCCCTTCGCTCATCCTTGCAGAGCCAGAAATGGAAATGGAAACAAAATTAGAGCTAATTGAACCCAAAGCCAAATTTGGAGATAGTTTGGCAGTTGAACAAAATCCTGTTGTGGAGGACAAGCCTCCCACTCCTGGTGGTTGCCTCATTGGTTTTGAGAAAGAGAATGCCGAATCTACTTCCTCTGATTATCAAAAGATTGATGACAAATCTGAAATCATAAAGATGGAACCTAAAATAGAAATTCAGGAAACAAAACACTTAGAGGAATCTCACAAAACCGAGACAGATAGTGAGGCCTTTATGCCAGAGTTAGAGGCTGAAATAAAGCCATTTCCAAATCGTAGACAGGCCAAGAGTAAAAGGGCAAAACCACTGACAGTATTACGCACTTCACAACCTTCCCACAATGTTGCCACTGAGAAACCAGCAACACGGAAAAGTGAACGAATTGACAGAGAGAAGTTAAAAAGAGCCTCATCTCCTCGGGCATCTGAGTCTAAAACAACATCCAAGTCACCAAGTCATGCATCAGATTCAGAGCAAAACCTTGAGTCTAGTTTGATTCACGGTAGAACACGTCGCAGAAATGTAAGGTCAGTCTATGCCACACTACATGAAGATAACCAAGTTAGCAAAGAGGTGGTTGAGTCACCACGTTCTATGCGCAAACGTGGTACTGACAAAGAACCAGTTCAGCCAGACATTCAGACTCCAACTACCAATACGCGGCGAGGACGTCCACCTAAAAGGGGTGTTAAACGTGGTGAAGATCTATCACCAGTTAAGACAGATCAGCAGAAAGTGACAGAAGAAGAGACAGAGTTCAAAGAGTCCACCACTGTGGTTGAGGTTGTCAAAGCCTCTGAGGGATGGCGTTCACCCCGTACCCAGAAAGTGCAACAAACACAATTCACTTCATCTGCTCCAGCTAACAAGAAAGGCAATAGAATAGAAAAACTGTCTGGCAGCACTGCTTTGCTAGCTGACCAAGCTGATCAGGGAAGTCATAATGAGTTAGAGCCTACGCCTAAAACTGATTCTGTGCTGTTTGGGAAGTTTTCAGAAAATGAAGAAAATGCAACATTACAAGTGCAAAGTAAGGAAAAAGACTTGAAAGATTCTGATGGAAAGAAATCTACTGGTGGGGATAGTGAAACGTTTCAAGCCAGTTGTTCTGAGAGGAGACAACAGCCCGAAAAGAATGTTAAAGTAAAAACGTCAAGGCTCAAAAGAAATACCAAGCAGGTCACTGGGGATCAATCACACAGTTTAAAAAATCTTGAGATCCGTGTGAGCGTGGATGATGTAAAAGGTTTACTTCGTACAGAGGAAGATGAGGTTGTGTCATTTGAAGCCCCTCCGATTACTCAAACCAAGACAGATGTACAGGAGAAAGAGGGAACAATGATCATAGGCTTTCCAAAAGAATCAAAAGAACCTGGTGCCCAGGAAATGGAAGATGACCTATCAGACACTGAACTTCCTGCTGACCCAGCTGCTGCACTCTTAGCAAGGCAGATGGAACTAGAGCAAGCCGTTGAAAACATTGCTAAACTTACAGTTGAGCATCCCCCACGACCTTACAAGGAACCACATTCAGAGCAACCTACAGTTTTGCCTCCAGTCATAGTAGAGCCAGAGGGTGAGGTTGAGGAGGAGAAGCCAGCCAATCCTGCAAGCGAAACTGAACTTGCAGCTGCTATTGATTCCATTACAGCTGAAGAAACAGATGGTTTCACAGCTTCTTCTACTTACACCGCTCTCATACCTACACCTGAACCCCTGGTATCTCCCTCTTCCAATGAGATTATGGAACCTGAAACACACATGGTGATCAACAATATTCTCGCAGCGGACTCAGATGAGGGTCCTCTTACACCCAGTCCAAAGGGTCTTATGGCAGAGTCTAAGGAAGCTGAGGATACCCCTCTACTAGAAACACCCAAGAAAACTGGTAAAGTGAGATCAAAAACCCCAAAGAAATCTAAAAGTCGTAAAGGTGCTGCCAACAAGAAAGGGGATACTGCTGAAGACATTTCACAACCTGAGCCCTCCCCAAACAAGTTACCAGAGTCAATCCCAGAGGATCCAGAAACCAATAATTCCAAAGCAGTAACTTTTACAGCAGCAGCCTCAGTGGCCACTGCTGTTGCAACTTGTAGGCGTGATGTTACAAGTGCCATAACTGTAGATGCACCCAAAGAGGCAGAACAGCCTGAAGTAGAACAGCCTGTACCTAAAGAATCTGCCTTTCATACGGGCACAAGCAACATCTCAAGCTCTAAAAAGCATCTCCTAGCAACAGAGCCATCTACCCCTACACTCGCCCCAGCTTCTGCCCGCCCACAACCTATATCCCAGTTCAGTGTACCCCTGCTTCGGCCTCCAAAAATGTCTCTTTCACCAGATTGGCTTCCCAGATCTGAAGAAAGTAGAATCTTTGTTGCTCCTTCATCTCAAGTAACAGTGGTTACCTCTTCTGCACCAGCTTCAACTACACTTGGAACCCCTTCCACAAATCCCCCAATGCCTCCTGATACCAAGGCGTCGGATATCGATCCAAGTTCCAGTACCTTAAGAAAAATCCTTATGGAACCAAAGTATGTGTCTGCATCAAACAGCAATTCTATACCTACCACTATAGTGACATCTGTACTCTCAGGTCCTTCAAGGATGTCAGAGAATGAAAATCCCTCAGATAAAATGGGTTCAAGACAGTTACATCCTGAAGAGAGACCACCTTTACCCCCCCAGCCCATACACCACAAACCCTTTCCACTGACAGAGTCTCAACAGAACTGCGGCGAAAAACCCCAACATACTGTTATTTCTCCTGCTACCTCAGTTATTAGTCGAATTCCGATGCCTTATGATACAGAGGAAACTCCACGGATTTCCCTTAGTAACCGAAGCATTGGCCCATCTATACCGAAGCAAAAATTTAGATTAAACTCTAATGAGAACAATCGCTACCATGGCATGGATATAGTAGAAGATGGGACTAGAGGGCGCTCTGTTGTTGAGACTACCCCATACAGTGCAGGCTCTAGTCTTGGCCTGAGGGTCAATACATCAGAGGGTGTTGTTGTTCTTAGTTACTCTGGTCAGAAAACCGAAGGACCTCACAGGATGAGAGCTAAAATTAGTCAAGTCCCTCAAGCCAGTGTCGGTGATATAGAGTTTCAGCAATCTGTGACCAAATCTTCAATAAAGCAAGATCCAGTTATGACATCATCCCAGTCGCCTACCCAAAAAGTTTCAACCTATGGACACACAGGAGTTCTCTTGACAGGTCAATCTTATAACTCTCAACCTGTTATTTCCAGTACCAAACAGGAGAGTCTCAGGAGTGACAATTCTGATGCTCCATATCACACAACAACCCAGGGTGGCGTGGTTAAGATGTTCCAACAGCCAGTCAGTTCTCCTCAAGTCTTGATGTACAACCAAGCTGTGATACAGCATCAGCATGTCAAAAGAGGACTAGGGACAGAACCTCTACCCAAAAAAGTAGACATTGGCAAAGCTGTTCAGCATTCTAACCTCAGCCCAGGTATGAGTCCCCACCACCCAACAATATCTGGAACTCGCATGAGTCCCAGCCCAGGCATTCCAACTGATCGGACAGCTCTTCACCTAAAGCAGGAACCACAATCCCCACGAACAGCTGTTCAATCCCCTCTACCTTTTGTCAAAGCCTGTCCTCCAAGCGGTTCTCCTCGAGGGACTTCTGTAGTTCTGGGTCATGGCATTCCGCAGATGTCTACATATCATTCTAGTATTCATCACCCTCACTCAGAGCAGTCCTCCGTTATAATGCAGCCTCACAGTGTCACGCAGTCAATGGCTCACGAAGCCAGGATGAACACTCCACCGATGACTGGGATAAACTATGGAAGGAGAGGGGAGTCTCTGTCTTCTTCCCACACAGGGCCTCCACAGCGCTCAAACACGCCACAGTCCAATGTTATCCGAGATATGGTACTGCAGTCTCATTCAAGTCCTAAGGGATCGGTATCAGTTGGGGGTGTAAGCAATGTAAATGAAGAAGACCCCAGGCACTTCAACCAAACGCTTAGCAGACCCTCAGTACCCCAGCATCACTCCGATGTTATGATGATTCACAGTGATCATCGCAGGCTCCACCCAAGCATGCGCATTGACCAGTACAGAGACATGCACCAGCGCATTCTCATGCACCAGCAACTTGGAGAACAGGCCACAGTAGAACCAAGGCAGTCTTGCACCTCAGAGACTACAGCAACTGTGTCAAGCAACATCGCTGGGCGGTCAAAGAGTCCAATGGTGGGAAAGAACATTGAACCTTCTGCAAAAGAATCTCTCAAACCACTTGAAGGGAAGCTGATACAGCCACCCATAAACGAAAGTAGAATAAGGGCAGTTCATACATCTAGTCCTGTTTTGGTTTCTCCACATTCCCATGGGGTTCAGCTGATGCATCCATCAAGTGTAGGTCCCTTTCCAGTGTACCGTGAGATGAGGGGCTTTCCACCCCAGTTTCCAGGACAGTCTTCATCAGGGCACAACCTGGCGAGCCAAGGCATTCCATCTTCACAGGTCACTTGATATTCTTTAATAATTGACATTTTGCAGAGTTTATGTAGCATGTATAACTGAATCTTAAAGGTATAGGTCATAACATACACATAGTTCAATTAATTTAATATGATTTTTCTTAATCAGGTCCCACTGGAGTCTGCGCTGGGTTCTAGAGATAAAATGTCTCTGTCACATGGGGGAGGAAGTGATTCCAAGACTGAGAGTTCCCATCTTCGCCATGCTACCTCTACGGATCTGTCACACATTTCCCGGATACCAGGAGATGCACTCTCACCCTCATACCAGTCTCCCATGACGTCCCCCTTGTGTCTTACTCACAAGCCAGATCCATCTCTGCTTAAGGGTGCTCAACCCTTCCTTCCAACACCTCCACCAGCAGTACCCCCATCAGGTTCACTGATGCCACTTCGCGATGCTAAACTGGAACAGTCAGGCCATCGTTCTATTGACATGGTGCAGCTTATGACGGTAAGAAGAACAAATGACCAGCAGTTACATACATGGAAGATTATCAAGCAAGACTAAAAATTAATACATCATTTCAAATAATTCTCTGTACTTTTCTTTGTAGAAATATCCTATTGTATGGCAAGGCATGTTAGCACTGAAGAATGACCAGGCTGCTGTGCAGTTGCACTTTGTTTCTGGTAACACCGTGCTGGCCCAGCGCTCCTTGCCACCACCAGAGGGAGGTTCTTTTCTACGTATTGTCCAGAGGATGAGGCTTGAGGCCTCACAGTTGGACAGTGTTGCACGCAGAATGACTGTGAGTGTTTTGGTTTTATTCTATGTTAATTTTGAATGACAACACTTTTCAATGGTGACTGGATTGCAAAATGTCTGTGTTTTTTCAATATTTTGCTGTAAAAAAGATTACTTAACTTCTAGGGTTGTGTGTTAACATTAACATTGATGATAAAGATTAATCGGAATCATATATGGCAGGTGGAGAATGATTACTGTTTGCTACTGGCTCTACCCTGCGGTCGAGACCAAGAAGATGTCCTTGGTCAAACCCAAGCCTTGAATAGTGGCTTCATCACCTACCTGCAAGCCAAACAGGCAGCTGGCATCATTAATGTGCCCAACCCTGGCTCTAATCAGGTCCGTGCTGAATTAAACCTTTTCTTCTCAACTTGTCTTTTAAATTAGTGTTTCATATTTAAATACCATGGAGATTGATTCCCTCTTTAATGATGTTATTTTCTTCCACACAGCCAGCTTATGTGGTGCAGATATTTCCACCATGTGAATTCTCTGAAAGCCACCTCTCTCGCCTGGCCCCGGACCTTCTCATCAGCATCTCCAGCATCTCCCCTCACCTCATGATTGTCATTGCCTCAGTTTGATTACCTCCATCATTTTCCTGAAGAAAAGCCAACACCAGCCGTTTTGGACTCGTCCAGTTGTTTTTAACTGGAATTGCCTCATATTTATATGAGTTTGACTTTTTGTAAATATCTTGTTTTAGCACCTGCTCACCTTTTTTCCCTTCACTTCACCGAGTCCTTAAGTCACTTAATGACATTGATTTTCAAAAAAAAGTACACTTTTGCAGAGATGATCTGAAGGGTCGAATGGGATTTTTGATGACCATTTCTGATTCATTCATTTTTGCCATTTTTGGAGGTGTTGTGCATAGCCTTTTCTAATTCATAGCATCCATACAGCTATGGATTGACCCTTCTTATGGGATATTTTTTACCTTCATAAAAGTGATTGTGAATTTCTTTTCTAAAAAGACGAACAATGTGAGAAGTCATTGCACTATGTTAGGGAAACAATTGTGAACTCTGTACAGATTTGAGTATAAAATGATACATGTTATGAAATTACTCTTGTTAACAGCCATGCTTGAGCAAGTAAAAAAAAAAAAAAAAAATCATTGCCTGGGAAATGATCAGGAATCATTTCAGCCTGATCAATCATACTGCTCTGTTGCTCCTTTGCCGTCAGCCAACTTCTACGTCATTTCCAGATCCAACTCTCCGCCCCGAAGCGTTCCCTGCCCCAGGAACTCGGGAGGGGACTTTCAGAGTTGTACAGTTTACACTCAATGCCTCAACAGGGGACTATATAAAGAATATTTAATTTGTTTATTTTTGTTTGCATCTTCGTGAGCCTAAGGGTATTGTGGACAATTGTGAAACTGTAAATATTATACATATTTAAAGACTGAAGCAATGTGGAGAGACCAAGTGATTTATTTTACAAAACAGATCATCAAATCTCAATGGTTTTGTTTTTTTCTTTGGGCAGGTGGGGTGGGGTGGGGTGGAAAGGACCTGTAATGGATTCAAATATGAAATTCAAGCAAAAAGTTATTTTGATTTTGTTATTGATTCTGTGCCAAAATGTCTTGCAAACTTTCAACACACGCATTGTATCTACAACAGAAATGGATCAGAACTTATTTTCATATGTGACTTTGTATTTTTCTGCTCAGAGGGCAGACTTGATTCCTTTCTTTTGGTAATGTTCATCAGCCCGACTCTGTTACTACAGTGCTTTTTACATTACATAATTGTTTCCTCCTTTTGAAGGAACCATTGTATTGTAGGGTTGCATTTCTGTTTTCCTTCTCCCTCATGTGGTCCTCCACTGCCCCCTACTGTGTGAAAATCATGTTCTAACATATGAAGACTTGCATACTGAGGTCATTTACGTCGTGACTTCATGACTGATGTTTTTTGCATGCTTTATTTTCAAAATGCTTACGTCAAATCATAGAGGCAAAGAATGTGACTTGAACTTGATATCATGCCGCTAATGGATGTGTTGCTCATCTGTCTCCATCCCTCCTCTTAAATGTCTTTTTGAGCCAAGCTGTACATACTAATGTCCCTAACCTGTGCTCTCGTGTATTTTTCCCCTTTATAATTGTCTTTCTTCAGGGTCCTTATTTTGTTTTGTGCAACAAAACAAAGCAGTCTGAGAGAGACGGGGGTTGAGGTGTGTGAAACCGATGCTGAAAGTAAAACCATGCTTGTCAGTTTTTGTGATGTAAATATTTCTATGACTGCAAGCTGAGTACTCTCATGGTTATGTTGAAGGCACTTATAATTTTTGATAAAAAAAACAAGAAGAAAATCCAAGAAAAAAAAACTTAAACCGCTGATTAATATGAAAACTGTCTTTTGATCAATCTTCATTTTGAGTGTATTTTGCTGTTCCTCCATGAGGAATTTTAAACTGTAAAATAAATGGTTGTTTAACTTACTTCTGAAGATCACTTAATGGTCCGTCACTCTTGGTTTGTGTTTCTCTGAAATGTTTAAACTTGTGTAATTTTGAAGACAGACTCATCCAGAACGTTGACGGTAGGTTAAGATAGGAGAATGAAACCTGCAAGATGCCGTTTCTATTTCTATCTAACCTTCACCTCTTTTCTCTTTGGGGTTCATTGAACCTGTTTGCAATAGCTTTAGATGTGGAACTACCCACACTTCATCATCCCTTTTTTCAGAATCACTCCTGCAGTTCACTTAGCAGTCAGAAGGTGTCAGTATCTACCTATTTCCTGTAGTGCTGAGGTTCAAGCCATGGCACAGATTTGTGACGCTTATCAGGCTACCACTAATGTCAAATATTCGTTTGTCCTGACGGTGATAAGCTCATCAAAATGTTGGCATGTCTTTTATTTATTATGACTGTGTATTACCCACAATAGCAGCATCTGTTCCTAAATCTTTGAAAGTGAATGTGACCAAAGAAGAAGCAGAACTGTTTCTCTGCCCTTAAAAATAGATCTAACCAGGTGAGAAATGTGTCTTCCACATGTTTTGTTTTTCTCTGGATTTAATTCTGCTCTGCTATAGAGGGAATTGTGGCTTATCTTGTTCGCCAAACATGTCTGCCTTAGTCAGGGAAGATGTACTTTTAAGTTATTTGCTCCATAAGCTGTGCTGTGCTGCATATTAAGAAAGTGTGCTAAAGTCAACCCTCGTGTGATTAATCATGGAGAAATTCACATAGAAAACATTTACATATTTTAAGATTAATGTGCCACACAGTCTATTTACTCGTTTTACTCGTTTATGAAATGGCAAAACTTGAATATCAATGACAAATGACATAATACATGTTTTTGGAGCTCTGCTTTTAGAGTGGTTTTCAAATGGCCTTTGAGCAAGACAAATGAGCAGTCAAAGCTGCAGTTATAGACTCATCCGTGGGGAAAACAACTCCATGGTTACGGGAATTTTAAGAGCATGGCTTTAACATTAGGGTTTCCGGCTGCACCCGTCAAATTCAAGAGTAAACTAGCCGGTAGATTCCCCAAAAGGAAGCCAGTAGGGATTTAGTGGTGATTGGACCTCAATTTGGGAACATTTGGTGGTAAGGGCTGCAGGATCTTGTATTATTTTTGGAAATAGTGCTTAGACTGTAACTAATATCACTTCAATGCAGAAGGCATGCAAAGAGACAGCAACATACTGTATGACTAACTTCTTAACCCATGTTGTGCAATTATTTTTATGTAACTTAACTGCTTGTATTAAATTATAGACTCATTTTTCAACTTCATCCCACGAGTCTGATGCATAAGGTCAGGGCCTCCAAAGAAAGAATGGATGACATTGAGGAACGCCAGCTGTAGTGGCATCAGATGGTGATTGAGCACCATTCTCTACCCGTTTTCTACCTCCTGCCATTATGCCTACAGTAGAAACAAAGGAGGGTGACCATGCAGAGGAGGTGAGGCAGAAGTGATTTATAGTGCCCTGACAGGCCCAGACTTGGAATGATAATTGACGCCCTGCTTGCAGCGTGAGAAGAAACAGATCAGATTGGGACACAGCATTGAAAAGGAAGAGAGAAATTCAAGAAGCTTCCCTGCACGTTGTTCGACCTTCCTCCCCAGATTCACGGTTCTTCTAAGATTACAGGTTCTGCCTCTGGGCGATGAAGCGTAGTGGAGGGGAAGTCATGTGTGCTTGTCCTTAAAGTAGACCTCATTCATATTTTTAAGCTGTTCTTGAATTCTTAGCCACAGGATGACATTTTGAAAGTGTAGTTTTTAGCTCCAAAATGAGAGGAATGTTGAACATTTAGAGGTTGGTTTTTCAGATGCTGATAAGTGCTTGTTTTCTTGTTTGTGTTCTTTTGGCACTGAGCTCCAAACATTCCATGCAAGTGTTTGGACAATTTGTCCCTACATGAGTGCAGAGAATAAAACCAAGTGGAGTGTCTTAACGCTAACTTTGCTGCATATTTTAAAGTGCTTAAATTAAGTATTCAGAGACTTTAAAATTGAGCCCTAGAGGTGCATCCAACAGGTAATCTAAACCACCAATCACTATGAAGAGAAGTGGAAATCTTAACAGCACGTGTTGTAACATTGCAGTCCAATTATCTAGAAGTCATTAAAATGCAAATCAACAATAACCTTCTACTATGTTATTCAGGGTCTTGTGTGAATAATAGTAGTTATCAAAGTCTAAAAAATGACCTAATTCAATTGCAAGTTCTGCAGGACTTTATGATGTTAGGTTGGTTTGACTTATTACCTTATCACAGCCATTCTTCAACAAATGTATGCACCAAATTCTGCAAATATTTGATGCAGCTTCTCAGCTTTTGAATTCAAGAGTAAGTACTTTGAGTGATAATTAACTGAAGTACATTCAAGTTTTTGAACTCTTGGCTGAGGAAGTTCAGTTCGGGCCATGTAGATCTATTTTGGGCAGCGGGTGTTCTGCGTCACCTTTATGTTTAGCAAAGTATTTTGTAACTCACCATTATATGACCAGTTGAAATAAATGATTTTGTAATTACTGGGATTTTCTCTGATTCTGACTCAAGCAGCTTTAAACTTTTTATGTCGTCTGAAAGCTTATTTACCACATGCAGCGTTTTTGTTTGTGGCGCCAGGGAGATATTGATTAGAAGGTCTATTCACACATGTGCATCACTCCTGAAAACTTTCTTTTTCAGGCTGAGCTGCATGTGTGAATCCAAACAGCTGCATTTTTCATGCTGACTTTATGCTAAATGTTTCCTGCCAGCCCACATGATGAAAATTCACTGTGAGCGTGTGGCTGATGACGTTTAAATCCTACAACTAGCGTGCGAGCGGTGCATTCTCAGTGCATGTTATGAAACTTCTTCATCATGTTTCCTGTTTGTCAGTACATTCTTCCCTGCTCCTTTGTTGACATTTATCTGTCGAACTACATGTAGCATTGATAAAAGGCAAATATTGTCATCATCTATCCCAAGTTCCTGCGGCCACATGTCCGATGTGTCCTTGGGCAAAACACTCAACACCAAGTTCCTCCTGCTGCTTCTTTGGCGTATAAATGTTCATGGATGGGATTAGCTAATACGTATGGCCACTTTAATTAGCAGCCTCTGGCATCAATGTGTGAATGTGTAGGTCTGACCTGCACCCATACATTTTTCCTCCGTTATTCTCTGAAAATGAAAACATTTAGCTTGTTTTCTCAAGATATCTTCTTATTTATGTGTTAATTTCAGATGGTTTTTTTTGCGAGACCTCAAGAAATGAACCTGTTATCCCAGGAAACCCCGCCTTGTTTGTTTTTTAGATAACGACATAACCAAGTTGAGATTTAAAAAAACAATAACTTCAAATGACTTGTGATCACAGAAAAGTGGAGTAAAATAAAAAGTATGGAAGTATGTCCACTTATGTTTAGGCCTTTACTGTAGCTTGACTCTTATTTCAGTAAAAATGGCAATAGCAGAAAAGGAGTTGAGAGAAACACAAAAGAAGTTCAAATAGTTTTCAAAGTGAACCTCTGCTCGACAGATGGTTGCCAGGCTGCCTTCACTAACAGAGAGCTATAAAGGCCTTGACCTTCACAACCACAGGGGGCAGTAATATCACCTTTTAAAGTCCTGAGGTGCTTAATCAAGGTGTTTGCCTGAGGCCTGAGCTTCTCACCAGCTGTGTGGGAGAACTTTGATGAAGCCGTGTTGATTTGTTCCAGGTCACAGACATTTGGAAGCTTTTGTCATTTTGTGGACTCTTTTGGACAATGACTCCCTCGTGTGATGCTGGGAATGTTTTCTGTTAATTGCAGTTGTTAGAGGATGGGAATGTAAATCAGGCTTTTTACATAGTTGGGGGATTTTGGTGCTTTCTAATTATCATGTCACACGATAGGAACAAAACCTACTAAATCTTTTCTGTCTCTCTTAAGTGAAAACTTTATCAGCTTTCAAATGTACCACTAAATGGATGCAATATAAACGGCTTCTTTGGGAAATCTTTCTGTTTAATATTTAAGAAAACCCTGCAAACAACAAACAATTTAAATGTTTATTTTTTAAACAAATCTATTAATATGAACCCAATGCCTCAATGTTCACTTCGAAAAAAATATTTGAAGTAAGGCTGCACAATAAATCCGAATTTTATCAACACCACAACATTGGCATTTGCAAGAAACACATCGCAAACGTCTGAATTTATTGCAATAAAAAGGGAAACATTATTCTATGCAAACAAACAAAGCGTTCTCACTTAGCATGTAGCATGCTAGCTATCAGCTACCCTCGTACATTTTGAAATTGGCTATAGCTTAAAACGGATTCTTTGATATAACTTTAGTTATCACAATTCATGTCAATATCACAATACTGAAAACTAGTACTGCACATCACACTCTGTCGCATATAGTGCAGGCCTCACATAATAATAGACTTAGAAAGGTCCAATGTGTAAGATATCTACTGAATTATATCATAAAATGACCTTACTAAATCATCAGACATTATGGAAACATGCTGTGTTGAAGTGCTGGCTTGTCTGTAAACAATGCAGCAGCCAGTATGTCCTCCTTCTAAGTTTAGATTCTGGTCCTCAATGGTCTGCTTTTGTTTTGACCAGAGAAGTAGGCAGCATCCTAACACTGCCGTTTTGCCCGACACCCCTCGGTTTACCAGGCAAACAGCAAACCAACAGGTGTTGCAGCGTTGGAAGCGGGCAAGCAAACTGGTTCAGATAGAACTGATTCTACCTGACCTAAAAAGCGTCTTCATTTTTCTAACAAACTGCACGAGCAGAAATGTGGTAAAACTACGATAAATATCGGAGTGCAGAAAGGTTTCAAGACCAAAGTGTAGTGTCCGCCAATTGACAACCTGTGTGCACATCGGCTCTAGAGAAGAGGAGGTGGGGGGAGACAGTTCTCTCCAATGTTTTGAATTTGGACTGCAGTACCAATTTTAAACTCTAGGTGTTACATATTGGTCCTTTCAAATATTTTTGTAAGATTTAAGATGTTAATTGCCTTTATTCAAGCCAAAAGAAACTCACTGCGTTTATTTTAAATATCGACATGTGTTTTCTCATATCGCAATTTAAATGACAGAAAGAAAAGATTTCATTGTTTTACAATATCGTTCAGCCTTAACTTGAAGTTGTATGTTTGGCTTCTTTTACGTAGTTTTTATTTTGATATGTTGATGAACGAATATGATTCTGTTTCCTGATATCAGTGTATTTTTTACCTAATATGTTCAAAAAGTTGTAAGTGAAAATTACATTCTTCTGAACTGGTCAAAATCCAGACTGTGTTTGACTCTCCCAGACGTACTTAATGTGCAGCTTGAAACCCTGAATGATCCGGTTTCTCTCTTCAACGCGTACTGTCCTGTCCAACAGGTTAGCATAATGTTTTTGGGTTAACTGTTACATTATCCTAAAGGGACAACATCATAACTTTATTCAAAAGACATTTCTAAACCTGTTGGACTTGAGAGTTTGGTCACACAGACAATAATCAACAAACGGATGAACTTTGAAAGCAACAAAAAGGTTTTTGTTTGCGAAATTAGCCGGCTAGCTTACAGTGATTGTGCGAAAGATTTATGGCGTGGCACTCAAAGGAGGATGATTGACATTTGGTTACAACGGTCCGGATATCCAAACAAGAGCTCAAATATCTGAATAACTAAAACGATTTATTGCCCAGGGTGGCTGTGGCTCAGTTGGTAGAGTAGGTCGTCTCTCAACCGTAAGGTCGGCGGCTCGATACCCAGCTCCTGCAGCCACATGACCGATGTGTCGGGCAAGACACTTAACCCCAAGTTGCTCCCACTACTCTGTCAAAGTGTGGATGTGTATGAATGGGATTAGTTACTTCTGATGGCTACATTATAGCATCCTCTGGGAAAAAAGTGAGCCTGATGGGATCCTACTCTAACAAAATGTAGTATTTGCTACAGCAACTGCTCTTATAATTTGAACCCTTTATGATTTAGACAAAGTTAGCAGCTAGACAACTAAGGAACAAACAACAAAATGAAATAATAGAGAACCCAGCTGTTATGACATTTTATTTTAGCAACTCAGAATTACCCACGACAGCTACCGTTTCTGCCATAACCATTTTAAACATTAAAAATTACTCCTAATGTCATTTTCCCAGCTTTTCATTTCTGCTGTCTACACGTTTGGCTTTGCAGAACTTGCCACGAGCCTCAGTCTGTCATACTTGTGGTATTCAACCCACAGCCATGTGGGCTTTTGAGAAATGTTGTTTATTAAAGGCTGCTAAATAGAAATATTGAATAAACAATGCTATTACAAAGTTAAATTGACTTTTTCTGCCTACACAAACACAGCTTACCACATGCCATGCATGTGTCATGATGGAAGCCACTATCTTGCTGGCTGCAAAACAAATTTACCCACGGGTACAAATACAGTAACCTGAACACTAAACTATGATTGGCTATTTGCTCATCAGAGGCGGGACTTTGTTTATATTATCAAACAGGACATATTATCCCAGTTTCCCACCTTTTCAAACAGTCCCCCTGTGGTCTAAATGAAACATCTGTGCTGAGCTTTGTTCAAAATATAACATGAATCAAGCGGCAGAGGAGGTTTGTGACCCTGTATAAACCAGCTCTCTCAGAACGCTTCGTTTTGGTGTGTGTGTCTCTTTAAATGCAATGAGCCCCCCCTGAGTTTTCCCGGTAGACATCACTCCTCTGTAGCGAGAATAAAAAATATTTGCGTTTCAGTGTAGCACATTTGTTTGTGTTAGTACTTTTGTTATGACTGTGACTTTGGTCTATTTGCGTCCTGAAAGAATCAAGCTTAGATGATTTGAACGTGAGTTGCTTTTTTATCTAAGAAAATATGCAGGAATATGACATTTGAAAGATATTATAGTAGTTAAATTAGACGTGACAAAGGGTTAATAAATGCTTTTGATTTGTGTGTGCGGACACATACTTCATGTCACCCCTGCACAAGTCGGTACCCCCCCAGTCAAATCAATATGGACACGGCCCTGGTGGCCCCATGTGTACATTTTTTTCAATCCAATGATTATTTGGGCCTAAAAAATGACTTAAGTTGCAAAGATGACACGTGAGCATAAGTGAAAATATTTGGCAGAATATGAACATGCTAAACTGCCAACATTTCCTCTTTCCAAAGAAGGATGTGGCCACTGTCGTTATAAATCCCAAAGGCACACCGGCTTTAATATTGAAAGAGGAAATGTAGTTATGTAATAAAACAACCCTTCATACAAAGTACACATCACTGTTTCCATGTCCGCACGATAAGGTGCTGTAATACTGTTTATGGTGTGTGTTTATTATACTAACATTACTGTTTGCTCATTATAACAGAAATGATCAGACTATGTCGGGGAGATAAACATCGACTGGAGCCGGAGTTTGCATGATTAATGCAAAGGGATTTAATATGAACATGAACTGTGAAGACAGCATGAAATGAGGGAGCTAGCAGGCTGTTTCAGTGGGTTTATAAGCCTACCAGAGCTTTATAACCAGGAAGTTAGAGAGGCAAAGGTCACAAAGATAAATACACAAAGGATCTCTCCAGTAATTATGAAAATGTTTACAAGGCTCCTTCAGTAGAGTTTCCATTGGTTTAGATTTTATAATCACTCCTTTATGCCACTTAACTTTCAATCCATCGCGTTACCCTGTTAATAAGCTGCCATGCAAACAATATGACACAAAGATGACTTATGAGAGCCGTCCATGTAAAGTGAGAACATTACTCCAGGCCCAGTTTGAAAGGTCAGCACCGGGGCAAACACCACTGAATGACATGTAATGCAATAATGGCTTCGCTTTACAATGCACAGCAGTTAGAAATAGATCAGTTGACTGATGGGGGTCACAGTACACATGAGGTGTGGCCGAGCAATGCTACGGCTATATGGCCTCACCCATGTGACATCATGGCTCTGTGTCCTACATGCAATCTGATATCAGCCATGTCATGCGTGAGCCTTTCTATAAATTCTTCTTTTGCTTTATTTGGTTTCAAACCTTTCTCTGGACCAATCTTACAGATACAGAAGGGAATATGATGCTAATGTGTTAGCACCAATGTGTTCTGACCTTGTTACCTAACAAGGCAAGAAACACCAGTGGTCAGAAGATCCGATTTTTTACCTTCATTACCAGATTGTCGTTCATGCAGTGATGGAGTTTGTAAGTGTTGATCTACAGAGGAGTCAAGAGTAATGTTATGATAGTTTCAAAATGACTGAGGTTATGGGAGGTATGCGAGGTCAGAGGTTGTTGGTTCTACAGTGATGAATGCTTAGATAGGACAGTTAATGTTTAAAAAAAATAATTTCCCCAACATTTAAAAGTGTTTTATGAAACCCGGCAGTCATTACGCCCATATTGAATCCACAACGGCTTAATATTGGTGTCCCAGTCTGTCCCAGCCTGAACAGGAGCGCCATATACACACCAAGTCAGACATGCACACACAACGCTGCTCTCCCTGCTGACTCCGCAAATTCTATCTCACCCCTATAACGCTTCTCTTACTACCTCTGCAGATGGTAGAGAGGGTGGGATCACTTTTTCCCCCGTTACACCTCTGCGACAATCAAGACTAGTAAGAAGACTAGTCGATGGACCATTTACAGACTACATCAATAAAGCCTCAAGTGAAGCATTTTGGCAATTACAATTTTTTTTAGCAAGAAGTCAAAAAGTTATTTTTAGGCAGGAGGGTGAGGTTGGAGAAGAGCATGGGTTAGAACATGCTTAGCTTAGTTTCCAAGTTGCATAACTTGATCTTAACTCTGATATGAATTGAAATATGAAAAAAAAGATTTAAAACAAAAGTCTACTGCCAGCAGTTCTCATAGGCTTTTTTCAGGAGGATGTCTTGGCAGAGACTTGTCAATAACAAGGTCGCCACACCTAAAACCCAGCTCCGAGATCCGAGTTAAGAGATAAATGGAAAGGCACCATATTTGCATTGGCATCCCTTTTTCAGACCAGGAGGACATGTTCAGTTATTTTACACATTGTATGAGCACTACAAGTAATGAAAAACTCTTACCTTTGATTTGATGTTTAAATGTAATTATAACAGCTAATTATCAATAATTAGACCTTAGCTGGGATAAAATAAAATGATCCTTACTGAGACTTTTATCCAAATGAAACTATTCTTTTAATGCTGACATGGTACCAAAAACATGACATTTTAAAATAAAACATTTCGGTGCACATGTACAGTAGGCATGACATTTGTTGAGTCAACATTTTTAACTGTGGAATTTCAAAAGAGCAGCACTTAAATATAGTGCTATGGTCCGTATAGCACAGCGGTTCTTGGTGCGTGTCTTGTTCCATTCCTTCTTTGGCGGTTTGGGTCGTGATCTGGCTCCGGGGAGATGTGAAGATGATTTGCGGTTTTTTCGCTTCTCAGCAAAAATAAAAGACAGGCTTCTTGTGAGTTGTTGTCTTTTTTTGTCACCCTCCATCTATTCTGGATTTAACCACTCTGCGCCTCCAGAAGCCAATCTGTCAGACAGTGAGAATAACTGTGAGAGACCTGAGATTGTGCGTTAGCTAAAAGAGGTGGCAAAACTGCAAGGACCCGGGTCACTTTTAGGGGGGGAAGGTTTGAACAGTGGTGTTTATGTGCCTGACTCACTCTGAGTTAGTTTCCAGCGGTGGGGCGGGGGGAATACAAAGAGCCATTATGCCAGTCAGGATGTGTTGATTGTTGCAGCGTGCTCAGCCTGCGCAGCACTAAACACACACACACAGGGAAAATGATGGGGTTGGAATTTTTTTAAGACTGGAAAATGCGAAGGGGAAATTAAGGAAGAGATTAGACACAAAGGAAGGCATTGAACAAGGACAGTCAGGATTTCTCAACAGTGTTCCTTTCCATCCTGTGAGACACGTGTGTGTGTGTGTGTGTGTGTGTGTGTGTGTGTGTGTGTGTGTGTGTGCGTGTGTGCGTGTGTGCGTGTGTGTTTGCTGTTCAGTCTCAGCGTTACTAGTTTTTGAATCTCCTCTGCTAAGCATGCAATTCAATAACAAACCTTAAGATATTTAACGGAATATCACAGTTGCCCTCAAACCTCAACCATGTCGTGATTTATGGAGAGCTGTGGTTTAACCAGAATTACTAAAGTCTAGTTTAACGTAGATTTATGTTTTGGTGCAGATCCCTGGAGCCCTTTGAGTCAAGTTAACTGGAACATTGTTCCTCGGACAATAGTAATATTTGGTCGTTTTACATTCCTAGAGAAGGTTAGCTTAAGTTACTCGACTTTCCCATGTTGGAAGTTTTTTTTTCCTATGATGAAAAAGCTTTAATGTTCCTTCCTTATTAACCTTTATTTGCTCTTTTATCAGAAGAATGTGCTTTGACTGCAATTTCTTTGGGTGAATTTGGTAAATGATAAATGGACTTGAGCTTGTATAGCGCTGTTCTAGTCTTCTGACTACTCAAAGCGCAGGTCACACCTACACATTTACACACTGATGGCAGAGGCTGCTATGTGAAGTGTCCATCAGAATTATCAAAATCCATTCAAACCCATTCACACTGTGCTGATGTAGCAGCGAAAGCAATTTGGAGTTAAGCGTCAACCACACTGGCGCGTGGCTGCAAGTGTTGAGTATCGAACCCCCTCAGTCATTGTATCAAACCGTAGAATGGCTTACGTTCTTCTTCTTCAAACTGAAGGCTTGTGTGTGAACTAGTGCTGTAAAGCTGTATGCAAGATGACGCCGGCCCACTGTCAGAGTTACATAGTGCAGTAAACAGGTGATCGGGCCGCACTGTGGACGTGGAAGAGATGCTATTCTTCCTGTTTAAATGTATTGTGCAATCAAATGAGGGCTGGGAATCTTTGGGTGTCTCACGATTTGATTCGATTTCGATTCTTGGGGTCACGATTCGATTCAGAATCTATTTTTGATTCAAAACGATTGTGGATTCATGGATCCATTTATTCAAGGTCTATTTTTGAATTAGTACATACTTCAGGATCCACTCCAGTCGTCTGTGAGACTGGCTGAATTTCTTACTGCTCCATGGCATTCTACTGAGTGAAAGTGCAAGCCTTAGCACTTAGCAGGGAGTGACTGGTGAGCCAAAAATAAATAAATCGATTTTTGGAAGTTATGAATCCATTTAAAATCTCAGATGATAAGTGTCTCGATTTTTACATAAAACTAATTTTTTTCCCACCTCTAAATCAAATCAACCCCTTGAATCTACTGTTTTAAGATGGAAAATTACATATTGTGGCTTTAACTACATCTGTTCTAAATGTAATGCATCTGAACAATTCTTACCTTCTTTTCCTGCATGACAATAACAAAACACCTCTAAAGCTGTTTGTTAAAGTTTCAAATCGATGTTGTAAATAGTGGCTGTATCAACTGATCAGTGTGTACGAGTCAACAGATGTCATGGACGTTAATTTAACCGACTTCAGCTCACATGATTTGTTCACTATTCGTTCCCAAGCAAACCCATGTTGCTGCAGATTTGATCATATTCCACTCCTCAATGCTTCTGTCACCATGAATGGGATTTTATTTAGCTCACTTGTATTTTGCTGTTGGCAGAAATCATGGAGATAGAGTTATCAAAAGAGAGATAACACTGAAACTGTCTGCATGACTACACAACATCAGGGTGATGTGATGACATGTCTGTCCTGCTGGTTTGAGTCAACTCATCTTTTAAACTTATTCTTAGAACCCCATCAGTGAGGCTCCATACTTTCTTTACTGTTTTTACCTCATTGTTCAAATAAAAAATTAACAATATGGTAAAAAAAAAGAGATTGGGATTGGAGGGAAGGAACAGCCGCCCTTCCAGGCCGTTTATGAAGGATCAGTTGTTTGACAAGTGCAGAAAATCACAAGTGACCCCGCACATGTTCTGTTCCCTGAATAAGAAATGTTACCTTCAGGCAGACGTAAAAGAGCCTTTCAGTTCAAGAGTAATCGTTTTAAGCTTTCTTTCCTTCCAACATCAGCCCCACTGTTGAACAAGTTAACACTCGACCGCTGTTGAACGAGTCCATGCACAGTATTTAACTTGTTTTAATATCTTTTAAAATAATTTTAGCCTTTTAATCCTTTTTTTACATTACACATATGTAAATCTGTCTTGTGAAATGTTTGTTTTTTGGGGCCTATTTTTGCCTTTATTAGATAGGACTGAAGAGAGACAGGAAACGTTGGGAGCAGAGAGTGGGGGATGACATACAGGAAAGGGCCGAGGTAGGATTCAAACCCACGGCCGCTATGTTGAGTGCTATTGCCTCCGCACATGAGGCTTGTGTCATAACCGCTAGGCCTTCAGCGCCATGTAATGTTTGCTTTATTATAAGTTGCACAGGGCGGTGTGATTTCTCTGCACTTTTGCCGAGGGCTAACTCCCCCCCTGCTGACAATAAAGAATATCTAAGCTATTTTAATCTAATATATAGTCATGTTTTTACATTAGCAGAGTTTGTATAGACATTTAATTTTCAAAACAAGATCAAACCCAGTGTCTCAGTTTGTAAATTAAACAAAGAGAAGGACCACCGTGCAGAAAACGAAAATGATTTATTAAAACAAAAGATCAAAAGGCCGAAACGAACGCTTACTTCTTTACGTGTCAAAAAATCTAAAGCAAACACACTTCCACACAAAATGTAAACACAGGGAGAAAAAACACAGGAAGAGCACAAAGAGAAGTCAACACTTGGAGATCACACTCAACTCAGAGAAGGTTTATGAGCTGACACAGAAGGAAAAGGAACACAGATATTAAATACACAGCGGGTTAATCAAAAACAGGTGAGACTAATGACACAGGTGAAGACAATCAGGAAGAGGCACACAATCCCAAAGGAGGGGAAACCCCACAAAGACAGGAAGCAAAACTAGACATGAAACACTTGGGCAAGAACTACAAGATAAAACAGGAAACAGTAACGACGAAACTTGGAAATGTAACAAATTCCCACTACGGATACAGAAAACACTAAAAACTAATCTTGTGAATATTTTAATACGAGTATACACTCAGGGAGCGAGAGACACAACGATACTGACATAATAAAAGAGGAAATAATATCAAAACACTGAAATAAACAACATATACGCGTATAACTCAAAGACAATAATACAAAGCATGAAGCCGGACTTGAACTCTGAAAACCTAATGCAGGACTCAGCTGCACGGCATCCGTATTTACTTGAACGGCAACTTTCGCAAATCTAGCTAGCACCGTCAGCAGCGGGTTAATTTGCTCACTCTAAATACAAAAATGGGTCCTCCGTAACCATGACAACATGTCAACAAATTAAAGAAGAACAAACCACGACACCCAGTGAGTTTCGTTGATTTGGTGATCTTTTGGCTCCGCTCCCTTTTTTGTAGTTTTCATTGAAATGTGTTGACACATATTTGATGGATTGACATGGTAGCCTATTGGTGCAAATATTCAAGGTTCCAGGAAAAAAATAAACTTCTGTTCTCCAACAGCAAGTTTACCTTCTTGCTAATGTCTAACATGCTAAACCGGTATGATGACAGAGGTAAACATACAACAAGTGTGGCTGTAACTCGTGTTCCTATAGTCTACTGGACAAATAAGAAGACTCTTCAATCCACATGTTTACCTGCACATGGGAAATCAGGTTGGAGAAAGGATCAGAGGGATCTCGTTAAATTATGGTTTGGCATCACATCCTGCATCCATCCTCCAATTGGGGGAAACTTAATCCTTCTCTCAGCCTCCCTAACCTTCAAAACGCCATCCACTCTGTAAAGCAAATGATTGTTCTCTTGTGATGAAATAGTAGAATAGTTAAGAAGAACACTTTAAAGAAATCACAGTCATTATAAAGCTCGATTTTATTCCCCATGTCTCACGCCCACATGTAGCTCTCAAACCTCATCCTCCTCCAAGGTGTAGAAAAGAACCTCGCTGTGGTATGTGCTGTTTGTTTACAGACATCAACAAGCAAGAACAGGCTCTCTGAGAGCCATCATGACAGACGGGCTTTGAAATGAGCTGCCATTCCACAAACAGCTGTGATCCACTAAACCAGCTACACCACAATCGCCAGCAGCAGCAGCTCCCTCTGCACTCGTGTCCAGTGACTCTGACATGGCAGAGAAGCGAGCAGGTACATGAATGCACCGGTCATACTGTACGTGCTCACACACGCACATACAGGCATGCACACACTCCCTGCATTCCCACACTTGAATCTTTGGATGTGACAGCTGTAGGCAGGCTGTCCAAACACACGACAAACCTCTACTGACAGCGCTGCAAGTGAAAGTGGACGTGTGTGTTTAAAGTAATTTGCCATCTGGAAGGTGATTTTAGGCGTGTTTATGGTGGAGGGAGGTTAAAAGTCTTGGGTAGAGCAGCAGCAGCAGTGACATGGCTCCACCGGAGTGTTTCTGTTAACAAGGAAGTAGAGTGATAGCATCTTATGCTGGCATCTTCTATCTGCCCACACACAATCCTGCCTCACCCTGCTTATCATATGACCATCATCATATAACCTGATTGGAAACCAAAACAAATGCCATTCACATTGGCACACCCAGGTGGAGGAGCTTGTGAGGATTCAGGCATGGATTCTAAATTACTCCAAAGTTTTCTTTTCATTTATATGTTTTTAAAACCATTTATAGCACATTTAAAACTGAAAAAACATATTTGTATGGTGACCACATAATTCATATTTGCAAAGTGGAAGCTGAAACAGCACTTGTGTGAATGTTTTCATCCCAAAATGAATCGTTTTGTCTACACATTGTCCCAATGCCCTGAAAATTCTGAAATCCTCAGTATTCATTTTTAGACAAGCAACAAGTTCAAAACTCAAATTTTCTTAACTTGCTGCCACAAATAACAACGAAAAAGCAGGAACTTCTAACAATTAAGAAGCTTGAATCACTGTTCCAATGTTTGCTGTTTCTGCCTCAAATATCAAATAAGCAGTTATACATATTGTTGAAATGAGATATTTTTTCTAAAGATCAAGACTTCCCATTAGGGGGGATAAAGGGGATTGTTTGCACGTATGATATGAAAAAGAACAAATTAATCTTTATGGGCTGAATCCTAAAAGCATGCATGTATGAATATGTACAGTGAAAGGTATTGTGAATTTGCATAAAGGTCAATGTAATTAGCCGAGCTCCAGGCCTTGTCAGTAGTGATGGGTTAAGTCCATGATGTGTCCACAAGAGCAGTAATAGGAAGGAAGTGCAGTGCATGGTTGTCACAGTTTACAGTATGAAACTAACTTCCTCTGCCATTCTAGTGTGCCTACCTCGCTAGTTTACATGTTGGGAGTGGTAGGGAGGAGAGTTAGTAGACAGACAGGTCAGTGTGCCATCTTATGATTGGACAGTAGGGTACTTATACAGAAAAAAAAAACACAAATGCAGGCTGTAAGAAGGATTTATTGCAACATAAAAAGGTCTGCAGGTGAGAGACAAATATTTAAAAATAGGGTGACAGTGAGCAGGAAATGCAATGAAAACATTTGAAAACGGGTGAAAACACAGTTTGAGGCCTAGTCCACACGTAGGCAGGGAATTGTTGAAAATGTTTTTTTTGGCGCTTCATAAACACGCAAACTGCGTTTTATGTCACAGAAAAATGTTGTGGTGTAATGTGTTTATATGTAGAGGGCAAAAACTGAATTCTGGGCTCGTAACGTCACACTGTGTGCGTGTTTCTCCTCCGTTAAACACCTAAATGGACTATGGAGGTCACTGCTGCTTCATACAACACTCAGACAACACAAATCCCGCTGCCAACGCCAGCTGTTTTGAACAAGACCCAGAGGAACTACGGGTGGTGGGACAACTTTAAAAATGAAATGGTCATTGCAGAGAAATGAGGGGAAAATGTTCATATGTTAAGGACATCTTTGTTGACTGGTATTCTCATGACAGCCGCAACAGTGCGTTTTGGTGTTTTCATGTGGACGAAGATATTTTTCAAAACTGAGCATGATAATTTTTTTCAAACTGTGGAGGAAAACCACTGTTTAAAAAAAATAAATCCTCACAAGGATCAAGGGTTGGAGAGAAGAACAAGCACAGAAAGCAAAACTAAAAAGGTTGGGAAATCTGGGTAATCAGGTACAGGTGAGACAAATGAAGCACAGGTGGAAACAATAAGGGTGTAATCAATTCAGATACAAAGGGAAGGGGAATAACAAAATGAAACAGGACATGCTGACTGAACTCAGACAAACCAAATACATAACTAAACAAGAATAATACATGACAAACATAATTAGGACGTGCAACAGCCTCAGATACCAGATTTTTCTTCTGTAGCGATGACAAAAAATACACATACATAACTGAAATGCCTCTATAATAAATTGCCTATTGTAGCTTTAAAATGATCTCTTAGACATGAAGAAGATTAAAAACCTCTTAAATTCTTGTTGAGCCTTTTTTAAGTCGCACACACAGCTGTCCCAACACTTTCATTGGCATGGAGCAGCTCGGAGTCAGGAGAGGAGATGCCTGACATGCCTACATCAGCAAACCACAAACCACAGAGGGGAGGTGGGCTCCAACTACCAGGAAAAGGTGCTGCTGATATGACATCACGGCCTACTGTGAGAGGGGGCTGCTCAAAAAATCTCACACACATTCTTGACAGAGCAGCGATGACGGCTCCATCTGTCAGATAATGGGGATATAATAATAAAAAGTGTGACACACAATAGCACTGCTGTAGCCTCTTTAGACTTTTGGCCGTAGCTACGACAGAGATTTACGAGTAAAACACAATTTTATGTGTTCACAAAATAATGAAATGTTGCATGGATGATCCTCAACACATGGTCTAAACACTGCATTGGTTAGTCATTCATGGGAGTCAAAGTGTTTGAATAAGCAGAGAGCAGCCTGAGGCTTTTAGCTGAAGAGTTAAAGTTCTTGCGGGCACGTTTCACAAGCTGATATTTAGTGTGAGCCCAGCAGAAGTGATTTCTGTGTTGTGTGAACATAAATAAGTACTTTTATATGTCAGAATCTTGGCAGAGTCGACAGTCCTCTGTTTGCTTTCAAAGTAATTGTGGAGCTCGGGCATCTGACCAAGTAGGATCAACAGTGAAGCATGAAAGCAGTGTTCTGCGTTGTCAATCACCTGTTGCTAATTGCCACTGGCAGGGCGGGTGGAGGGAGGAGGGGAACGGAAACTACAAGTGTTTATCTAACTGTTGATCTTTAAACTTACCTACCACAGCTTTAACATCCGAGACGCCTTTTTCGGCGAGTTCCTCACGTCAACTGCAGATTATACTTAGTCAGCTGGACCCAGAGGAACAATTTAAGACTCAGTCAGTGAGCTGTTGGATGGTGTTTTTCCAGCTGAGAGTGTGCTCACACAGACTATGAACACATCAGGGTTGTCTGGGCTTCTCTGGAAGTCTACAGACAACAAAAAAAGATTTCTTCCCAGGGTGTCTGAACGAGGAGGGCGAGGATCTCACAGAGCCAAAGGGTGTTTAGAAGAAAAATCCTATCATAGGCGGATCCATTAAAGGTGGATTGGGCCAATGATTAGCAGACCACCTGGATGGTTCCCTCTGGAGCCATCATGACACATGAAACTGTGAGCAAACCAGAACCTGCTGCAGGGATGTTATATCTGTCCCAGGCAAACTTTAGTAAAAAACTATCAGAGGAATGGAGAACAAACATCAAATTGTTGCTTGTTGTTTTCTTGCAGTTAGATGTCATTTTTTGTTTTCTGAGGAGACAGTTGTTTTTAATTACGACAGCTGTTATTTCTCCATCCATCCATCCACACACTATGACTGTATATAACAGACTTTATTTCACATATTTACCAGTTGTAATTCCATTGTTTTTATTGTATAATCATTAAGCTTGAGTTGATGCTATCATGCCAAACAGAGATGGTGAATTATGGCTGACTTTACTCTGACTTTTTTCTTGCCAGATTCCGAGAAAATTTTCCGAAGTCGGAGTGAGCCGATGTTTGAACACAGCAGTAAGGATTTGATTAAAATCCCTACAAAGGAGCATGCAGGCGTGATGATGTTGACTTCACAAGGGCGTTGAGCGATTGCTGTGTGATCGCCGTGCCGTGAAGCTGCTTCATGGTCTTTCCTGCTCGCCAGTTCTTTACATTCCCTATATTGATACTGTGAGTATGTTCAGTGAGTACTGATATAAAGTCAAAAAACTGTAATCATAGCGTCAGATGCTGTTGATTCATCTCCTATTTCCATTTCGTCTTTTTAACATCACGTACTGCCGGTACTTTTTCACGCTGCAAGGGAAACAACAAGTCAGGAAGTTTTAAGTCCTGTAATTTTCTAGAAATGTTCAAGAGGGCATGTTTGAAAAGGCTTTTCTTAAGTATTGGCCCGTCACTTTCATTGAATTTGGACCCCAGAATAAAAATAATTTAAGTTTGCATGGTTAGATACTTGGGCGTAAAAGCTAATTTTAACACACTCCACTCCTCACCCAAACACACTGATCCATATCAGTGAGTCCAGTAGGGTCACCTGGAACTGAATCCACAGGTGGCTTTTAATGGAGACTCTCAGAAGCCCAGGGGCCCCGTGTCGGAGCCCAGCGTCCCTCCTCCACAGTCGCTCCAGGAAGCTATCTCAGCTTTATTCTAAGCTCTGTCTCCTTCTGCTCTTTCCTCTGCGCTTCCTTCCACGTTCACAATGGCCTTTCGGCTGGCAGACACTTGATATGGAGGAAGGAGAGGAAGGAGGCGCCTGAAGGAGCAGGTCATTCTGCTTGGGTGAGCAAATGGGAACATCTGCCACTCCAGTATGACCCACGTCTCTAATAAAAAACAAAACAAGGGAGGCGTCGTCTGAGAATATGAGTACGTTCCAGCTCAGGGCATCGGTATGCTGAGATAATGTTGTGATAAGGAGCTGAATGAATGGTACGGTGTATCTGCTGCCTTGTTCCCCCGCAGGGTGGATCACTACTTTGAGCTCTAATAAGAAGGGAAGGAAGGGAGAGGAGGAAGAAAAGGGAGAGGAGGGAGAGGAGGAAGAAAAGGGAGAGGAGGGAGAGGAGGGAGAGGAGGAAGAAAAGGTTTTTGAGAAGTAGAAGCAGTGTTGGGTCATATTTTGCTCAGGGTTAGATAAGCTTCTAAATCAGGTGGAAGCTGCTTTGATCAGGGGAAGTGGTTGAGTTTGAATAAATGAGGGAGAGCTCAAATGAATTATAAATAATGGAAACACTGATAAAGAGTTTAGAGTTTAGTCTTACAATTTCCTTTAGAGGTAATGGATAATGACTGAAGCTGAGGGTTAAAAGAAAAAAGCTTTTTTTGCGCTCATTTCTTGAGATTCAACTCAACCATGTTGTTTTAAGGATGAACATCCAACCGGGGTCAACTCCAAGAACTAAAACATTGTCTCTGTTTAAAGACAGTTTATTTATTTCTTTTGGTCAGATAATCCATTAGACTATACATTCATTAAGTAAATGTAGAAAAAACAAAGAAGGAATGGCAACAATGATCTTCATTCAAACAGGTTGGTAAGCAAACTCATGTAATTCCCAAAACTTTATGGAAATGCAATTTCAAATCGCTGGAGCTCTAACCCTTATCCAGACAAAGATTTCCAAATGTTTTCCCCCACTTGATCTTGTTTCACACAAACTGCACATTAACTGTAAGTTCCTGGAATAAGAACAATGTGTTTTTCTCTAATTTACATTATTATACAACTTAGAAAAAGAAAGAAATGTTGACAGTTTTCTATTTTTTTTGTTTACTTACTTTCATCATCGGAAACCAAGGGAACACCATCAATACTCCTTCTTAGTTTAACATGCTGGTAGGATAAGGGTTGAGCTAAGTTTGGTTTAAGTTGGTATAGATGGTTCTTTTGGCCCAGAAAGTTACGTAGCTGACGCGGCTATCGGCATTCGGCTTACACGCCGCCTACCAAATAGGGCACGGTTGGCTGTGGAAACGCAAACAGGATCAGGCTTTACCGAACCAAACCGTACCAAACTGTACTGATCCATACCGGACCCCTTGGTGGAAACGTGACTTTAGTAGAACTTTAGATGATGTTACATCGTGGTTGGGCAGCTTAAAGGAAGCTTAATTTTTAATTAGCAAGACAGTGGATAGTGTAGGAAATCAGGACAGAGAGAGAGAGAGAGAGAGAGAGAGAGAGAGAGAGAGAGAGAGAGGGGAATGTCATGGAGTCAGGTCAGACCTCAACCTGGGAGGACTGCCGCCTTTGTACATGGGGCGCGAATTAACCGCTAGGCCAACAGCCCCTCCACAAAATAGTATTGTTTATAGAAACTTCTGAAGTATAACGATGACTGATGAAACCGTTTTGAGTCGACTAACAGAATGTGAGAAGTTGGCTCTGCAGGCTCAACTTTGAAAGTACGGGAGATTAATCGGAGCATCAGCTGTCTCTGAGTGTTTTCCTTCAGCTCTGGCCTCTTTAACTGTCTGAAATACAAATGACCACATTGCAGCCTACCACACATGGTCGGTTTACATTACAACTCAACACATAGGTCACACATGCCCCTGAGCCTCTCACCTCAATACACACACAGCAGGGCCACATTACCATCAACATTTACTCATTGCCACATACACATTTATATGCATAATATATACAACTTACAGATGTCTGCCTTGTATGTTGATATGTGAAAATCCAGCCGCCATGTGTGTGCATGAATGTATGCGCGTGTGTGTGTGTGTGTGTGTGTGTGCGCGGCTCTTACAGTGACTGATGAGTAGCATTAACACTGTGGTTTCTGGCTGTTATGGAATAAGGGTTGTTTGACATGAAAATCAAAGGGATCTCAATTTATCTTAAACTCTTAGCTACTCATGCTGAAAGCAGCTCGCACAGATAATTTGCAATTCATCCACACAGAGAGTCCGATGTAGCGTGAACTTATTCCTTATTTCACCTTCACTGTATCTCCTATCAGGTTGCAGTAAATCTGACAGACACATGAAACTACTTTCTCATGATCACAGCACGATCAACAGGATCAGGTGTTGTTTTCGGGGAGTTGTTATTTGCAGGAGATGGAAGCGTCGCATTTTATAGCTAATCAGACTAACAGATGAGCCAATATCCTGTTCTCACACATGCCGGCCTGGGCCACACTTGTTGCGCTGTGTGTTTGTGTGCATTGGTGGGAACAATGGACCTGCTGTTTGCCCGTCCACCACTGCTGCTGTAGAAGCCTTACACCTGTGCTTTGCAGCCCTCCCACCCCCCCTCTAACACACACATACACACACACATAACCCCAATCTAACCACCATCCTTCCACCCTTCTCCCATCAACCACACACCCCAATCCACTTCAGTTCTCAGCTTACATCCTGCATTAGCGTTTACTGCTGCTCTACTCAGAACAATGCATATTCAACAGGCTTACAAGGTCGGATAATGTGCACATGTGGCCCCTCCGGCATTTCTTGTAATTTCAGATCAAAATGAACCTGCCCCCTTCCCCCACTCTCCTTTATTCTCATCCTTACCTGAACCCATAACAGAGGACGAGGTGTGAGCAGAGAAAGTGTTAAAGGCGGAGAGAGTGTGGGCGTGTGAGTGTTTGGACTTTAAAGCTTCTTTTTTTACTGAGGGCCGTGGCGTTCTTCTGTGGTTTGGCGTGGCCTTTGTGAAACTGGAGTCCCCTGAAAGCACAGGGCTGGGGGCTGTGAGGGGAGGGAAGGGAGGGTGCAGGGGTCGGGGACACAGCCCCGGCCAGCAGCTTTCTTTCTCGCAGTGTCAGCGTCACAGGTGTGTGAACTACAATGCATGTTTGAGGGAGAGAGCCGTGTCCAATCAATGACACACTGTATTGTAATCAAGTATTGTGGGGACAAGGCTGTACTTAAAGGTAAACACCATTGGGGAATATACAGTTAGGAGTAAGTTACAACCCTCTGGCTACAGAGCGGCATTCAAGTGTTTGGGAAAAGACTGAAAAGAAAGATATAAAACTCAACACCTCCTTAATGTTTCCAAGGCAACATTTTGCCATAATAACACAACAAAAAAGAAATTCAGATAAAGCTGGACACTGAATTCCTCTCTGCACCAGTTGCTAGGTAAAGGACTTTTCTTAATTCCCCATATTCATACTGGACTCCCTCACTCCCACTCCCACATGCCCCCCTGAGACTGAAAAACCAGATTAAACTCTGTTTTGTTCATAACTTTAACACTGTGTATCTACAGTGTTGGCAGGGTGCAACATTTTTGGGATATTTCCCATAAATTATGACGGCCTATCAGTGGGCCAGCTGTACTCTTGCATTCTGGTATTCAGGGTTGCTATTATGTTGATATGAATACATCTCTCCCCGCTTGTCACAACGATTCCACCTCTGTATGTGGGGATGCTCAGAACAAAGAGACGTCAAGTAAAGCGGCTCCCGCTACTTTTCCCTCCTCTGGTTCATTCAGCGTGGCAAACAATTCTAAATCAATATCTCCATGCAAATGATGCTGTTACCCTGCAGGCTGCTGCAGAGCCAGGTATAGGCAGAACTGTAACCAGCACTGCGATGCCTTCAAATGCTCCCTGTAAACGTTACTTCTTGAAGATTGCCAATGAATTTGCACTTAAAAATGTCAAATGTAGACACTAAGTTGTAAATTAGGGTGGCATTATAGATGTATATTGTTAATTTAATTATATTACCATCTCCTGTTACTCTCAGTCAGTCTAACTGTACTTTTGTGAAATTGGAACTAACATTTTTCTTTTGCTGAATAAAATGTTTTTGTGAAGAATTTGAAGAAAAACAAGATACTGAACGCTTGATTTATTAAGATAATCTATTACCATATTCCTTTGTCGCAGTATTTCAGTGTCTATTCTTTATGTGCAATGATGACTTACGAGAGGACAAGCTAAGAACTTCTTAGAAGTAACCGCTTACATTTACTAAATACGGAAGTAAATACTATTTCAAGGTACTGTACTTGGATATTTTTGATTTTATTTCATGCCACTATATTTCAAAGGAGGATATTTTACCTTTTACTCTCTACATTTGTGTCAAAACTTACTTATTTACTTACTTGCTCAGCAGATTCAATTGAACACATAACCTATATAATCAGAGTATAAAATGCATTGTCACAAATTGAACCCTTAAAATGTGTTTAAGAGTTGAAGGCAGCTCTGTGGTGATAAAATGAAAATACACTTAACAACAACAAAAAGGCACAGGAACAGTTTCTTCTGCACAATAAGTCTTTTTGCAATTGATACTTTGAGCACATTTTAGTATTGTACTGAGCCCCAGAAGTCCCAAAAACTAAGCTAAAATATCTTGTGTGCACAACTTATTATGTTGTGTGCACAAGATATCATCTAACTTGTACGCAAAAGTGAATATCTTAATTTGTGTACACAAGATAAATAAATCCTATGTTTTAAACTTTTTGGGACTGCAGGGGCTCCGTAATATTGCTACTTGGTCTTTTTACGTGTTGCTGTTTTTAGTTCCTTATAACAAGGTCTGAACCATCATCTTCTTATCACCATCATCATCTTATGTACAGGTCTAATTACAGATGCTTTTCACTGTTTATAGGTCTCTTTTAAATTGCACATATATTTCTATTCATGCACAGGTCTTGTACATTTCTTTATATAAGTTGTATAGGTCTATTTACAATTGCACAGGTTTCATTTTATAGGGGCTCCTTAAATCTTTGTTGTTGGGTAATATATGTATGGGAGGGGGGACAGTCTATCTATCTATCTATCTATCTATCTATCTATCTATCTATCTATCTATCTATCTATCTATCTATCTATCTATCTATCTATCTATCTATCTATCTATCTATCTATCTATCTATTTATTTTTTTTATAGTTATCTTAAGTGAAGTCGCATAGCAACGTCTAGTTTCTTTCCAAACAATAAGGAGCAAAGGACAAGATCATTACAGGAGTACACACAGTATACGGTACAGTTAATGATTCACACTGTAACATAGTCTTAATGATATTATCCTGCAGGCAGCTGTTGTTTCACTTTGTCCCTGGAAGATCGGCAGATAGCGACATGTTTGAACAGGTTTCAGAGCTGGTTGCTATTGTTTAAAAGAAAAATAAAGACTTGCTCAATAGTACTGCATCAGTGGTTTCTGGAATTTCAACTTTTACGACTTGCTCTTGTGCGTTCCCAAAGTTCGACAAATTCTAAAATTTCCAACAGTCCCTGAAGGTTGCAAAAGTTTCTCATGTGCTACCCTACCCTGTCGGTCTCCACCCACGCCCGTGAAAGCTCAGCATGAGCATGAGCATGAGCATGAGCGCGCACGCACGCACACACACACACACACACACACACACACACACACACACACACACACACACACACACACACACACACACACACACACACACACACACACATTCCTGTAGGCGGAGTCAGTGACGTGGGGCCGTTTGTGAATGAGCAGCGCAGAGTGGAGCTCACCTCAGAGCAGGCAGGGTCCCGAGCAGAGCTCAGGAGTACAGAGGGAGAGAGAGAGAGAGAGAAAGGAAAAGTTTGCCAAATGGATTTCTTCACAGGAGTTAGACCTTTATTGTTTTCATATGTGCTCATTAATGGTATACTTATTACACTGCAAACTAAAGAAGGTGAGTGCAATGGTTAATTTATTTCTATAAAGTTTCCTTGATCCTGCTAAAGTTGACGTGAAGCACGCATGCCATGCGGGGAGCCTCCTTTAACAATCTTTAAACCAGGAAACACACTTTCTTAAGTCTGTGACAGCCTAAAGTCGGATTTTAATTTTGTAAATGTTTTTGTTGTTGTTGCAGTTATATGTGCTTTATTGACAATCAATTGAGTCAAACGTTTTTTTCTCTGCATGTGCGCCCATGATCTAAACTTTGTAACTCCAGCAGGTGAATTCTGGAGAGCAATTTATCTCTGATATTTAGAAAGACTTTTTTCTCTAACACGGATTACTCTTGCCTTTATAATAGTGCATGCAATGGTTATTTTATTTATACCCATACGGTTATTCATGGGCAATAAGTTACACTTAAAACTCAAGGAACCAGAGTGTTAAACCACCATTGTTTAAACTGTATAATGTTGTGTACTTTGGAATCAAAACTTTTCAGCTTCGGGGTAAAATTCACTTTATTTTGATAATATATGTATTTCTGTTTTTCTAAATGAAACTTTCCTGATGAGTTTTTAAGTGTATTCTGATATAAACGTTGTTCTCATGTCCTCACAGAGGTGCTTTTGGATATGAAGGCAACAGGAGGTGAACTGGGCTGGTTGACATGGCCCTTAGACCAGGGAGACAAGCCTGGGGTGAGTATCGCTCCTTCTTCTCCTCCAGCTCCCACGTTGCTGCTTGGAATTTGCCTTAGGATAAATCTGCATGCGGAGAATGCACAGGAAGGGCTCTTGCTGAAGTGAGAGCCTCCTGTGCAAAGAAATATTTGACCATTCGACTTGTGTGGTTAGCTCCTCTGTGTTTGTATATGTCAAGTTTCTATCAAATCTGGCAGTAAAGCCTAATGGTTGCTCCATTATGGATCTGAAAAGGAGTCATATTAGGAGTTGCCTGCAGAGCATGTCTGAGCTACACCAAAGCGTAGGCAGACAGAATAGCTCCTAGCTCTCAACTGGGAATACTTGTGGCTTTTTGCGGTTTCAAGGCTTCAGCTCCAGAATTGTATGTTAGAGAGCAATTAACTTTTAGTGAAGTTTGCAGCATGTGGTACCTCTTTTTAGAGGGGGAGGGGTTCCAGACAGAGCCAATCACTCAGAGCTACCTTTTCCTTAAAGTAGAATTAAATATCCACTTTTAGAGACGTGTCCAGAACAGAGTTTCATTATTGCACCTAAATGCTGCAATTTCCCTTTTCCAGTATACAGGAGGAATATGTGTCTTCTTCTACATAGACGTTTCAAAGTAATTAACCAGTAGTGCTTATGCAAATTCTCTGTAAATAGCCACATTTCATGTGCTGATGACTCAAAGGCATGTGCAGGCATGCTGTTCCCAGTAGCTCACTCAACATTTTCCAAGTTTCACTTCTTAAATGATCTCACTATTTTCACTTTTTCCACTAATAAGCATCAGGTGTAGTTTTTTTTCTATGGAAACATGGTTTTATTGTGCCCACTTTCTCATGAAACTACCATCACTTACAATAATAATTATTATTCTAAGTTTTAAAGGCCACTTATAAAAAATGTTCACCAGCTGTTTAATAGAGGTGTCGTTTCTGCTGTTAGACATCAAGTTTACACACAGAGCCACATACTTAGCCAACAAAGCACATTCCTTTAATTAATAGCACAGTGGCTACACGCAGAGAACAAACCACAGGCTCTGCCCCTGTGGGGGCCAGTTGGTTCTCGAGAGTTAATGTTAAAACACGCTGTCCGTTTTTTCAAAAATATTTGTGGCCACATTTAGTATTCAAGCTAAAATACTGCTTGGGATAGATGACAGAAGCAGCAACAGTCCGTGAAAGACTGAATTTGGAATAATTTGGTATCTGTGCAATGTTAGAAATTCCTCCACATACAAAGTCCTTGAGGATTCCTGTAATGTTTCACTGGCTCAGGGATTGGAGTTCTGTAGCAGAACTAGAAATGAGTAAAAGCTTTGAAGGATAGTTAAAATATTAAGGGGAAGTAATTAGCAACATGTAGAGCCATGGCTTCCCCTACACGCACACACACACACACACAATGTTTTTGTTTCCAGGTTCTGATTACAGGGGTTTAACCCTCATATGAAGAGCTGGGGCCCTTTCATTTTTGCTCCCCCTTATTGCCTTGGTTCAGCCCGGTATGCCCCGGGGCTCCCCAGGGGTCCATGCTAGTACCTCTAACCCTGTTGGTTTGTGTGGTTTTGTTTCAGTGGGAGGTCGTCCAGAGGACCCTGAATGGCTCTCAGTTCTACACCTACTCTGTCTGCAATGTTGGAGAACGTGAGCAAGACAACTGGCTTCGTACCACCTTCATCCAGCGGCGTCCAGCGGCTTCGCGGGTTTTTGTTGAACTCCAGTTTATCGTTCGTGACTGCAACTCTTTTGATGCAACCTCGCTGACCTGCAAGGAAACCTTCAACCTCTTCACGTCTGAGTCGGATGCAGATGTGGGCACCACCTTTCGTAAAGGCCAGTTCAAGAAGGTGGCTACCATCGCACCTGATGAAATTACCAGCAAGAACGAGCTACGCATTAACACTGAGACCCGAGTGGTGGAGAACTTGTCAAGAAAAGGTTTTTACTTGGCTTTTCAAGACATTGGAGCCTGCGTGGCTCTTCTCTCTCTGAGGGTCTACTACAAAACTTGCCCAGCCACAGTGAAGAGCCTTGCATTGTTCCCTGAGACTGTGGCTGGAGCTGAGAACCAGGCGCTGAGGGAAGTTAGCGGGGTGTGCGTGGAGAACTCCATCATTGAGGACTTGCCCCGCATCTACTGCACTGTGGATGGAGATTGGGTGGTACCAGTCGGTCAGTGCCAGTGCAAACCAGGCTATGAAGAAGTCAAAGACACGTGTCAAGGTAAGGGCATGCTCTTGAATCTTTGGTATTTCTAAAGGTCTTTCTGCACCCAGGCATTTCGCCTTGTCTGAGTGTAAACCCAGGACAAAGTTCCCATGAGTGTCTTCTTTTAAACGGACCATTCGGCATTACTCACCATTTACCTCTGTTTCAATTACCTTAGGTTGTAAAACAAGTCCATATGGCAGACTGCAGATCGTTATAATAGGTGTTATTATCATTGTTGAGAGGAATTCTCCCCTTGGCTAACACGACTCCTCTGCAATGGAAGGAATGCTGAGACCTTCTTGTACAAGTCCCGGCATCATCCCTGACCTTGGAGCGATACCTATAAAATTAAGAAATGTGCTGTTGAGTTTCAGTCATGATTCAAAGTTGTGTAGTTTTGTAGAGACATTTGTAAGGGCTTTGATCATCAACGTAATGTTTTAAAATGAATCAACCTTTGTGTTCTAAGAGCTAAAGATGGGAAGTGTGAACAGTCTTTAGTATAAATTAGCAAAATGCTTTAACCCCCTTAATTTACACTTCAATAGATAGATAGATAGATAGATAGATAGATAGATAGATAGATAGATAGATAGATAGATAGATAGATAGATAGATAGATAGATAGATAGATAGATAGATAGATAGATAGATAGATAGATAGATAGATAGATAGATAGATAGATAGATAGATACTTTATTGATCCCGAGGGAAATTCAAGATATATCAATATTTCGGTGTTTTGCATTTTGGTCACACTCATGACTATAAATCAACTGATTTAAAAGATTGTTGAATGAATGAATGTATGTTGACATCCCTCCAAAACACCTTTGATAACATTTCACATAAAGTATCACTTTAGTTTATGACTTTCAGCCTGTTGCGTCAGGTGATTTCCTGAACCCTCATCTGCTTTCTTATCTTGATCTGGCTCTGATATCCAACTATAACTCAGGCCTTTGACTTTGTAGCTGCAAAGAAGTTTTGTTTTAAGTTCAGTAAAGAGAGTTTCTATTGTTGTGGGAAGGGCTGTCACAGAGACTGCAAGTGATCAAAGAAGCTAGAGGGCTACTACTGTACTGTGATGGATTAGCATCTTCAAGGCTGCTGGGGTGCTGGAGGCAGGGAGGGGGGGGCTCGCTGACTTTGTTCATCTCAAGCATCAGAGAAAAAAGAGGCCCTCCTGTTGAGCACGGGCATGCTGGATACATGTTCCCCTGTCTGTCTGTGCATCCATCTCTTCCCTCTTACCCCTCTGTTTATGAACTACCTGATCCTCGGCTTTGGGGGTGTACCGTGTCGCCCCAGCTGTGTGTGTGAACACACAACACAAGCCAACATGTAAGGGCCTGTTGAAATCTGCTCCATGACAAAACATCTCAGACTCCCATAAGACCCAAGTACTCCACATTGACTGCTTTTTCTAAAACTCTTTTTTGTACACACAGTTGGTATTCATACCTTTAAAGCCACTTGAAACCCAAATCCACAATAGCCTAATAAATGTGTGATATAGGGGCTTTTGTGTACACAATAGTTAAAACCTAAAAGGTATTCAATTGAGTTCCAGTTGAAAATCGAAGCATTGTTGTTCAAAGCCTTTTTCACACTTGCAAAACACTACTGAAGGTTTCTGTGTGAGCTGCTTTTGTGATTGCTGCAGTCGAGTTTTTAACTCAGATTTCATCTGGAGTTTCTCCTGCCAGCCCCCTAAAGTATTCTTTCAGCATTAAGTTGTAGTGAGCTGATGTGAGGGCAGCAGATATAATCAGGAGAATTCACCTTGATGGGGTGGGAGAGGGCGGTGAAGTTTATTCTCTGCTTGCACTCCTGAAATTCTCTAGAAACTTTCAGGAATGCACATGTGAAAACGGCATAAGTTTCTGCATACTTTCCTGATATTATTTGTGGAATTGGGCGAGGTTTCGCTCTGATTTTAATCACCTAATTAAGTCCACAATCCAGTCGTCCAATCATTCGGAAGATATTTGGCTGTTTACACCCAGCACTGGCATCATATGCATTTTCAACAAATTGAGGATGACTGTGTTGATTACTTATGGCAGGTAGACACGGGCTATAAAGCCACCACAAAGCATCGCATTCGTAACTTTGACTTCAGATAGAAGCATCTCAGCTAACGAAGCAAATGTATGCTAAATGCTAATTGCATGGCTAGCAAAACATTTTGCAACTCAACATTCGGTCACATGCAGATTTTCCAGGGTGTCAAACAAAATGGGATCAGTTGAGCTTCTTTTGAGCGGGGTTTTGTAAGGAACGTTAACTATAAGTGAAGGGATGCTTAATGAGACTCTCAGCTTTATTTCATACATGTATTTTTCCTATGCTAAGCCATATTTCCGGAGGCTTTCATCACACCTTAAAACAGAACTTGGAGTTGTAAATCCACATGAAGCATTCTCTATAATAGATTGCTTTCCCACTTAGTTTTTCCTCCCTTTGGTAATGAAGCGATAAAAGCGATGACGTCTTCTGTCAGTACATCATTTTTAGCTGCAGGAAAGCGCCAGGTAAGATGATTAGGCAGGAGGCGGGAGGAGGAGAGGCAGGAAGGAATGAAAGAGGAGTCATACAAAAGCGATAGAGAGGGTTGTGTTTAGCGGAGGGGTGTGATTTTAAAACAGAAAGAGGTGAGGAATGGAATGTAAAGGTAAGAGAACAATGAAGCACTGTGTTTCCCCCCGTGAGGCTGGAGGAGCCCACCTCCATCTCCACCTCCAACTCCTCTTCCCTCTTGGTTGGTACATTCCTGATCAGTTTGCTGAGGAGGAGCCTCCCAACATTACTCCAGACCTGAGGAATTCCCAGAGGGGGGAAGAGCAGCTCCGGGTCAGGCCCTCACATAAAAATGACTAAACAAAGCAGCCAGAAAACCACCGAGATGAAGTCAAATGAGAGGTCGGGAGACGCATGAGGGCAGTTGTTGATGAAAGGTGGAAATGAATCACAGGGTCGCAGCAGTGCAGGGCTAAGATGAATGGTTGGAAGGGCTTAAAGAGGAATCTCATACAGACACACAGTTAATCATTCTCCCCACTTCTTTCCTGAACTGCGTGTCTGTCCGTGGACAAACCACAAGACTTCAACTGCGGTGTTTTTTCTTACTTAGGTTGAGAGTTTCCATGTTCACTGATGTGTTCACTCAGTTTTATGACTCCTCTGCCCAGTGAGACCTGTTAAAGTAGAAATCTGTGACGATCTGGTTTTTGTCAGTGTCTCCTCATCAGTCTCAGAGACCATTCATACGTCAGACTTTATTTCCAGGAGCTTTTTCTGTTTAAACTCCGGAGCTGAGGTTAATGTAGGCGGCGTATGGTGCATTTCTCTCTGTGTCTGTCATTGCTCATTTTAACATTAGAGTCCATCTTTTTCACAAACAAACGCTAAAGATAAAACGCATCACTTCCTGAGCCGCAGAAACCTACCACAGTGCGGCAAATGTAAAAGCTTTTATGAAGCGGTTGTAAATCATATCAGTCAGCTGTGGTGAGGAGCAGAACGGGCTTTTGTTTTTCATGGAAGCAACATAGACTACAATAAAAGAGAATTATTTTAGCTCTCAAAATACATCAACCTCAAATGCAAAATGCTCTGGAACCAGTTTAAGCAGAGTTCAAGCTGCTCATAAAGTTTATGTTTATTACTAAACTCAGCACATGATGAAGGCCTGAGGAAATCTGTCACATTAATTACTTTCTTGTTTATAATATATGCAAGCTGTGTATATCTTCCACTGCTCTGCGCTAATGCAGAACTTAAACCGTTTTTATAGAGATAGAAATGCACCAATAAAATAAACATGTCCTAGTAGGAACAATTTTCAGATTGTTCAAGTAGAATGTCAAACAGCGTTTTCACACCTGCACAAAACACCTTAAAAGATCCTGAACATTGTAAGGGTGAAGTTTTTGTCCTGCCAGCTGCCTGGCAAATTTTCTGCGTGAAGTTATTCAGGAAATTTCACCACAAGCGAGCAACTGGGACGGGTTTGATAACATTAATTTACTGCGACCAGTGCAGGACTGGTGTGTTCTCCCTGCACGTAGTGAAGCTACACCCCCTGAAAGTCTTCTGTAGTGAGGTGCATGTGTGAACATGCAACTCAGGAAGATTTCAGGAGCAGTCTGCCTGAAATGTACGTGGAATTTTCCGCAGTGCACATGTGAAAACAGTGAATACTTGTTAAAGATGTGCATTCAGAATATAACTTGTGAAAAAAAACAAGGCGGAGGCAGCTCTCAGTGTGTGTACTATAAATTATTTCACTCAGCGTCTGCTTTATTCCAGGATTTTGTGCCTTTAATCTCTTTAGCGAGAAAATAAACATTCTTATTTTTAAATTCTGGAAAAAAAATCTCAACTTTTGTGCTTGGCTTCACAACGACAACAACGCTGTGGGTTTCCACTTGTGACTCACTGTTGACACTGACACAGTTTTTCTCCGTTCCCAATCACGCCCTTCCTTACCCATAATCCTCCCCGGCACAATAGAACGGCATACCATGTGTCAGCCCACAAAGGACCAGGGGCTGCCCTGGCTGGTCCTTGGGTTTGTGTTCAACGGTCCAGGTCCACACCTCACCAGCCGCTCTAATTCTTCAACAAATACGGCTTAATCCCAAATCATGGTTTCCACAGGCCTGTGTTTGAAAAGGGAGACACAATGTGGCATGAACGAAGCACTGAAGGCACTTTTGGTGTCTTAGTGGACGACTGTCCACTCAGGAGTTCCAGTAAAGATATTTTTCCTCTCGCCAAAGAAGTTCCTGTAAACTCTTTTCTCTCTCCCCTCCTTCCTTCCTTGTCCGTGTCTCCATACTCATCCTCAGCTGATGTAACAGTTGGTGACTAAGTTATAGCTGTATGACTGTATTCTGCGGTGAGTGATTTGTATAGGTAGTAATTGACTTGGGTGTGTTTGTGCTTTTTAAGTGAAGTAACTACAGGTTGTGCAGACTTTTTCGCCTTTGTGCCGTCCTCTCTCTCTCCCCCCTCATCCCGCCTGTCCCTGAAGACTCTTTCTGTTTTATCCCCAATTTTCTGCCTCTCATCTTCTATTTATTTGATAGTTTCTAATCCCAACACATCATTCTAAACACCATTCTTTACGCAATCACCTCAAGAAATGCACCCTGCTGTGCAAGCTTTCCAACTACAACAAACTGACAAACAAGCAGTTTTTCCTTCGTGCTTTGTTTTCTTGTTGTGCATGAAATCACATTGATACTGTTTTTTCTGGCTGCTGTGCAGGTCATGAATATGACACCAGTAGAGTTTAAACATCCCCTTTCACACGGCCCTGATGGGAGTATTTAGACTGTGCTGAGCTCTCTCTCGATGGTAAATACATTTGTCCAAGACTGACTCGTAAAGATAAATAGAGGCTAAATTTGAACAATGCTGCCAGATGGAGAGTTAAAGCGGGCAGACAGAGAAAAACAAATGGCCTGGGTCACATAGTAGTTAAGGCGAATAAACATTTAGTGAGGGTGAAATGTAAACTTCAGTTGTATATTTTTTGTCTTTATATTGGATGTTAGGATTTGGATTTGGAAATGCATTCTGCAGAGAGCTACATGTTGAATATGACATGTCTTCAGTCTGTCAATTAGTTTGTACATGCAGCGATCTGCTTCGTAAACCTTTTAAAACCAGTCTTGTGCAATTTCAGCCCAGCTGAAGGTTAATATATAAAGAGATGTGAACACAGCACCACACCTCAGTTTGTCAGTGTTCTGATTTAGTTGGCTTACGCTGGATTTCACTTAATGAAATCACCTCACTCCTGCAGGATAATCCTTGCATTTAAATTTTCTGCTCTACCTAACATCCTTGAATGTTGATCCCTGTAGCTCGTCTCCAAAAAAAGAAGAAGCTGTAAGTCACTTAAACTTATCGGAAAACGCTGCTCATGTAGCTGCACAGTCTGGATATATCCTCTCTTTAACTCAAAAGCTGCCCTGATTACTTTGAATTTATGGTTCCCTTAGATCTCTTGCCAAGGTATCGTCTGCCTCGCGGGGCTGAACTTAAGGGAGTTGGTTAGATAATGGGGGGACTCTGGAGAAACTTTTAAGTGGTGTCATGCACCGTCTTGTTGGGCAACATTTGCAGAGAACAGTACACTGGTAATTACTGCGAACAAGAAGACAGGAAATGTAGCAACGATGAGATCTGGTGGCCCTTCAACTATTAAATGTGGATTAGAGCAAATTGTATTCTTGTGGTTTAAAAGTGTGATCACTTGAATGCTGCATCCTCTGATGTGTCAGAATATCTGGAACACACTCAGTATGAGTTTTTTTTTAGATAGGCCAACTAGCTACTTTTCAGGCCCAGCGGACATAAAGCAAAATATGCGTTCATTTTGGATTTGTTTTTGTTCTTTATTGGATGATGGTTGGTCCAAAATGAATGCCTCTTTCAGCTGTGGTGTGATCCCAACACAAAATGAAAATTGTAAAATATCTGGAACTTCAGCTTTTTGTTTAATTAGCTGCTGCCGGTGTTGATTAGCATGGAGTTTGTGTAATGCCAAACTTAAATGTTAACTTAAAATCAGAAGAAAAAAAGCTTTGTTGACCCATTTGGTGTCGTTTCTGTCAATTATGAAGCACATGTAACCTGTTTATATGCATTTTGGAACTGTGTTTAAATGCAGTCTGCAAATTTAGTATCTAAATCTCTGCAATTAGTTAAATAACCAAGCCTCAGCATTTCTTGGCTGTTTTGAGTGTGTTTTGGTTGTGGTCAGGAAGTTGGGAAATTTTTCCTCTTTGTGACATTCCAGAGCCTCGAGGCTGTGAGTATATGTGTGTGTTGTGTTGGGGGAGTCCAGAGAAATGTGAAGCACATTGTATTGTACTTCTGGTGTGTGAGGTCAGCACTTTACTTCCCCCCTGTCAGTCAGTCAACCCGCCCCCCCCTCTTCTCTCCCAGCACCACACAGCACCCACCCACCCTTCACGGCTAACATGACGAGTCCGAAGCGGAAACCGGAGGTCACCTAATCCCTGGTTGACTCCCCGACCGGTTGGCTCAGGGCTTTCCATTGTCACTCCATGCCGAGCGACCTCGCTCAGCCACTTTCCATTTTGTTGTCCTGCCTGATAAGTCTTTTTGTTTATAGCTGCATTTGGTCCCATTTTTGCCTCTTCCCCTGTCCAGGAAGCAGACGGCTGTCGGCATGCAGTGTGTGTTAAGTCGGCCTCAGAGTTGTGTAGTGAAATGGTGTTGTGTTTGCCACCTGACTGTCTGGGTTTAACCAGTTACATGGAGTAAAACAGCCAAATGACTGACCTGCAACTGAGGCGTCTGAAAGCTGTGACCTTCATGACAGCATGGCAGCCAGGATCGGTTTAAAATATCTTTATCACATCTCATAGTGGCAGATGATCTGTGTTGGACGCACTCTCATAACTCAAAATACTACAAATTATTGGGATTTGGGGGAGGCTTATTTTTCTACATCCTTAAGACGTTTCCACAAGACAAACAGGTGCGCAGTAAATAATATAAAGCAGTGAAACTTCCCTTACAAGCAAACTATGTCATCCCCCCTCCCACTTGCTAAGAGTAGATTTTCCTGAACATTACAACTGCTCACCCCAATTTCTTTCAGAAATTTAACAAGGAGGTGTGTGAGAAAAGTCGTCAAAAAGTGGAGGTGAAAAATGTGTCCGTTTGCGTTCACACATGCAGCCCATGTGGATAATGTCAGGAGTCAGGAGAACTTTTCAGGAGTGCAGTGCATGAGTAGAAGAGGTTTATTTTAGACCATGTTAAATGGTTTTTTTTAGCCTCTTTGACTCCACTTTTTTCAACCTCTGTATCACTCCCTGTATCGTTGAGCCTGAGTGGACAGAGGGAGTGAGAGGAGAAAGGGGATCAGGGAATTTATTGTGTTTGTTAACAACCCCAGATGAAAGCCTGAGTGCAATTGTAAAACAGATGTAATGCCCTTACAGCTGCTCCATTGGCCAGCTAATCCTTTTGACTAATGTCCCCCTTCACACACATGCACACACTTCTAACAGCCCCTACACCTTTACTGCCCCCTGCCCCCCCTTCCAGTCCTCTACCTCAGTGACCTCTGGCTCATGTTACCGGCTCACCTCCCCCATCAGAGAGCCCCATTGTTCCACCACAACTCAACTCCCCCAAAATGCTAATGACATGTTGTCACCCTCCATACAAACAAAATGACATGACATATTGCAATTAGGGTTCTGACTGACTCGGGGAATGAAAATAGGGGGTTGGGGAGGACAAGGTGAGGTAGACAAGGGTACTAACAATGACAGGACTAACTAGAATCCTGATATGTTTGGGTAGCTGATAAAGATTTAGACTTTAGACCCTTAAGGATTTATTTTTTCAAGATGTTTTCGTGTTCTAGTCCAAACTTCTGACATTAACCTCCACGGTCTGCTGCTGCAACTCTTTCTCCCTCCTCCTCCTCCTCCTCACTGCGAGCATATGTTTGTTTTACTTGGCCACTGACTCCTTGTAAGCCATGCACAGTTTAACTCACATCTACCCTCAGGCAGACATGACCTTTCTGCCTTTTTAAAAGCCCAGTGCCGGACTCGATTGTGGGGGCCCCCCTACCACTTACTCCTCCAGTCCTGAGGGCGATTTGTGTTGTCAAGCCACCATGTTACCCCATTCATCCATCTATCCGACCATGCATTCATCACTGTCGCCATCTCATCCATCTTAACTTCTGCTGACAAACCCGGGGGGGGGGTCCTTGGGGGGCTCCCACTCCAGAGCCACTCGGACTCCCAGAATATAACAGGCCTCTGCACTCAGTCTCAATAAACAAACACAGAGCCACTCAAGGCACACAGGGCCTCTCAAATGACAAACAGTTCCTTACTCTGAGGGAAAAATTTATGTTTAAGGTTGTCATGTTTCAACTCAAAAGAGCGAGGAGCCCCACGTTGCATTTAGGACCCACGTTCATGTCAGGTCAACACACATTAGGCTTCCTTTAGAGTTATTATTCTGTCTCAGGACTCTGGTTGTCTCAGTACTGGTTCGTCCTTTGGTCGCGCTCCGCTGTGTTTCCATGCTTTGATTGGCTGCTGAAGGAAGGAAGGCTGCATCAGCCTCACACTTCCTGTTTCCTGTTGTGTCCAGCAACAATCCAAAGCCGCGCTCCACCTCCCCAGTGGAACTGAGAGATTTCCTTTCACCGGACTTTGCTCTTTTGTCGAGGAATCCTCTTGTTTAATACCTCAGCACAGAGTCATCTAGTCATTTTACTGTCCCTGTGTCTCATTTGTTGAAGATACACAAACACAGTCACCTTTATTACAGAGGACTTGGGCTGAAAGTGGAGCTGCAATAAAGGCGCTCTGCTACAGGGCTCCTGTTGGGTGGTGTGCACTGGAATGCATCTTGATTATAGAGGCGGCTCGCAGTGTAAGGCCATCATCTCCGCAGTCCTGACCACGATGCATTGCAGCCTGCACTGTAGCGCCAAAAAGAGGCTAGTCCTCCTCTATTCAGTTGCCATGTGGCATTTCGGCTATTCCCATCTGCAATGCTTGTGTGTGTGTGTATGTTTTCTCTTTCAGCACTTGAATGGCATGGCATTCTCTGTGCCTGTTGGTCAGTGGTGAATAGCAATGTTAATGGGTTAGCTGGGCGCCTTTTTAAGTGAAGACTGGGAGGAGAGAAAGGAGGGGAGGAAGGAATTTGGGGATTACGAGGAGGAGAGGTAGGGGTATGAATTGGGGTTTGCAGGCAGCAGCTGTTGCCCCTTCTCAATGGAGGAGTTCGCCCTGGCCTGTCTCTTTTCTTTCTCCCCTCTTTTCTTCAGTCCTCAGCAGGATACAGTATTCCTCTCTCTTTCTTTCTTGAACCTTCTGTTCCTCCATAGCTCCTCTCTTCTGCCTCGCCCTAACCTCTGCCTCGTTCACGTTAATGAGTACCAGTGGTTGTGAGGGGAACAGCTGGGCAGGAGAGAAGAGATGCTTTCTTGAAATGAAGATTGAGTAACATGCAAGTCTATTGCAGAAACTTACTAATTCTTCTCATGCTGATTAGATTTCTTTCTTCCATTGTTGTCATGCTCTTCAGTTAAAACACACCTCTTCACAGCAGCTCTACGGCAACACCAATGAACCGCAATTATAGAAAAAGCTGAATAGATTTGAAGAGAAAATCATGGTCGATCGAGTAAATCCCTCTGATATGACTTAAATGGAAGTGGAGCCTTGTGCTTTCTGTCTTGCGTGAGGTTTTTTGTTGCTTCCAAATGGACTTCATTTCAAATGAACCGCAATGAAAGACCAAGACAGTATCACTGAGTGAATCTGATATTGTCTCTGTCCTTGGCTCCTTATTCAACTAACCTCTGATGGAATCTGACATAGAAGATGTGTGTTTGCCTTTAACTTTTATTGCTCTGCCTTCATTTGAACTGGCAACCATTCCCTGTGTCTACCTTATCTGATCTTTCTCAAACCATTCTCTTCTTTGGTTTCAGTTCATTCTGTCTTTTCTCTCTTGCAAGTTTGTCTTCTAACTTCCTTGGCCTGCATGTTGGCTCTCATTTGCATTGTCAACATCTTATGACATGAGCTATGTAAACACTCCAGGCAACTTGGGCGGAAGGAAATGTGTGTGTATGTTTATATATGTGAGTGTATCTGTGTTTCTGAATTGACTTGGCAGAAGGACATGAACAGGTGACAGGCAGCAGACCTAATCCCTCTTCTGATGTCAGAATTACCCATGTGTCCACGGGTGTGCTTTGCATACATGTATGTGTGTTTTGTGCATACAAATGGATGTGGGTGCATGTGTGCAGTTCATGCATGAACTTGAATGTGTGTGTCTCTGCACGCGTGTGTGTGGTTGGATGAATGTGTGATGGTGTGAGGACATGGAGCAGCAGCCGTTGGAATGCTCTTGCAGAGTTAAAGGGGGGCCGTCTCGTTTTCACTCTCCTTTATGGCGCGCTCTTTCCAAAATTTCACACTGTATTAAGTTCATGTTTCACCACCGCTACGCACAGCTGGATCTTCTACCTGCATTTCTTTATCCTGGACTGGACCTGTGAAATTATGTGTCATCTTATCTACGTGATACAGTTACAAAGGCCTGCATGTTGGTCCCTGAAAGACACAACATTATAGACCGTTAGGTGCAAAAGGATTTTTGTGCAAATGGACGCTCTGCATAGAGCTGCTTCACTCCTTATGTCTTGGCCCTTTTCTGATTTTTGTTGTCTTTAGTTCTGACTGACTTAGTGTCGTGGAATGTGGGACGACTGGTTGCGTTTGCTTAGAAAGACACTGCAAGAAAACAGAATCAGAGGGGGGTTGGTGGTTGAAACAGTAAGAAGTAGGAGTGCCGATGAGGCAAGGAGTCTGCGTTTTTTCAGGGTTGGGCTCATGTGAGCAGTGTCTTAGCTGTTATGGGAAAAGTTTTAAAAGGTAGAGTCAATAATGTGAAGAGCCATGTCTCTGTAACTCTTCCACTTAGACCTTTGACCTTGACGTGTCAGCTCAGCCTTGCTGGGTTGCACTTAAGTTAAAAGTTCAGAGCATTACTGATGTTTCAAACAGGCTCGAATAATCTGGAGAAACTGGCTGTGTGTTGTGCAATATGTTGCCTGTAGCCACTATTGTCCTTGTTCACCTGCTCATGTAAATATTTTTTTGTCTCTGCAGAATGTAAGCCTGGCTTCTTCAAAGCCGAAGCGGGCCGTTACAAGTGTGATCCATGTCCTGCAAACACCCAGAGGCTTGACTCAGGGGCCTCCTCCTGTCCCTGCATGGATGGCTTCTACCGGGCCCCATCAGACCCCCCTACAGGACCTTGCTCAGGTAACCCTTGATCTCGAATAAGAACCTTGCAACAGGTCAATGAGCAAGCAGGAAACACATTTCCATGCAAACCATTTTATTTTATTTATATAAAGAATCATAATGCTGAATTTTTGGACATCCTTCAAATTCAACTGTACTTTTTTTAGACTTTCAAGGGTTCCCATTGAGTCATAAAAGGAATACCCCATGATTTGTTCCCTGGAGCGCTTTTTTCCTGTTTTAAACTTTCCTTTCCCACCCTGTGTTCATCAGGCTTCCCCTCTGCCCCACAAGACCTCGTTGCCACCACCACCCAGCTCTCCCCAGGGAACCTCCTCCTGTCCTGGAGCTCGCCTGAAGACACCGGAGGACGCAATGACATCACCTACAGCATTGAATGCCAGCGCTGTGAGGGCACTGTTTGTCAGCCCTGTGGAGAGAAAATCCGCTACGAGCCGGCCAGCTCAGGCCTGACTGACACCAAGGTTTCAGTGAGCGAGTTGGACGCTCACCTCAACTACACCTTCACTGTGGAGGCCCATAGCGGCGTGTCAGTGTTCGCCAGTCAGGCGATGCCTCGTGCTAATAGACCACCATCCACCAGCGCTCTGACAACATCTCTCCACTACACAGGTGAGTGCTGCATATATGAGGCAGTGTAGTGATGCTATCTGTGCTACACTAATGACAGATGCTATCTTTGAAGCAGGGACAGCTCTGCATGTCCAATAGTGCTGCAGCACTGAGAGAACATTCTTTTTCTGATCACGAAAGTGCGGCCAATTTCAGTGAGTTTTCAACCTCCCCATGACTTTTTTTTCTCGATCATCTCTCCTCAGATCCCCCAAAGATTACCACGATGCGACTGGTTGAGAAGACCTCCAACAGCTTGTCCCTTTCCTGGGATGTTTCCCCTCGACCAAGGGTCCAACTGCGACCCATTCGCTATGAACTAACCTACCGCAAGAAGGTCAGTCACTTTTGTTTCTTCTCTTTCTCTCTGTAGAAATACCATAATTCACTTCATTAACTTTTCTGCATTTACGCGTTGTATCATCTTTCTATAATGTTAAATTTAAAGCTAGGGTGTGCGGCTGTAAAGCAAGGCGGAGCTAAATTTCAAAATATCCAAGGATAGAAATGTTAAAGCCATTACCCAAAAAGCATAAAAGTTGCACAAAGAGTGAAGCAAGGCTCAATATGAGAGTGTTTGAAAGGAAGCTCCTAAAGGTCCTAAACTGATTATCACTGTAAGCTTTATCAGAAATATTCACAGGTCTGACCATGTAGGAAAGAGCAAAGAATGCAGGACAGAAAACTTGCAACGATAAATCAATAAATTATTCCCACTGACTGAGATTGTAACGTTTAATATATTTAACAGTACAACTTCTCTCTGATACTGAACCTTTCCACTTGGTTTTCCTTCTTGTGACTCCCAGGATGATAACCTGGATGTGACGACCTACACTGTGCTCATACTCGAGAAGAATTGGGCACAGATCCCTGATCTGTCTCCAGGCACAGCCTACCTGTTCAGGGTGAAGGCCCTAGGCAGCGACGGCAGCCCTGGAGGCTCCAGCATGGAGGAACAGTTTGAGACCTCGCTTCAAGGTACAGAGAAGAACCACAATGAAATAGTTTCACAAGATTTTTTTATTAATGCCCTTTTTTTGATATGTGACTGTATTGTATTTTCTTTACGTTCCCCAGAGCGCCAAACTCAGAACAACACAGCAGTTATCTTTAGTGCAGCAATTGGAGGAGCAGCCATGTTGTTCATTGTGGTTGTGGTCCTATTCCTCCGCAGACGGTGAGTATCCGCTCCCCTCTGCTGCTCTCCGTGTTTGTCTGTCAGTTCGTTCTGTTGATCAGTCAGAATGGAGCCTGATTCACCGGCTTCCTCTCTCATTCTTCTGCCTTTCCTTTGTGGGGCCTCCGAATGGCCTTTGCATTCAGTCTTTCCTCACCTCTCTCTTTCTCTCTTCCTTTAGCCAACTTTCTCTTTTGCTTTATCTGGATCTGTGTCCCAGCACTCACTAGGGAAGAATTTGTGTTGAATGCGCCTTGTCATTGCTCAGTGGTTATTTTCTAGTAAGTGTTGGGGCCTTTGAAAGGAAATTGGTCCGGGGTGGTACATTGTTGGTGATAAGAGGGGCTTGGTTTCTTTCTGTAGTAGGCTGCAGGCACTTTGTAGAGGTGACCTGTGCCTGCACTGAGGCAGACTGTAGCCCGTCTGTCCACATCCCTCCTGCCTGCTTGTCTCCCTTTCAGTCTTTAAAATCGGCTCAGCAAACACAGTCTATGGTTAGCCTTTTTTTCTAAAAGGCTGCTTGTGTTTGAAAGGCTGATTGCACCAGTGTCGGGATCCTTTTTAAGCCCCAGAACATCTTGAAAAATGGCTACAAAGGTTGCTATGTGCTATTGATATTAGCGCAGGCAAATGCTTTAAAGATAAAGGTGCATTTGTTCTATAAAAATAGGATATTAATTTGCAGATGGGTTATATCTTTTTCTACAGGAAAAGAAACTCTCACACCAGGCAAGGACCAGAGGACACCTACTTCTCCAGCTCAGGTAGAAAGGAAATCTCTTTCATCTCTTTATTCCACTGTATTCTATCTTTTTCAATTTGTTGAATTAAATGTTCCTTCCTTTTCTCTCACAGAGCAATTGAAGCCTCTAAAGACCTACGTGGATCCGCACACCTACGAGGACCCCAACACAGCCGTCATGAAGTTTGCCACTGAAATCCACCCCAGCCACATAACCAAACAGAAAGTCATTGGAGCTGGTGAGTGACAACTCCGCAGAAACAATCTGCTGAGGGGCTTAACTCGGAGATGTTGAAAGATTTTTCCAATCCCCAAATTCGCTGTTTATATTGTGCGTTTTCTCCACCTTAAAAGGCTGACTGACAGTGGTTACTTTAGTGAGATTAAAATCCATCTGGCTGAGTTCTCACACAACAAGTTGAGACATTTTGTTGTTTTGCAACTCTCAGCTGTGTGATTCATGTTTTTTGGCTCAAGGACGCACCAATCACAAAGAGAAAGTGTCGCAGAAGATGTATTTTGGAAGGATATCAGAGCTCCTTAGTACCTTGCCAGATCTTTCATTAAAGGTTTATTCAAGTGCGACCACCTTTACCCTTTGAACTGACCGTCTATTTTCTACATACACCCCCTCCTCAGTTCCCACGACCGTGCCCCCCCCACTCCTCTCTCCTCATGTGACAGCTGATTCCCATGCTTCCACACCACAGGCCATCCACTAATTAAACAAAATAGACTCTCTCTCAACACCCAGCATGAACACACCTCTGTTAGTGAGCCTCAGGCAAAACAGCCACGGAGACGTCCTTCTTTTAGCACTTAAGTAGAGGAATGGCCTGCAGCTAGAAACCTGAGAACTCTATCAAACACATATTTATGTGATATCTCTTTGAATGTCTCATTGATCTGGATTTTTTCCCTTCAGGGGAGTTTGGTGAGGTGTACAGAGGTATTCTGAAGGCACCGTCAAGGAAAGAGGTGGCAGTGGCTATCAAGACGCTGAAGCCGGGTTACTCAGAGAAACAGAGGCAGGACTTTCTGAGTGAGGCCTCCATCATGGGCCAGTTCTCCCACCAGAACATCATTCGTCTGGAGGGGGTGGTGACCAAATGTAAGGACTTCTGTGAGTTTTGTGGCCTCTTTTTACTTTGCTTACTTTGCTTAATGCATACATATTTTGGCCCAGTCATGGCAATGGAAATAACTTGGTTTTTTTGTATGTGCAGTCAAACATGCAATGATCGTGACTGAATACATGGAGAATGGCGCACTGGACAGGTACCTCAGGGTAAGTCTGAAAAATACACTGTCTTTCCTTTTCCTGTTGAATCTGATCCTAAATACTTATTATTTATCAACATGGATTTATTGGCTATTTTGTCTGCTGCATTCTTCGGTTCACAAGTATTTTCAATCGATCATCAAATCAATTAATCAGACTTTATTCGTGTTGCACTTTTCATGCAACAACAAAATTATACAACAGAGGTCAGAAACAAAATTAATATAAACATAATGAACAACCCAAACCCACAATCCATGCACAAAATAAAAGACAGCAACTGACAAATCGAGGAAATACAAGAGGTGGAATAAAATGTTAAAACTCAAGATACCAAAAGAGAAGTTATTTATAAGAATGAGAAGATCAACGGTTTTATTTTTCTTCCACCAGGACCATGATGGTGAGTTCGGCTCCTTCCAGTTGGTTGGCATGCTGCGTGGCATCGCTGCAGGTATGAAATACCTCTCCGACATGAGCTACGTCCACCGTGACCTCGCTGCCCGCAACATCCTCGTCAACAACACCCTGGAGTGCAAAGTGTCAGACTTTGGCCTGTCCAGGGTGCTGGAGGATGATCCTGAGGGGACCTACACAACAAGTGTGAGTATATGTTCAAAAAAGCAAAGTGCAGCAGGGTGTCGAGGAACAGCCATGTTAGTTTTTCTACTTCAAGTCCTGCTTTTATTGTTCTGTTTATAACATGAAGCTCTTTTACCTTTATCAGGGAGGGAAGATCCCCATTCGCTGGACTGCTCCAGAGGCTATAGCATACAGGAAGTTCACCTCAGCTAGTGATGTGTGGAGTTTTGGCATCGTCATGTGGGAGGTCATGGCCTTTGGTGAAAGGCCGTACTGGGACATGAGTAACCATGAGGTACTTTTCAGTGTTTACATCAATTGCACTTGATTTGTTCGGATAATAAGAGAAGATCTAATTAGTCACTTGGAAATGTCGTTGCAGGTGATGAAGGCTATCAATGAGGCCTTTAGGCTGCCGGCGCCGATGGACTGCCCCTCAGCCGTTTATCAGCTGATGCTGCAGTGCTGGCTCCAGGATCGCTCCAAGAGGCCTCGCTTTGGAGACATCGTCAGCCTGCTGGACAAGTTACTGAGGAGCCCAGAATCCCTGAAGACCATCGCAGACTTTGACCCACGGTAAGATTTATTTGCACAACAGATTAAGGGCTTCAAATGCATATTTTTCCAGGGCTGACTTTTCAGTTGTTGCCATTATCAGCAAATATTTCTTTGGAATCAACCCCCTAACCAAAAATTTGGCAAACTTCAAGTAGTATTACTAAGGCTGTGTTCATTCTGCAGCCAAAAATGACCGGAATCTGATTTCTTTTTTGCTCCTATGTGACTCAGATCTGATTATTTTCATGACAGTGTGAACAACAAAAGTGAAATGGTATCTGATCTTTTAAAATCAGATTTGGGTCACTTTCATATGTGGATTACCACAGAAGTCTGATACAGGCCACATTTAAAAAGCAATGTTAAAAGCCAAACAGAAAAAAATCTGGTCTGAGTAAAAAATTCAGCATTAAGGCTTGCAGGTTGGTCTAACTCCTTTGGCACCCTTACAGTTTTCTATTCTGGTTGTTTCAGTGTATCTTTATTTAGAAGGGACCCCTGATTATAAGCCCTTAAACGCACATGGTCTTCTTCATTTACTTTACAACTTCCCTTTGTAAGATACCCCTGTGACACATCAGTGATGTTTCATAGTTGTTTTGCAGAATAAGAGAATCTAAAGCTTGAGCCGAAACATAGAAGTGGTATGTTTTTATGCAAAAGGAATGGCTTGTATGTCTTGCACATTTTCAACTATTAGGCCTGAAATGACTTGTTCTAAGCCATGTGCAAACCTCAACAGCTCTCAGCAGGAACATTTTCAAATGATAAAATGTCATTTGAATGTTTGGCATCATGAGAAGATATGTGACTGCTCGCTAAAATCTGAGGTTCCCTCAAACTTGTCTCGATCGATTAGAGACTTGACGTTTGCCGATCTCAACAGTCTCGAGTCTTGACTAGGACATACTTCAGAACACTTAAAAACCAGCTCTGGCACCAGCTCCCCTTTTAATGAAGTTATAAAGAGGCCGGGTGTTAAGGGTTGTTTGGAGAAGAAAGGGAATAGCTTTAAGATGTTCTACTTAAAGCATTTAAAGGACACACTGACACCTTGCCTGCCAGGCTAATGAAAGAAATGTGTGTGCACTCTTGGCAGAGGAATACAAAAGCTCGGTTGTATGCGAGTGTGTGTCTGAATGCATATTTTTCCTTTTGTGAGGAAGCATTAAAGCCAGAAACGATGAGAAAGGACAAAAGACTGTCGTGCTCGTATCTTGATCGGCTTTCGCCCTGACTGCTCCAACTGGTTTTTATCACCAACTGGTTTCCTGTACAGTAATTACAGACTTCAGTCATCCGCCTTTGTTGTGGGAAAGCCTGCAGATTATTATCATTTGGATCTACTTTTCTTTACTTATAGCGTATCCATCCGCCTGCCAAGCACCAGCGGCTCGGACGGGTCCCCCTTCAGGTCGGTGTCTGAGTGGCTGGAGTCCATCAAGATGAGTCAGTACAGCGAGAACTTCACCTGTGCGGGGGTCGTCACCATGGACCAGGTCTTACAGATGAAGAACGAGTAAGTGGGCATCGCGAACTGCAGTTGAATTTAAAACAGTTTTCAAGAAGGATTTTGGCAGATAGAGGATATTTACTCATCAAATTATGTTAAGAATTAAGAAAGTCATAACGAATAATCCATCAAGCATGTTGTCTGCTCCAGGATACATTTCTTATGAACTATGTACTTGTAATTTATGACTGTTTTACTGAAAAATGTTGTCGGCAGAATAGTTTGCGCACAATATAATCTTCGACCTCAGTTACAACTTGAGAAATGTTTTGAGATGGAAAAAGTAATGGAGGGAAGGAGAAGGAGTGGGCTCATTTGTGGTAGACTGGTGGTGGTGGCTTGTGGTCGCTGCAGTCCTTATTCTTCTTTCCCTTCTCCTTTCTGTCTCTTATCCCTCCATCCCACGTACACACCAGCTGCTCTGAGCTGCACTTCTGCTAGAGCCCCGAAAAACCACCAGTTATGCCTGTTAAGGGCAAAGGCCCGCTGTGGCTTTCTTTAACATTAAAGGAGGGAAGGAAGAGGAGAGAATTGCCTGTGGAGCAGGGGCAACTAAAGGAGATTAAGGAGCTGAAACAGATTGACGACATTCGAAGCCCCGTAGTCGGCATGTTTGTTCTTCTAGAAAGATTGAAGAGGTGCGCTGACAATGTACCCCCTGAACTCATCACAAAGGTAGTTTAAGGCAATTGGATCTTCTCAGATGTGTAAGATTGCTAAGGGGGTAATTTGCTGAAATGGACTGAACCTTTTAGGGAAAAAAAGGCTCAGTGAAGCTCACAATATAGGGTCATTTTGGGGCATTAACGAGAGCCAGAACTTTTTCTAACCACAAGACCAGCCAAAGACACCCCTTTGCTCGTGATTTGGGAGGACTGGTACAGTCTCAGGCAGACAACCCTTTTGAAGTATTTGTCATACAGAATGGTGTGATTTCATCGCCCCATGTTTCCATCTCAGGGCATCTGGTAGCACTCTTAGTAAAAAAAAAAAAACGGCAGTTATTTACGACACACCCTCTGCTCGCCAGACGAGTGATTCATGGTCAACAGGGAGAATCCTCGTTAAGTAATTAAGGCTGTAATTAAGAATTCTGGCTGCTGTTTTGCACAGCTTTTGCAGGGCTGCATAATGGCTGGTGAAGAATAAACCTCTGTATCATCCTTTAATTATGGAGAAGTTGAAGAAAATAAACCTCGGATGATTAATAACTTGGAACACAACCAAGTTCTGGTTAAACGATCAAGCTTGGCAAGTACGGAGTCAGCTGGCACTTTGTCATGTTTGATGAGTGACAGATTACTACAAAGCTTGAGGGACAGGAAGGATGTGTTTAAAGGTGTTGGATTGAGGCCAAAGTGTAAATTTACTTGCAGCGCTCTCATATTTCTTCGTGTCTCTCTCTCTCTCTTACAGGGACATAAAAAACATCGGGGTGAGACTACCCGGCCATTTGAAAAGAATCGCCTATAGCATCTTGGGTTTGAAGGACCAGACCAGCACTCTGAGCGTGTTTGCAGTTTGATCCGCAAAAATGGGAATGAACTTAACTGCACTGAAGCAGGCGGCCCAGTGGACCCGAAGCAGAGCTGGAGCGATACTGCCGGGGCGGCTTTGGATCAGCAGGACCAACAGAACTAAGCCATCCTGGGGCAGACTGAATCATAATAACCATCTGTACATTTTTGATTTCTTCATCTTATTAACACAGGAAAAAAAGAAGAAAAATATACAACAATAGATGAATCAAGTAGACTCTGTATATTTAGATATCTATTATTATTACCCATGTCGTCTGTACAGATATGATTCACTGCTCATGCGTTTTCTTTCCTTTATTTCGCATTCCTGCTTTATAAAAATCAACAATCCAGCCAGTTCTGGGAACGGCATCAACTTTACAACATTGCACCCTGAGCTTTGTCGCATTCAGTTTCCAACGAGCAAGAGAGGCACAGTCAGCATGATAATACGTAGGCAGAGGAGTCCCCGCCCCGGCTCAGGCTGTGGTTGGTGCTGATGTCACAGCGTCTCTCTTTAATTGGCACTTTGGTCCCTCTTCCTGTTGGAACAATGAGGATGGAGAATTTAGAGGGCTGGGATTAGCTTGAGCTGGCCCAAAGTTAAAGAGACTGTGTTGCCAAGGTGTATAAACACAGGTGGGCTGGGTGATGCTTCTGGCCTTCTGCTGGGTCCGCGCAGATATTAAGCTATAATCATGTAAGTGATTCTTATGTGAAAAGAGAGCATATATATTCGGTACTTAGTTTGTACAGATTCACTTTTTTTTGTTTGTTGTTTTTTTTTTGTTGGGCAATTCTTCAAAAAAAAAAACCCATTGTGATTCTATTTTATAATGTAGCACTTGGATCAAGAATCTTGTTGTCTTTGTTTGTCTCTGGATTGCATTTTAAAAATCACACACAAAATCCTGAACAAAATGTAAGGGTTTGAACAGAGAAAATGTGTGAATGAAATCTGTTTCAATTAGAAAGAATAACTTCTCTGAGAGGACATGCATCCGATATTTGATTAATCAGTTTTTCCATGATAACAGCTACATTTTGGTTGTTTTCGCAAGATCTGGACTTCTCATATTCTTAGGATAATAATGCGGGTTTTAAGTGAAAAGTTGAACATTTCTGTTGGTTTTTAAGAGCTTAAAAAATTGTCTCATTGTCACAAAATAATCGGCATAGTTGGAGATAACAACAAAAAGAAGCCCCTATTTTGAGAAAATAACTGAAATGTTCTGGTTATCAGGGGAAAACGTTGGACAATCAAATGTTTAGATGTACTGTGTGTCCGCTTAGGGCTTCCGTACTATTTGTAGCATTACCGTAATAAAGGAGGGTAAAGTTTGTCGACGTTCAAACGGCCCTGCAAGAACAAAAAAAAAAAGGTTTTAATGATGAGTTGTGGTTGAGATGATTTCATACAATTATAGTAAGGTTTGCGATTTAAATATCTCATTACGTTTTGTAGAAGTTATACAAATATCCATTATAATTTCTGTGGGTTTGAGCAACACGTGGATGGGATGAAACTATACGCTTTGACAATTTCGAGCTTGACTCGTTCCAGACATTCAACGGCATTTTCAAGAACCTGTTTGTGGAGCATTAGAGAGAGAGTTCCCTTCGGTCTGTTTTTTAAGAAGTGTAGTGGGAAGTGTATAGTGGACGGTTTTTCCAGTGCTCTTAATTGATGACTGCAATTGTTTTGTGTTACTGATGTACACCTTCTTTTACTTGAATTTTTACTGTATTTTCAAATGTATCTACGATTCTTCTGTAGCCCATAGATCCATCTTTGTAAAAGGGATTTTTTTCATTATTTCTCTGGTTGACTGGTTGCAATGACTTTTTGTATGATTTCACTTTGTACCATAAAACCAAACTGATTATTTTTCTATCACTTACCATCATTCTTCTACTTCTGCTGCCTTTCCAAACATTGTGAGAGCTCCTTCAACAAAGAGCAGACTCCTTCCTTATTGCCTGTTGTTTTATACTGTATTTAATAGCCTATTTATTTTTTACCTTTTATTTATTTATGCTGATAAACACTGAGCTGGGATTTTAATTGAAGGTTGTTCTCTCATTCTCAATAAAGAAAAAAAATCTAATTTTCTCATCTGATTGATTCATTTCTGAGATTGCTTCTGTTACATATGTGGAGCAATAATGTCTTGAATTGAATTTGATAAAGACTGCTACGTCATTGACGTCAAACAGAGCAGAGGAATGCTTTATTTATTTAAAAAGCTCCAGGATGTTTAGACTTCCACCTGGATCTCCTTATAATGCTGCAGGATGGTTTAACTCCAGAGGGGGAACCTGTAATAAGCATGATTGTGTGTTTCATTACCTGCAGGCGGAAACTAAAGTTCAGCCATAAACATTCACAGAAACGAACAGATGCATGCCTATAATACCAACAGAGGACTTAATGCCACACCAACCAAGTGAGGACCTCTGTTTGACTTCACGTTTTTTTATCCATAATATAACTGCACATATGTGTTTGTTTGTTTTTAATACAAATATTGATATCATGCCCTAACCGCACAAATACACACATGCGTTCCTATGATACCAACAGTGGACTATCTCACCACACCAACCAAGTGAGGATCCTTTTTTTAGTATCCAAATATTTTACTGTAATATTACTGCAAATTAATCACACACATGCTTTCATTTTATACCAACATGGCCTTCTAAGCCACACAAGTTCATTATTTTGCTTTTCAAGTATCTTAACCATAGACATGGAAATAAACAAAGAAGTCACCCATTGGGACTGATGGGGACTCTTAAGGCCCATCAACAGCAGTCGAAATATTGGAACAGCTGTCTCAAACAAACTTTCTTTCAACTTTACACCAGTCAAAAATCTGGAGCTGAGGCGAGAAGCCTCCTGGCAAACAGCTACACTGCGTCCGCCCATCAGTCAGGTCAGCCACGCATCTTGTTATGAATAACCCAAGTTCGTTTTTTTTAACCAGGCTGTAAGCATTTTTATTTCTGCTGTAGAAACCAGAAACCGACATTGTTGAATGGGTGTGTATGTGACTGTCGGGCCTCTGCATGTCGCCTCAAGTGGACACTCGTGGAACTGCAGGTTTTTGCAGTTCTGCATTGGCTTTATTTTTTAACACCAGAGTTTGCTGCTTGCTCGTACCCTATTATAACTGCAAAAGAAACAGACTATCAAGCCACACCAACCAAGTGAGCATCAGTGATTCACTTTTCATGACCTGTACTTCAAATGTGTGTTTTGTATTTTTTTTCTCTGATTTACTTTTCAGGTCCTTTCCAAGAGCACAGCTGCATTTATATATGTGTGTGTGTGTGTGTGTGTGTGTGTGTGTGTGTGTGTGTGTGTGTGTGTTTTTAATTTCAAAGAAAAAGCCAAATGGAAACCTGTATCCCTGAGCTGTCCTACCACTTAAGAAGACACACACGCGCGCGCGCGCACACACACACACACACACACACACACACACACACACACACTGCACACACTGAACATACATCATCATTTCCCTGTCAGCAACAACAGAGAACATTTTATTAGATTTTTATTCTCTAATCAGATCAGGCAGAATCAAACCATGAGAGAAAAGTAAACATGAAAAACTTTAGTTGGCTCTGATGTTTGTATTTATCAAACAGAGGGCACGCTGTCATCTGCCCTTTGATTACTCTTGCTCTGGGAAATGATCCCTCTGCGTGACATTCGAGTTTCTTCTCCCATGAACTCTTCTGTTGTGTCACACTCAAACTTCTTCACTATTAAAACATGTCTGTGGTAAATGGTTAAACATTTCTATGTTCCTTTAACGTGTCACAAAATGTGTTATTCCAGGTGTAGGCTATATTTATTTATTTATCTATTTTTAGGGTATTTTTATCTATTTTCTAACCCTAACCCTAACCCTAACCCTTTTGTGAAATGGGGCTCTTGCTCCATGTCCCTGCGTGCATCACTCATATATAATGCAGTCATTGGGGATCCCACTGAAGTGTCATTTATTTTGTAAAGGTAGATGCTTTGACGCTTGCTGCTGGCCAAGGTTGCCAGGTTTGCTTATTATAAGCTACCTTTGGCTTGTACCTGTAAAGTTATCGACATTGGTAATTGGTTTCTGGGATGTTTTTTTCAGTGTAGTGGTTTATTTGGACTTCCTCTCAATATGATTCCCTTATCCCTCCAGTTCCATGATCTAAAATAGCACAAATATCTTCAAGCTGACATTAAATATGTCTTTAATATGTTGCTTATGTCCTTTTGAAAGTTCAGCCGTCAATTTAGACCGTTCAATGAAAATGTAGTGAATTCTAAATGTATTTTGTTTTTAATTACCAAAACTTGCATGCAAACACCTGCATACTGCCTAAATTGTATGAATAAATTGACAACATTTCGGTACAGAAACATCTCCAATGTATTCATACAATGAACTTATTCTCCTCTTTTGCACCTTTCTTAAGAAAATAGACGATATTTTGTTCATTTAGCTACAGTATTTTTTCGATAATGTTGATCATGAAAATAAAAGAGATGTGTCCTTACCAAATGCTTGGTACCAAAAAGTATTGAAGAAGGAAAAATGTGACGTTATTCACTTAATGCTCTTAACGGGTCTTTGTGTAATTGAGCTGTGGTTATGGGAATACTGAAGGTTTGACTGAGGCGGTGGTGGAGGGGCCTAATGTGATATCTTTCCATGGGGCCCAGAAGTCCTAGGAACACCCCTGCATTCATGAAACTGATTTACAAAACGTTTCATCAAAGACACACAAATATTTAATTACACATAAAAATGTACTCTGTTACATGCAGTGTGCAACAATATTTTTCCAATATGTAAATTGCTTGTTCGAGGTTTTCTACCTCCGTCTTTATTTTGGGTTGCTTTCCATCGATCTGATTACTTGTTCTCCTGCAAGATCTGGCAACACCGCTCCAGAGTGGGAGGAGGTGATTCATTCAGTGATCGTGCAGGAAAGACGAGCAGGATTCTGCAAGGGATTTTCTTACAATGTGGTGACGCTAACTAAAGGTGGGCGAAGTGGTCTTCTTTACCAAACTTATGTTGTTGTTGCATGATATAGCCTTACGCTATTGCTAATAGCCGAATGATAACCCTACGCATGTTTTTAAGGGAGTTTAAGCTAGGCTAACGATGCACTTTTATGTGGTAAAGTGAAATGTAGGAATGTAGAAAATGCCCCCAAACTGAGACCCCCACCATACGATGTTTAATCCTCTTCAAAGGAGGAGTGGTAAACTTCTAATAGGAATACTTGTGTGTTAAAGCAGTTCACTTTAACACTGCTATCACAGTTTAAGGTCTTTTGTTATAACCTTTGCATCTGACTGTCAGTGATATATTAACTATCCTGCGTTGCCGACCATAGCATCAGTTCACTTTACAGCTGCTGTAAAGATGCAACACTGAGGGAGGGGAGACGGGGGGGGGGCTGTAACAGAGCAAACAATCAATGAATCTTTATTTGCATAGAGCCAATTCATAACAAATGTTCTCTCAAGACACTTCACAAAAGAGCATGTAAAATACCTCACTCTTATAATCTACGAAGATCCAACAGGAATCCACCATGAGCATTTAGCAAAGTTACAGGGGCAAGAAAACTTTCTTTAAGAAGCAGAAACAGACTCATGTTGAACAGCCATCTGCTGAGACTGTGTTGGACTTTGACAGTGGGGTTGGGGGAGATGCAGGAAGAAGAAGCAGGAGACAAACAACAACAACGATTAAGATAGATTTCAGCTACAATGTCAGAAATAATGGTATGGTATGTGTAGTATTAGCAGGAAAAGCTAAGTATGATAATAGACTGATCAGCCTGACATTAACTTAGCAAACGAAACAAACTACCTTGTCCCATAAGAAACAAGCTAAAGTCAGCTGATGCTCCATAGGACTGAGTTATGAAGGCGAATGGGAAAATGTGTTGAAATAGCCGCTGCTCTCTCCTAACTGTCTAACACATGGATCTTACTTTCAGGTTTTGAAACTGTGACTTTTATCATGCCTTTTTTGGAATTCATAGCTGGATGCGTTTCAGGTAATATAACTTTGATTAAACATAGCAGTTCATTAAACCCAATACACGTTCTCTATTCATGAGGAGAAATCCCTTTCCTTTGTGTCTGCAGGTGCATTGGGACTGGCGGTGGGACATCCTTTAGACACAGTGAAGGTTGCAAGACCCTCTAAAAGTTATTTACATGATTGAATATAAAAACTCGCCTCTTACTACTTCTGCTATTTTATTTGTAGGTGCGTCTGCAGGCCCAGTCGATGTATAAAGGCATTTTTCATTGTGTGGCTAAAACATACTCCCATGAAGGGGTAGGTGTCATTTTCTTCTAAGCTTTGCACAACATATCACTTCATACGTAGGCCCAACCTCCCAAAACACACCCACACACAACAGAGAGTTGTAAAAGTTGTTGATATTGAAAATATTTTTAATATTTCAGCTCCATGGATTCTTCAAAGGAATGGCATTTCCGGTGCTGACAACAGGCATCACAAACTCTGTTGTTTTTGGCTCTTACAGTAATGCCTTAGATTACCTCAGTCAGTCTCGACGCAGTGACCGCAGTCAGGGCACACCAGCCTCTATGACTCACATCTTCACTGCAGGATGCTTCTCAGGCCTGATGCAGGTAAGAACACCTGATGTGCAATGGCTGTGTTTTAAGGTTGTCAATATACTTCGTTTGTCATGACCCCCCCGCTCACATGTCATGACAAAAACAAGGTAAACATACGGTTTAAATAGCAAAGGTGAACAACACCAGAACTCAAATCAAACAATCAAACTTGCATGAATGCTTGCGTACTTCAGAAATGAGTTTATCTTCATGTAATGAGTACTGGTATTTATCATTTCTTTAATATTTTCTGCCCCAATAATGACCTCAGGTGTTTTCATTTTGGAACAGACTTTTTTATGCATCTCCTCCTCTGTAAGTAAATGAGGGGGTTGTCATTCAATAGTGTGTCATTTGTCATCCATTCGTTTATCAAAAGTTAGTTCAGATATAAGTGTGAAGAAGCTCTGCCAATAACCATTGCTGTTTCACACTGAAACATGGTTATCTTATTGCTGATCCAGATTGTGATTTCCTCCAGCATCACGGGGTTCAAATGATTAATAGAGGCGTGAGGTGTAAAGTACAGCGTCAACGCCACACAGTCACACATTCAAAAAGTCATTTATTGCACTGCTGCAGCATTAATGGCAGCACAATATCTGCTCCATTCTGTCTTTGTACCTGATCAACAGAACCACGAGGTGTCATACCGGCCCACTCACACCGCTCTGGATTGAGCCCTGTCAGCAGTTTTTAACTCTGTCTCAGCCTAACGATTGCATATTTATGTGAAATGGTCTCAAGAAGATGCTAAAGTTGTGTTTATGTCTTGATCAGGTCTATTCAAAACAGAGTAGAAAAATACTTATTTTCATATGGGCCGGCTGTGGCTCAATTGGTAGGGTCGGTCGTCCCTCAGCAAGAAGGTCGGGGGTTCAATCCTCAGCTCCTGCAGCCACATGTCTGATGTGTCCTTGGGAAAGACACTTAACCCCGAGTTGCTTCGTTGGTGGCGTATAAATGTGCATGAATGGATTCTAATGGCCACTTCACATATTTTTTTCTGCAGTTTAATTTTTTTTTTTTTTTTTTTTTTACAAAATGCAAACTTCTTCTTTCAGGTGTTGGTCTCTGCACCCATTGACCTGGTGAAAGTGCGTCTACAGAGTCAAGCAACAGTTGTCCGATACCGTGGACCCTTTCACTGTGTTGCCGTCATTCTGAAGGAGGAGGGTCCCCGCGGTCTCTTCAGAGGAGCACTGGCCCTCGCTCTGAGAGATGTACCCTGCTATGGACTCTATTTTTTGCCTTACGAAGTTACTCGAAAGGCTCTGACTGAGGACGGAAAACAGCCAGGTCAGTTTTGAAGGCAAAAGTAAAAACAATAAAATAAAAACAAAATGGTTTGAGGAAAACTTAAAACCAAAAATATTGGTATGAATGATCCAGGTCCAGGCACTCAGTATGATAGGCCTTCAATTCATATGGCTAGAAACATCACAGCAGCACGTGTTGTTGTGATATTTGTTTGTGGTCTTAGTGACACACTGAGACAAAAACGTAAAAACAGTACTTAGAAACTGTAAGATCTAGATCGCGCTTTTTTTAACGAGAGGTTTTGTTGTAGTGCTATTATCTTGGGGTGGCAGTAGCTCAGTCTGTAGGGACACAAGTGCTGGTGCGAACCATAGTATGGAAGATGGTCTGGTTGCTGGAGATACCAGGTCACTTCACGAGTGCTGGGGGGCCCTCGAGCAAGGCAACAAACCCCCAACTCTGGTGCATTCCCTGTGTAACAGCCGCACCCTGACATCCCTCGATTAATGCATGTCCACAGGTCCTGTTTGTGCATGTGTGTGTAATTCAGGCCTATGTGTGTGAGAAGCATGTCTCTCAATAACAGAGGGTAAAACCAGAATTTCCTGTTGAGGATTAATAAAGTATGTAAAAAACAAAAACGGATATAAATGGTATAAATGTTGATTATTTTTGCATAAACATGACGTTTTTCTCTCCATAGGTACTTTCGCAATATTGATGGCAGGTGGAATTGCGGGCGTGGTGACCTGGGCCTTCGCCAACCCCATGGACGTGGTGAAAGCCAGGCTACAGCTGTCGGGGGCTGGAGGTCGTGAGTACAGCGGGGTACTCCACTGCATGAGAGTCAGCGTCAGAGAAGAGGGACTAAGGGTCTTTTTCAAAGGGCTCCTGCTAAACAGCCTCAGGGCCTTCCCGGTCAACGCCGTCACTTTTCTCAGCTACGAGAGTCTGATGAGACTTTTTTATCAACAAGAGAGATGACATCGCTCTCGACACCTGTGACATGAAGAATGAAAGTTTTCCCTGTTTGGTGCACAGATATATTCATGCTGTTTGAATGTAGGTTTTATGATTCATAGTTACTTGAAACAAATTTGTTGGACTACCTCAGTTTTTGACATTTTTAAGATTCAGAATGTAAACTCTGTTTTAAACTTTTTACAGGAAGTTCTTTGTGGGTTGACTGCGACCTTGAGCACACTTTGATTTTAAATACTTGTTTAATGAAAATGACGCTCCATTTCCTGATAAATGAACTGCTTCGACAGAGGACGTCAGCGTTATTCTTCTCTTTACTTGAAATCAAATACAAACTATAGGCTGTAAAGCATTTTGACATACAACTGGAAAAACGGTTCTAAATAAATTCCTAACAGAAATATTTCAAGAATTGTTTTTATTTCTATAACAGTAACCATCGAGACATTCTCTTGAAGTTCCTCCTCCAGATAACATTCAACAGTACAGGCGTTTTGTCAAATTAAAGAATTTGTATATATGAATCAGTTAAAACAATCCTTGCTGGAATAAATGTAATATTCAGCTGCTTTAGTTTTATTGCAGCTCTTGCATATTAGTCGATCCTTTTTTTGCATGTTCTCCCTGTGCATGCGTGGGTTCTCTCTGGGTACTCCGGCTTCCTCCCACAGTCCAAAGACATGCTCGTTAGGTTATAGCTTGTCTCGGAGGTTTACTGGATTGTTGCAAAAATTAAATACAAGTTGTAATAAACTGGAATTATTTTTTAAATCTGAAGGACTTTAGCAGTCTGTCTGACCGTGAGAAGCTGTAAACAGACTTAATACAACATTCACTTCTTTTATTACTTATTTGGTGTATTTATTTCCTGACACTAAACCAGAGGTTAGAGTTTTATTTGGGAACTTTTAGTGTCTGATTTAAGAAATAATTTTAGTGAACATGCAGGACAGAGTGCAGCCGTCACCGTCATCAGCATGCTCTTTGGATTGTAAGATTCACACCTGCTAAAGACAAAAATGCAAATAGAACACAATAAAATAAAAAATGTTCATGCCAGGGAATTCAGCAAGTCCAGACATGCCCCATACTCGGTTAGTGCCTCACCTTGACAGATCCACTTTGCCTTATCTCACTCACTGTGACCTTGTTGCAGGAAAGTCCCTGGCGTCCCCGGCGCCTTGCATTTAAATATTATCAGCTTTGGTTGATTGATGTAAGCGACAAAGCCTAGCATGCATTCTTAAGATAACAGCCATACACTACAAAGAGGAATGTCAATATTTAGGGCTTGAATTAATCAGTAGCGAAAGAAAGTCCCGCACAGAAGGATCATGGGAAGTTGGATATGACACAAGTTCCTTATGAGTCTTTGTCCTTGACTTGCAGCTGGCTGTAAGTTCTTACTTTAAACCATTGGGATGCCTAGAAATAGTCCTGGCTTTGTGTGGATACTGACCGACAGTCATCCGCAATTTTCCATCCGTTCCCTCTGTGTTTCACATGGTGGAGTCTTTTTTTTTCCACTCTTGTCCATGATGGAAAAAGAGAAGCAGAGCCACACACTGTAGCTGCTGACTGTACTCTTTGGATTTATGCAAATCCACGTCTGAGTGCGTCCAAAGTGACTGCAGGAGGAGTTTGGTTTATGTCCCTGTCGTCAGCTGTAATGTGATTATCCTCGCTCTGCGGGGGCTGAATGTGTGGAAGTTTGTGTCTTGTCATTAGGACTGTAAATGACAGGGATGCATGGGGAGACAGAGAAATAGCAGGGTGGGGGTAGAGGGGGGTTAGCTGGAGATTTGAGCCATACCAGGGCTTTACTGCAGGCCACAATAGCATGTGCGGTGATTGTGTTGAAGGCTTGGCGTCCAGGGACCGAGCCTCCCCCTGTGGACTGTTGTATGTGGGGGCCGCGGCTTTCGCTTACAGAGATTTTTTCCCTCTTTCTTGTGGCTTGTTAGATGTCTTTGTTCTCAGGGTGAAGGTCAATTTGAAAAGAAGTAAGGAAGAAGGAAAACATTACCATGGCTCTGTTCATGTATGACCCCTCCCTACACTGCGGCTCTTCCATTTTTGTATTTTGCTTTATGTTCTCCTGGCAGGCCTCTCTCTTTGTCATGCGTGGATAAAAAAAAAAACGGCAACGCTGAGGAATTTACATCCCTGCTAATTTTAGGGACGGGTTCCTGACCAGAAAACACATCCTCCAATTTCTGTCTATATTGGTCTTCCTGCGTCTTTCCGCTGCTGTTTCTCTCACCAGCGCTCTAGGGCTCTTTCAGATTATTCTGCTCCCTTAATCTCCCCTCAATTTTCCTATTTTCACTGCATTCCCAACTAAAAGATTTCTCCATTCTTATCCAAGTTTACTCTCTGAAAGCTGCCAAAGCTGTTCTCGAGGTTTAATCCATGTAAAAACAATCTAAGCTGCTGGAACTAAATGTTGTAAATAACTTATTTAGAGATACTGAGGGGCAATAATTATTACCAGCATCTTGCATTTCCCAAACTGTGCTGCTGGGATCTGTTTGATGTCAGCACAAGGCGACATGAGGGGGAGTGGAGAGCAGAAACACAAGCCCCTGTTGACATAAGCCTCGTCCGTCTGCAGACTCTCTGTATATTTGGAAACCCCGTCCTAATTCAATCCATACTCCAGCTAATGACACCCCTGATGTCACTCAACACATTAAAATTCTCACATGTCCATCTTTACAAGAGCCCATAAACATCTCTGAGTGCTTTTGTGCCTGCTGCCGTTTACAAGAAAGTTTAGTTCAGGAGAGACTCGTCAAACTGGATCAGCGGAGACCGGTTATACACACACAAAATAAAACCAGACCTAAAATCATCCTTAAACTGTTGGAAAGCAGTGAGAGCTGCAGCATGACATCATGCCGCTCAGATTTCAGTTTTGTTTTGAGGGAAAAAGATAATGATCCTTTGAGGTCTACAAATCGCTCAGAGCTTGTTTTAACAGCACATTAAATTTAAATTGATATATTTATTTATTATTTTAACAGTTGTTAAGAAATGGTAATATCTCTTCTCAACGATCAGGTTCTCCTTTGTAGTATGTCAACAGTTACACAGCGGTAACTTTATTCTTCTTTTTGGTCTTCTTCTCGTTCTGTCGGTGTTTTGTCCTTGGTTTTTAAAAAAATGTAAACGTCTCAGATGATTCGAGATCATCACATGATCGGTTCCATTTGTGTGCAGTATAGTGCTTAAAGCAGCAACAACCTGTTTATACTAAAGCGAGGCCATCTTATTTACTCACACATTGCAGGATTTCTTTAAGCACTGACGTATTTAAACACGACTGTCAGAGGAAAAAACAACACAAAACAAAATACAATGGACTGGGAAAACAATACAATTAAAAACCCTGGATTCAAAACTTACTCAATTAAAAGTTTATGCAAAAAGTATTAAAACTTTAAGTACTGCAGAGAAGAAATGGTCCTATGACGGTCCCAAATGAGGGTTCATATTAATGCATGCATGCACTGGAGTGTAAGTTGCATTTTGCTGCTGCGATGTTTAAAGTCAAGCTCCTCTCTTACCTAAGTAAGATAATGTGCACAGTACAGCAGTGCATGATAAGTTCATCTTTCACTTTTGTCCTGTGAGAAACATTTATCTCATAAACATTTCATGAGCTCTGAAAAACCCTTTTAGTTCGAGCTTCATGATGGGGCATTTTTTCATGTAATGCAAGGAGGTTTTAAATAGCTTAAAGAAAAAGGAGACGATTCTAAATCCAGGGAGAAAAACGTAATCCTTCAGGTTGTTTTAAAATCCTAAATCATTGCATTTGATTATACAAGGTTTTGACTGGACAGAAGGGAAAGTAAACTGTGCAGAAACAGATAAGTGAAGCTGGCAGACATGGTGCAATGGAATATTTGCATCTGACATGTAGTGGAGTAGAATGATCAAGTTCAACCAAATGGAAATATTCATGCAGAATACAAGTTCATGTGCTATATGTAAATACCCAAAGTTATTTTGTGTCACATTCATCTGTACAAAATGACGACGTTTTGTTCTTGACATGTCAAAGTAACATCTTTCATCAAACTAGAAGTCAGGACATTCTGATGCAAGTCACTGAATACATGTGGATCTTATGAAGAGCTCAAATGTGTGTTTAATTTGAAGGGTATCGACATTGAAATGTAAAAAAAACACTTGTGAGCAGCCAAAGTGAAAGAATCGGTACAGCAGAGAAAAAGAAGGGAAGGTAGAAGGTGGAGAAGCTGATGATGATGATGCAGTGAATGAATAATGATATGTATTTCACAAAATCACGTCTGTTATGTATGTGATGTCAACCATAGGTTTGTGAAGAGATGTTTTAAGTCTTGGTCTGAGTTGACTGCTCACTGCTATTGTTGTAAACTACAGGAGCCAAAAATCTACATCTGATTAAAGAGCAGTGTACACGAGGCAACCGGTGTGACACGCTGAGACATCTGTGATTGGACTGCTCAAATCAGAGTCAACCTCTGGCTAAACATGGTGACATAATTATACTCTGTTTATAGCACTTCAAACAAATACACAGAAAGTTACAGATAAGTGATGAAGCTAAATACAGAAAGCAATGTTAAACAAAGACAAACAAAGATTATGTGTCTCCATGTTAGTACAGTAAATACAGGTCAGCTGGTACTGTATACTGTATAAACAAGTGGTCTGACACTGTGCTATACAAACAGTGCAGAGATAGGGTGAAAATAAATGTGCATGCAATGATCTCCACAGAGGTGCCTTTAGATGCATTTACTGATAAACAGAGTACACAACACAACCTACGTCAAAGTGTACCTTTGTTAATGAAACAGTGATTCTCAAATTGTCACCAGGAGTCTAAAAACGTGCTGAGTTTGTGATTCAATGTGACAGTTTTAATCATGCAGACAAACATGGCAAACAGTCCTTAGTTCCCACTCCTCATTGGTGAGGATTTGCTGCATTTCTTTTCTTATGTGACAGTAAACTTAATAACTCTGATTATTTGATTGAAAAAAATGAAACATTTTAAATAACAACTAGTAGAATAGTTGAATATTGTTTAAAGTGCAGTTTTAGAAAGAAATTCCCTATCATGACCCTGAATTGGACAGAAAAGGGAAATAGATGTTACACAGTCAGAGAGCTTGTGGAGCCAGACCCCTAGAGGACATTAGTGTTACTACAACTTAAATCATGCAGCCTTCAGCGTCTGTGGAATCTGCTTTATGGAGGTTTTCTGCAGCATTGTAAAGTTCTCTTTACGTGTTGAACTACATGGGTGGCACGTCCTCTATAGGTCCATATGTGTACCTTAGCTTACATCTAATTAAATATTTCGTTCCATCAGAAGAAGAAACAAGCCACAAAAGTTAATACAACATTTTAACAACACAAAATACCCGTAAAGAAGAAACAAAACAGCACCAAAGTGCTGTGTCATTATTCTATCTCTCTGACCCAGCAGGATGTGTCTCTTTCTGTGACTTTATGACTTTTTGTATCAGCACACCCCTGCCCCCTCTTTCAGTTTCCGCCTGTCTGCATATGTTTTGGAGGCCATTAATCGTCCCGAGCACAACATGCACCCCAGCAGATAATTACGGTCATTAAACCAATTAGGAAGCACATGGAGGGCAGGCTTCAGTCAGAGCCCCGAGGCCTCCAACTCCTGTTCCTCTCTAACCAGGACGGCCGAGGTGGTCCGCTGAAACTTTGGCAGCGCCTTGAATAAGAAGGGAGTCAATTACTTCAGCTCAGCTCGGGATTAATGCAATTTCCTGTTGGTGTAGCCTTGAGAGACCTTGCCAACTTTGCTGCAGGCTAAGTAACCAGAGCCATTAACCAGCAAAGGTCCCCTGCATTTTCACATCCTTTATCTGAAGCAGCCTTCAGGTTGGTGTCATCAAAATGTTTCCCACACAGCTAAGAGTGTTTTTTTGTGTCACTTCTGCGGCTAAAAAAAAAAGAGAAAAAGAGAGAAGAAGTGGCAGGAAAGGGAGGGCGGACTGGTCTGCAGACGGTGGTTTTCAGCATGCTCAGTCTATCATGTGATACTAGAGCTAATATTATGGTTTCATTCTGCCTGACACAGTGGGAGTTCTTGCAGAAAAAGGCTATAGCATAAAATACATACAAACTAACATGGGGACAAATGGAATTGAGATTTCCAGTCAGCGTCCACATGTGCATGCAGGCCACAGAAAGTCCCTCACACTTCCTCGGAGAGTCTCTCATGGTTAGAGATGTTGGACGACCACTCTGTCCCTTGTTGAATCTGCGAGATATTTCCCAGCATTCTTCATGTTGTGCTTGGCATGCATTTCACCAAACTACTCATAGAAGGCGAAAGTAAAAGCCAAAAAAGAACAAGGAGCTCCATACAGCAGGTTTTAACCGCTCACTAATGAATGACATGTGAAGTGAAACGTCGATGTTGTGACGTCTCCAGAATGAATAAACAGAAGAGAAAAGGTTCAGATCCTGCTGGTTGAGGATCATGATAAAGACTTTTAGCTCCAAACAGGGCTTTGAACAGAACTTCAACACCACCCGCTCCAACAGGACATGGTCTCAAACATCATGTTGAGATAAGAAATCTGTAAATATCATATATTACACATTTTTCCCTTTTCTTTCCCCGACGCCCTTAGGGCTTGCACAAACATGTACTAAAGTGGATTTGTGCAAATGTCAGGATCAATCAAATTTCAAAAACCTTCCCCCCACCCCCATAAATCTGTAATCTATTTGAAGTTTTATAAAATTCCTGGCTGAGAGATAGTACTTTTCAGCATTATGAAGCTGAACAGCAGAAAAAGCTCTGCACAACACTTGCATTGGATTGGTCTAATGATAGAGTAGGTTACCTCAGATAATGGACCAATGGGGAGGTGGAGGGGTGTACAAAAGATGATTAACTGGAGAGAACTAGCTGGCAGGAAGTTGTGAGAGCAGTAACCTGATGGGCTAACATCGAGGTTGTGTTGCAGTTTTATTAGACAGACTGACAGCTGATGAGAAAAGCTGATTTCTCAATTGACAACCTCAGACACTCAAATCTATGAGTGAGCAAATGTGAGAGGAGTGAACACAGAATCACATAAGAAATAAACAACCCAGGCATTCAAAACCTGACTGAACTATTGCTGGAGCTTTAATTTACTCCGGTCTCCTTTATTTCACTTTAAATGTTTAACTAAATCATTTAACAAAGCCTTTGTATTGTCAATCTAATCAGTAACAGAAAGCATTTGCTTAGAAAAAATAGTTTGAATAAAATACTGCTACAGTTTGTAATTTTTAGCTTAAAAACGGTTTAATAAAATCCAGGGCCCGTACTCACAAACAATCTGAGAATCATCTCAGAGAGCTCATAACTAAGCTTAAAAAATCCAACCTGATCCTAGCAAGGATTTTTAGCTTAGGAGTGATATGAAACATTCTCAGAGCAACTCTGAGCAAGGAAGTGACAGCAACTTTTATCTTAGTGAGGAGGCGTGGTTGACCCTGTTGCTAGGTACGACACGAAAATGAACAAAGGACAGTGAAATGGATCGGGCCCAATCATAGAATCTAGTCAGACAATGTGTAATTATAAACACTAAATTAACATCTCTGTGTGATAAATTGTAATACGTACTTTAAAAGTATATAGCCTACAAGATGTTTGAAATAACATGCCCACATGCAGCAGCTTCTTCACATGCTGATCATTACATCAGCAGGTAAAGAGTCTTAATTAGTGATTATGCACCTGTGGAGGTAACCACATGTAGACAAACTCAACATGCATGTTTTACTTTGCACTCAAAAAGGTCAGAGATGGATTGAAATGTCTGCATAAATATGTGTTGTCTGTTCTGCCCAACTATAATTCAAAAATATTCTTCAAGTAGTGTTTGAAGAACATTTCTCCATTTTCTCCTCAGCTTGAGAAACTCTTAAAGTCCTCCTCACTACTCCTAACAGTTTTACACCTTAGGAGCTCTCTTAAGGGCTAAGAAGCTTTGAGAATAACTTTTATCTTTACAAGGATCTAGTCTCAACTTTAAGGGGAATTTCTTACAAAATGTCACAAATCTAAGAATGTTCTTAGAATTCTGTCACTAGGAACAACTCTTAGTATTTAGGAGGCTTTGTGAATACGGCCGTAGATGTTCAATCCTCTTAACAACTATATACAAGTTTCTATATTCCAAATAGAGAACTTCTCAACAAAACATAATCTAAAAATGTGTGTAAAGTTCAGAAGTCGATCCATGTTTCTTAGGTTATTATGGGTTAAGATTTGACTCAAATATTGGAGGAAAATGTTGAACTTGATCACTGAGGTCACTGATAATAAGTCGGGTTACTTTATTTTCTATGTTTTGCATGCAAAAGGCATTTGACTTGAATTTGCAAATATGCCATTTCAAACACAAGGAAACACGTTTACACTTGGCACATTTAACACGCTGAAAACACAACAAAACATGATAATAAACTCAAATCAGATGCAGCAGGTAAAGCTCAGGTGGAACAGATTTCATTAACGATGGTTATGTTGCATCAGTGTTGTAGTAAGCCATGACAGCGAGCTCACATGCACAACACAACAGGAACCTGAGACTATGTCAGCTGAAAGGAATGAAGCTATTTTAACGTTATCAATTACACCTGCGCTTTTCCTGCTTTGACACGTTGAGCTGTGAGAATGTTTATTGCCAAGTAAGCCTGAATGAAATCATTCATACCTCTGTTATCAGGTGATGCTCTGCCAGTCACGATCAAAGCACTTTATGACTCTAAATACAAGAGAAAGAATCATTTTGGTTACCTGCATGTTTAATGTTGAAGGGGATTTGTATCTGAAATTCTAATGTCATTTATCAAATGTATGAGAAGCTGGTTTAAGGACCTGACTTGAATACGGTTTAAAGTGGCCTTCTGCATACAGTTAGCATTAAAGATATTGCAAGATTTAAATTACTATATTGAGGTGGACGCTTTGGATACAAACCAGGAAAAGAGGCTCTGCAAAAAGCCAAAGAAGAACAAACTCTCTGAGCAGTTTCCCATTTTATGTCTGAAACTTGTACCGTTTGCCAAACAAGCCTTCATCAGAGCCTCATCAGGGCTGGTTTTGTTGTTGCATGTGATCCTCCAACCTCAAGCTACTGCAGCCAAACCGTGTTGCTTTTCTATTAAAATCTCCGACTCTAGTTCTCCTTGAGGCGCTGATATTTCTCTCAGATTGTAGTGGGCAGCTCCAACTGTGAAATGTGGAGCTGTGTGAGTTTGAAGCAGGGTGGGTCTATAAAAAGCACGGTGGTCTGTCAGCTTGACCTTGTGAAAGGTTTAAAATATACCTCCAAGTACGTTTTCTTTCCCCTCACATATAAAGTGGGAAAGTCCCTCAGTAGCAGACAGCAACATTTCTTTTGATTTTTGTTTCATTTCCCCTGAAGCTCAATCATTACTCATTTCTCTAATCATACTTGTATTGCATTACACAATAAAAACAGAGTATCATGTATGATGTGCATTTAAATTACAATATTTGACAATCACGCTACACTGAAAAGCATCTAAGTGCGTCTTTGGCTCGAGGAAACCACAGAAATGATAGTCACTTGAATGTCTGTGGCTTCCCAATGAAGAGCATCGCTGTATATGTGTATGTGGACGTCAAACATTCCTACAGCTCACTTTTCAGCTACTACGCAAAATCCCAAAATTCTCATCCTCTCAAATTCAAGATTTATTTTGTCTGATGGAAAATCCAAACAGACGGGAGACAGTAGATATTTGGAGAGCATGCAAGGACAACGAGGCTGACAGCAAATGTGTTCGTCCAACAGGCAAGGAATCGACTATTCTGCAACATGCAAGGTGAGAGGCCGGGACAGACCCTGAGGGGATTAGGGAAGCCTTTCTCCTGCACGACTGAATTATTGATTCAACACCTTTCCTATGCTCTCTTCTGTAATCCTACTGACCCACCTGATTTGACCATGTGCCCTGTTTAAAATTTCAATCAAATGCAAAAAACAATCCAGAAAAAAACGATGTTTACATGGGTGTTGACATGGCTGATGAGCACGCTCAATGTCATAGATGTTGTAAATGAAAGTGACCTTTAGACCACTTTTAAAAAAAATATGTGCTTTGGAGCCATTTTTCCAGAGTTTTGCACAAGGCCCATAAGATTTTGTTCGCTTTTAATGTGTGTGCTAAGTTTTGTAAGTTTTTGAGCACCTCCAAACTGCCAAATTTGCAATTCATTGCATAATAATAATAATGATAATAATATCTCTTTAAATTCTAAGTGGGTCCTCCATCCTTGGCTGTGATTGGGCCCTAAAATGAAGAAATGTGTAGAGTTTAGATTTTTTCCTCTAAGGTGTATTACTTTAAGATATGCTGCAGTTTTGCTTTTTCACCACAAGAGGTCAGACTGCTCCTTACCAGCCTCCTCCTCTCTAGAGCTGATGTTTGTTTCACTGTAAAGAGTCTGAATAAACAAAGGTTTCCAGACACTTTTTGAAGATTTGTCAGGTAACATTAGGTTTTTTTTGTTCCCTTAAATGTTTTAGTGAAGTTCCAGAGGAGATGTTTCTGAGTCACTTCATGAATTTCCAGGGTCTAAAGGCTTCTAAAGGTTCTTGTTCCCTTTGTTTGGTGTTGACACAATCATTTCAGAAGTACTCAAGGGGATCTTTGAGAGACCCCTGTTTCTTGAAAGTGGTCCTGGAATTCTTAAGCACATTTTAGGTTTCAGAAACTCATGAAGGAGTTTCAGTAGTCCATCTGGGGATTTAACACATGCACAAGTTTCGTGAAAATGTCTACAAATTTTTCGGGGTGAGCTTCACGTTTGACTGCACATTTTTCACCCAGACTTTACCTAGAATTATTCGTGCCAGCCCCATATCCTTGTAAAGTCAGGGTGAGTCAATGTGTGAAAGCAGCACAAAATATATTCAGGAAACTTCACCTGAGCGAGTGGGTTTAATAAAACATGCGACATGTGAGAAAACTGATGCCATCGCTGTGCATATGCTGAAGCAGTTCATACTCTTTTTGCTTGCCAATATTTTCTTTTCCACCTGCTTGTTGAATCTGTAATTATATCAAATTATACAAAATATGGATATACATTCAAACAATGTCATTATAGTTTTAAATTCAGTCACTTTGTCCACAATCTTGGATTTCCACATGCCTCTTCTATCTCATGTCTTGTCTCCTGAGACCTCCCCCCCCCCCACCTCATCCCTTCCAACAGGGTAAACTTCACACTGTTTGGGACAAGTGTGAAGCAATATGGAAAGATTTCAGACGCAGCCTGGCCTGAAATTTCTGTTAAATTGTTGGGAGTGCATGTGTGCATTCTTAGTGGTTGTGGTGATAAAAAAGTGCTGAAAGTAAGAGTTTACATAATTTTCTAAGCTCAGGCCAAATTAAATTGCAGCGACATCTTAAACACATCACTCAGCTCCTTCTAATTTAGCTGAGATGTTTTTTTTATTTTTAAGGGGTCTGCTTTATCTAACTTTATCAGCACCATTCTCCCCTCTCTCTGTTGATGTAATGTAACTTTGCCTCATTTCTCCAGCCGATAAATTGAGAAAAAAAGGCCTTTGGAAGCATGGAGTGACACGGTTGCCATGGCAACAGGATTTTCCTCCTTCAAAGAGGCTAGGGCACAGTTGGAGGAGGTGATGTCACCAAAGCCCTCATTACATCTCCCAGCATTCACAGCAGGAGGAGTCTGAGACAGACAGAGACAACAACCCAGGGCAAGGAAGTATTAATGCGTCTGATTGTTTTATTACAGGTGTGTGTGTGTGTGTGTGTGTGTGTGTGTGTGCGTGTGTGTGTGTGTGTGTGTGTGTGTGTGTGTGTGTGTGTGTGTGTGTGTGTGTGTGTGTGTGTGTGTGTTTGTGTGTGTGTGTTTGAGGTCAGGAGACTCAGCATGCTGTCTATAAAAGTGAATGTGTTATGATGTCCACCAGTGTGAATTTTATTGAAAGAAGTTTTTATGTTTCTGGAGGGGAGACATCATGTGTCTTGCATCCTAAAATGTTTGAAACCTGTTAGCACCAGAGGCATCAGTGAAACATAATAATCAGGTTAAGGTCTCCGGTTTTATTTGCATCGAAACGCCTAATTTTGACATATAAATGTTTACTTCTAAAAGTTGAAAAAAAAGTCAGGTCAGTAAACACTTGTGGCCATTTTTCTCTGCAAAGCTTTGTTTACACTAGCACAAAACTCCTGAAAAACTTTTCAGGGTGAGCTAGACAGACAGACAGACAGACAGACAGACAGACAGACAGACAGACAGACAGACAGACAGACAGACAGACAGACAGACAGACAGACAGACAGACAGACAGACAGACAGACAGACAGACATTTTCTGTGTTTACATCACGCCTTGTGCTAGCCATTATTACCCAGCCCAATATAAAACCACAGACAACGTTAGTGTTAGTGTGCCAGTATGCCTATGAGTCTTGTTGGCTGTCATGCACAAGACAAGTTTGTCTGTTCTAAAGAGCTCCTGAAGTCTTTCTCGTCCCTATACATATTGAACCCAGTGTTAAAGTCAAGCTGCAACCTCCAGTGCTGAAAAATGAAGCCAAAACTGGAAGTGCAAAAAAACTGCAACGTCCATTTCAGGTTGGCTCCAAAAGCCAAGGAATCCCCACTAGAGTCTATACTGAGGTCATTTCTTTCCCTGCAGATATACACATGGTTACAGGCTGGAACAAATAAAGTTGTGATCTTTAAAGCTAATTTCTTTATTTATAAAATCTGAATGGGGGGGCCGGTTGTAACTCATCAGGTCAGATAATAAGGCTAAGGGTTATGGATGAATTTGCATTGACATGTGCCATGGCAAGAACATGTGGTACAGGTGAGGGTCTTCCCCTCTGTGTCAGTTCATTGTCGTATGTCGGTGTGTGTATCTCGTGTCTTACCAGTGTTTTCCTGTGACTCTGTGTTTCACATTTTGGACTTTGTTTTTGGAAGTAAGTTTTGTTTTGCCTTTTTTTTAGTTTAAATAATGTTTTTCGTTAATCTGCAATTGGGTCCAGTTCCCTGTATCTACAAGCCGTGACAGAGGGTCTCCATTACGATGTCACTATTGCTGTCAAAATACTGCTAATGTGCCCTCCTGGCTTCACACAAGATAAATAAAACATGCTTAAGATTCCTCTATGGTGGCCTAGTTTGCCAGTGGATAAAAATAAAGCAGACCACTCTAGGGTGCTCTTCCATTGGAAAAAATTCAATGCATGCTGCCCTACATGAAGAAAAACAATTAGGATCTGATTCACCATTAATTAATCAATTCACAGCTTTCTCCATGTTGGTATCCAACTGCATGCAGCTGGAGCCCCTTATTTTTGTTTTAACTCATGCACCCTTAAATCACTCTGAGTATGCACCTGAGACTAACAAATGAAGCTGTTATCCATCTATACATAGAAAGAGAGTCTGCTATAAACAGCAGCGTGGAGAAGAATAGAGTAGGAGGAGATTAGAAGAAATAGAGGGGAGGGGATTTAAAATCGTCAGCAAACAGCCATTTGTGCTTTCTCCCTGATTCCCCCTCTCTCTCCGTCTCTCTCTCTCTCTCTCTCCCCCCTCCCCACACTTTGTGTTTCTCTCACCTCTCTCTCTTCAGTGCCTCAGCCTACAGCTCAGTGTGAACCTGCTCTTACTTTTCCCCCACCTCAGCTCCTCACTTCTCCCTGTTCCTCGCCTGACTGACTGACTGACTCCTGCTGCTCTCCTTCTTCCTCCTTGTCACCTGCTCCTGATCCCTGAGGACACCATGGTGAACAGATAACCACCCGGCTGACCTGAGACCATGGGTGCCTGCCTCTGCAAAGGTCACAAAGGTCAGTCCACCTGAATGTGTGTCTGTGTCAGTGTTTGTGTGTGTTGATTGTGTGTGATGTTTGGGTCATCCTGCAGGAAGTACGTGTATCAGAAAGTTGCATCATGTTTTGGGGGGATTGTGTTTATCTCTGAGGTGTCACAACTGAAATAGAGGGTATAACCATCTGAGACACAAACACACATTTTTTTATGATGTGAGTCCTTTAGAGGAATTATAAGTATGTAACTTGCACAAAATATGTTATGACATGACTCAGCCGAATTCTTGTTTTCATCTGCACTTTCCCTGCTATTCCTGATCTGAGTGAATCCGTGGAGATGGCTTGAAATGTGAGACTACGGGGCGAAAGCAGGTTGATGAGAGGGATTGTGAGGATCAGCAGAGGACAGTATCAGCTTCAGGATATGACAGCTCAATGCAAGGATCATCCCCATCTTGTCATGACTGAAATACGTGACTTGGGTTGCAATATTTTCTTTCATATTTTCATAAGGTACATTTATGGTAGGGGTTGTTACCTCAAAATCAGTCGGTGTAAAATGAACTGGAAGCAGGGCCTTTTAGGAAGAACACTGGTTTGGGTTTGTGTAAAACAAAAACACACACACACACACTACAGAGTAAAAAGTTCATTTGAGGTGACTCAGCTTTTCAAGACATATACATTTTACATCCCACCGCATTCTCACATTATTTTCGGCCTGTATCTGCGATTCAGTCTGAAAATATTTGATAAGACAAAGGCAGCTTTTGTTCAGGAAGCACACCTCTTAACAAGGTGGAGGGGACTGAGTGCAACGCTTTCAAGCTGGGAAGAAAGCAAGAAGGCAGCTGTGAGGCCCCAGACGAGCAGATAAGAGGAATATGAGAGTCTGTGGCAGAGGGTGAATCATGGTGTTATTTAACCCCACAAGGACAGCAGTGTGCTCCAGCAATCACGATTTGTGTCTTGACCAGCTAATAGCATGTGATGAGGCCAGAGACCACAAACAGCCCTTTGCACCAGTGTGTGTGTGTGTGTGTGTGTGTGTGTGTGTGTGTGTGTGTGTGTGTGTGTGTGTGTGTGTGTGTGTGTGTGTGTGTGTGTGTGTGTGTGTGTGTGTGTGTGTGTGTGTGTGTGTGTATGTGTATGTATGTGTGTATGTGTGTATGTGTGTGTACTGGGGACCAGAACTTAAGTAAATGGATGGTTATCACTCTCCTCCTTATGCTCCATAGCGACCGCCAATTGTCTTGACATCACCTCCTGAGGGAAACCCCAAGCATATGTGTGTTTGTTTGTGTGTGTCTGTGTGTGTCTGGGGGTGTATTCCTCTGTGTGTGTGTGTGTGTGTGTGTGTGTGTGTGTGTGTGTGTGTGTGTGTGTGTGTGTGTGTGTGCGTGTGCGTGTGTGTGTGTGTCTGGGGGTGTATTCCTTTGTGTGTGTCCACTGACCTTTCTAATAATGTTAACTCTCCATCTCTCCGCCCTGCATTCATTTCCTCTCGTCATTCATATGAAACCCACCATCAATTATGAAGCAAAAAAGCAGAGATGACCCTGTTTAATGACTGAATGAGGATTCTCTCTCACTCTCACAGATTGAAGACTTGCTTGACCCCTGGATAATCGAAGAAACCGCTTTTTGGCTACAGACAATTGGCCTTCTCAAAAACAATGAATACAAAAGTGAAGCTAAAAAAAAAAACGTGTTATGGGCCTGATTTATTGCGCAGTTAACGTTGAGTTGTGCACTAGACTGCATAGGTTTTGACGTTCCGCCCCTTTTTCATGAACAACAGCAGCGTCTTACCAATAAAACAGCAAAGATCCCTCAGGTTGGCAAAGTCTACAGCCGAACAGATCCTTGTGTCCATTTGAAGCCGACACTTACAGTTATGGAAAGTTTAATAACTCTTGGGTTAGTTACGTTTTCTCTCACCGCTCTACTCTGTTAATCCGGTGCACACAGCGATGCAGAAGCTGCATTTGTCAACAGAGCTGTCAATCATGGCATTATAACCTCTTTATATAGCATCATATTATTAAAAAAAACTAAACTTCTCAAAAAAACTTTACACTGAGTACTGCAGTTCCTCACGTGTTTACAACAGAAATAAATATGTTTCAAATCTGGAACTCGAGGAATTTGGTATCATTGGCCGATTTCTTTATCTGGACTGGCATGATTTTTTTTTACAACTCATCCGTTTTGATTGTATTAAGCCTATTATTCATGAATATGCATAACTGTGGGTGTAGCTGAGTTGATCCACAGAGTCGACCACCGTAGTTGGGCTTTATAATAACACTTAAGAAAACCATTGGGTAAAGTCACTGAGACAAAATCCATGTTTCTATAAAGTCTTTGAAGTCAGCATAAAACCATGTATTTCAAAAATCAAGATTTATTTTTGGGCTTTTTATGCCTTTATGACAGAGACAGGACCATGGATAGAGTCGGAAATCAGGGAGAGAGAGAGAGAGAGAGAGAGAGAGAGAGAGAGAGAGAGAGAGAGAGAGAGAGAGAGAGAGAGAGAGAGTGGGGAGTGACAAACGTAAGAAGCCACAGGTCGAACTTGAACCCAGGCCGCCCGCCTGACGACCATTACATAGCCTCCATACATGGGGCGTGTGAACCAACCACCAGGCCCCCGGCACCCTGACAAAAATACATTTGATGTGTATTTTGATTTTATATTTGGACCCATGTCCCACCTGTTAACATGGAGACATGGAGGCAGAGCTTATGACCTATACTGCAGTCAGTCAGTAGGGGGAGCTCCAAATGTCTTGGCTTGACTGTTTGGGAGCTGACATGTTGTCCATCTTTTTATTCAATCCATACCACCATCTATAACCCTGGCTTAAAAAAATCAACACAAACAAGAAGCCCACATTGTGTAGAGTATGAGTTGTTTGTTATTCCCCTCAGAGCTCCAACATCCCATGACAGTCCTGCAGGACCAGACTGTGGAGGGACAGACTGCCAAAGTGAGTAAACCCTTGACTTGAAGGTTTCTTAGAGAGCTTGTAAGTTTAAATGTGTGGGATTTAAGGGTTTTGGTTTTTCAGAATTACAACAATAATCAGTGGAGATCTTTTCCAGCAGAAGAGTTCCAATATGAACTGTGAAGTATTTTCTCTGGATTATTCAGAGAAATTGAAATGTTGTTTTTAAGGGTTTCTTGTAATTTTATGTATGCATTTCCTCTCTTATGTGAGGAAATGTGTGATTATGTTAAAAGATGACTTAAAATTCTCACAAATTATTAGATGTCCATTGATGTTTGGATTTTAAAATGGTAAGCAATTCCTCTCTTAGATCAACATTTTAAAAGGATATATTAAAATATGGGGAATTAAAATGAGAACTTTCTGCATTAATAATAAATAAGGTATGAGAATATATTCTGCCATTTGGATGAAACTACACTTTGAGTGTTGTCTGCACAAAATACAAGTAAAATAAGCAGAATGTTTTATGGAGGGTTTTAAAAGTCCACATTACCATCTCTCTTTAAATTGAGGTGGGTTTTTTAACACTAGTTGCACATCTCAGATTTAGCCTTTTCTTTTATCATCTGATGTGTTTATTGCACTGAGATCACTGCAGCTGTAAGAAGGTCTTTGGAAGTATTGGCTTCATTTCAAGGTTAATATCTCTTTCATACATAACATCTTTTTTTATGAGCGGCAGTGTGCTAATATGAAAAACAGACAACATTTATTTGATTGAGAGCAAAAACTTGGCTTGACTTTTATGCTTAATTTAATGTCCGTGGAGCTTCATTTGCACTGATTTAATTTGCATCAGTTTACCCCCATACTTGAAACATCTTAAACAAGCTGCAGGATTTTAACTCATAGATAGAGAATCCTAAAGAAAGACAAGTTAACTTGAAGTGCAGCTTCTCTTTTCATTCTGATTGCAGGTATTTGAGTGTAACATAAGGCCCTGAGATTAAACCTTTCTTAACTGTTCATTCAGTCTGAGTGTGAATGCTGCAGGATTTTCAAACAGCTGCCTGTTGTTGTCATTATCACTGTTTTTCCCTTGAAAGAAGAAACGTGTGGATTGAGCCGTCACATATTAAACATAACTGCCAGGGGAGAATGCATGCAAATGTGATCATATGTGTAAGTGTCTATGGTTATTAGTTAGGTGTGTTAAGAATATGTCTAATTTAAAACCAATTCCAAACCAACCTGAAAACATCTCACACACAGGGACAACACGCTGAAATGAGTCATTTATTTCTCTGCAGAAATACAAGCATCAATGAAAAAGATGTAATATTCTCTTTTTTCATGTGCATCATATCGTGCAGGACGGGCAGACTCCCTCCAACGGCAGTGTGGCAGATAAAAGCAGCCGCTATGACATAGGCGAGCTGGCCACCTCCTCTCTGATTGGTGAGACACACACGAAAACACACACACAAATAAACAAGTGTAGTTCATGTTGTGTTTCATTATCAATCCAACATATCAGACTTGGAAAAAAGCAAGCAGGGAAATTGCATTAGTAACCGCGGGAGGTAGGTAATGTAATTTCCCTCCTCTTTTATGCCCTTTTCGCTGTAACACGTGTGTAACAGCAATATAACCAGAAAGATATGAGTAAACAACCTGCTACATGAACACATTCCCATCTCACATTTCAATTTCTGCTCCACTTTTGGCTCTGCTTCCTTCTCTTCATGTTTGCCTCGTCCTTTTTTTCATCCCCTTTCCTCATCCCGAGTCTGCCAGCCTCATCTCGACTGCTTCCCTCCCTCTGCAGGAGGTTAATTATTTGACTTAATGTGTTATGCCTTGCTGAACTTTCCCCAGTGAAAGGTCCTTTGTAGCCCTGACAGTGTAATTATGAATATGTTAGACAAATACAGACATTCAGGCAGACAGCGGAGAGGCTGACACCTGTTTTAGAAGCGACAGAATCAGTCCAGTGGAAAATATTAAGGCTTCTTAGCGTTTACTCAGACCAAATCACCTGTCAGTCATCACTTTAATTGGCAAAGGAAGTCTGGAGTTTGGCTGCCACAAAGTGCAGCTGACAACCTAACAGCTTGGTGTTAACTCAATACTGAGTACAAATACAATTATGTTAAAAATTAATATCATGCAGACATTACCGCTGATTCCATTCTTATCGTATGATGCACTTTGATGGATGTAGGTGTTTTGGATGTCTGGGGTCGCCAGAGTTTTGTCAAGTCAAAGTGAGGTCATGAGCCAAAAAAAGGTTGGGAACGATTGACCTCACTGCAACACATCGACTCGCTGCATATTTAAGCGATATCACACGAGAGCAAGTGATATCAGCACTGCTGTGATTCTGTCCTGGGCTTTGCTTGATCAGAACTAACTGTTGTGTTATTACAGTTGACAAACTAGTAACAGGATAAACTACTACGATGAACATGGTGAACATTTAAGTTGGTCATGGAGGTCATATAATGATTAATGAGGAAGAATGTGCGACTTTTTGACAAAACTTAAAACCCTTCCAAAATTTGTGAGAACCAAACGGCTATACTATCATTCTTGCTGTGATACACTTTGTTATAGACACTGTTCTTACTCAGTGGAAGTGATCTATTTGAAAAACAAGTCTGGAAGTGGAAAGAAAAATCTCATTTTGCAGGATTGTGACAGCCGTGACCAGTTTATTATAATACATTAGTTCTATTGGTTGCCGTGAAAAATGATTGGATTTCCCAAGCGAGCAATCATGTTGTTACAGTAAACACAAAGGTTACACGTTAAATAAAGTAACCAGTCAGTTGGAAATAATTCAATCTTTATAGGAATATAACATACTGTTGAAGTGAAGCATGACTCACCTCTGTATGTTGAGAGGAAACAGACCAAACAGAGACAGATGGACAACATGCAATGTTATAAAACCTGTAGGAGCTGCTTTCAGAGCCTTCTTATCTACCAGCCAACATGGGAATAATTCTGGAAAACAACATTCAATTACACTCTTCAGGGGGTACATTTGATAAGTTCTCTAATTTCCCAGTTTGCATTGAACTGTTGTTGGATTCAAGCAGTGACGGACTAGAACCATGAATAACCCCCAGAGGAATCCAAGCTGGAGTGCAGTGTGGACTGTGGAGAAAATGTGATCAATGTGGGTCAATGTTACAACTGATGGGGATAAAATGATACAGGAGTGGTGTGCTCTCAATGTTTATTCTCATCAATGTGTCAAAGCATCTGATGCATTCGTAAGATGACCAGTAGGGGGCAACAGTGGATCAGTTGGTAGAGTCGGTCGTAACCAGAAGGTTAAGGGTTTGATCCCCAGCTCAATACATTCTGAACATTAACATGCACAATTAAGTCAAGCTACGGTTACAGCTTGATTAGGCCTTTCAACTGGAATACTGTCCCTGTCCCAGTATACATGCACCAAGGGAGAATGGATTTATTGACAGAAGTACTGTATGTCAGACTCCACAGTAGGTGGCGATATGCCGCCTTTCAGGTACTTAAAATAGGACGTTAGCAAGTTAGCAAACGGCAAAGTGGTGGTTGTTTGTCAAACGGTGGAAACATGGAGAACTTTACAGCTCTGTCGTGATCTTCACTTTTAGTTCAAATGCCCTGCACGCCTCCCCTCTCAATTATGATGACATCCAAAGGCAGATGACAACACAACTTCTGCCTATTTAATGCTGTCTGACTTTTCAAGGCAAAACAAAGAGTGGGGACTGTTGGGCAGGGATCAACCATGTTAACATGCCTTTTAAAAGTCCAGTTTTAAGTCGGACTGACACAATTAATTGACTTTGTCTTACTGCAAGTAAACAAATTGATTGTGACTTTTGCTGAGTGCTTCTTATGAGATCCCCCCACCCCCTCATCCCCGTTCCACTGGGAATACCTCCCGCTGTGAGGGGCGTGTGTGAAAGGGGAACTCTTGAAAATGTCTGGGGCAGGCTGTCCTGAAGTTTTCTTAAAATTGACCTGCGTGTGAAAGTGCATGTGTGAAAGGGGCTTATGTTATATCCTTTAATCAAACATAAGAACACCAAAGCATGGAGTTGACCCTAGCATTAAACAGTGAAGTATTTGATTTTTCTCAGAAGCGGACAGAAGGTGTCTTAAATACTGTTTATCTTCACCAAGCCCATGAATCCAGGGAGTGTTCTCCTCTAGCCATCATCTGCATCAAACGAAATACACTCAACACACGATTATTCTGTAGCGTTCTGTGTGAAATTAATATGTTTTTTTCCTTTTCACTCGGCAGGGTGGAAAGTTAGTCCAATTTAAAAAAACAAATGGGATTTTCTTGCTGCTTGCAGATAACCATAATGGATGCAGAATGGCTTCCTCGCCATCCACAGTCAACCATAACCGAGTCATCACAGTGTGAAGGCAGGGTGAGACAGCAGTGTGTGTCACAACACAGTGAACGGTCTCATTGGTGTTGAGTTCAGATGAAAATAACATGTCGTGATGTTTTTCTGTATTCCGATTAGCACCGGCTGCAGGCTCTCTCAGCTCTGTCTTTTATTTAACGGTTTCCGTTTCTGCTCCTTGTTTTTCTCATCTCTCGGTTTGTTACCCTCTCTTTCTCTCCTCCTGGTCCTGACATTTTCTCTTTTTTGTGTACTTTTCCTCTTCCTCTCGTTCCACCTTTGCCTTTTCAAACTTTGAATAACTGACCTGTTCTGAAATATGACCTCAGTTCGCTGTCACGCTCACTTCATCTCTTTATTTCCCTGGACCTCTCTACCCTTTTCTCTTGTGATTAAAATGAATGATGGCTTCTTTGTAGTTTTCCCAGTGGTTTAACGACTGATGAAGAATATATTACTGCAGAGATGCAGGAACACAGAACTTTTATTAGATACTGCTTAAACAGAGTCCATTAAGAACAAAAAGAACAGATAGTAGAGTTAATTTAGATTTTAATATGAATAATAAGAACTGTGGGTTACATTTGAATTTAAGACTAAGACTCCCTCCACACTTGACTTGGCTTGAGGGTTTAAAACAACAAGAACATTGTTCCATGTTTAGTACTCGGTCTTGTCTCGGTCTCGAACTGGGCAGACTCTGGATTATAAATCAAGACCACCACTGATTGGCTATTTTTCCGCATCATTATTGTGATTAGAAGGAAAATGCTTCTTTCTGAAAGGGTGTTTTTACTTAAATTACTAAAATTCATTTGAAGTTTGATCTTTTCCCCCGGTTACAGCCGCAACCTTCCCGCATATGTGAGTGACACGTCCACTGCACACAAGATGATTATTTCTCATTGATGTTATGCTCTTGGCCTTGTCTCAGTCTCGACATTCCTTGGTCTTGGTCTTGGTCTTGTCTCGGTCTCGATCCCTAAATGTCTTGGTTCTCTTGGTCTCGGAACACTCTGGTCTCCGGTATGTCTTGGTCTCGGTTAGTGTGGTCTTGACTACAACACTACCATGTTTTGACCTGGTACATTTCTGAGATTAAATAAACCATGACATTCACTGACATATAAAAAGAGCAACATCCATTTAGAGTGTATCTGCTCAGACATTTTCCACAGTACATATGCTAAAGTTAGCACTAAAAGGACACAGATGTTTTGAACCTTAACCTTAAGGACATGCGCACAAATGGTCAAAAAGAGACACAGATGTAGAAAATAAATATCTTAAAAAGGCATGTGAACTTCTATCAGGTAATATTTTCCCATGAGGTGTTATATCCAGCTGAGCTTTATTTAGTGCTGCCGCCAGTGGCGATTCTAGAGTCTGTTGGGGCCTATAGGAAAAAATCAATTGGAGGGCCCCCAACCAGCATTCAGGGGGGCAACAAGAGTGAGTGCTGTCAGATGGGGCCCCCTTAGGCAGGTTTCCTACCGTCATTGCAAAATGTTTGCATTTTCAGCAGCTGCTTTGGGGCCCCCTACTGGTCTGGGGCCCCAAAGCAGAGTTAGTTTTCAAGCAGGTTACCTGTTATTTAATCCACTTTATCAAGATGTATTCCTCCCTCTCTTGCCCATACGTAGGACTGGTGGCCACGATAAAGGAGCGCATCACCCAGCCGACTGCGATGGCCCAGGGGCGAGTGGCCCACCTGATTGAGTGGAAGGGTTGGGGTGGAGGTGGCGAGGCCAGAGGAGGTGGGGGCAGGGCCAAAGGAGGCGGAGGCTGGGGGGGGATTGGGGCTGAGCTGCAGGAGGATGAACAGTTCTACTCCCAAATGACGGATGAGATCAAGGAAGCTCGCTTCGCTGCAGGTGAGTCAGGAGGAGGAATTTAATTCAGGAAAAACAAGCTGTGTGTTTAGAAGAGATGAAGTGATGCCCAGCTCCCTCTGAGTGCTGTTCTTGTTCGATTGCCTTGTTCTAAGAGAGCATCTACAAAAATCAATATGAAAACCTGCGACACAGACTTGAATGTATTGCACTTATTGGATTTCCCTTGTTTGTGATTGTGTTCGACATGGAGGTTAAAAACAACAGGGATTTGACTTCAGAGAAGAGCAGCACAAAATAAATGTGTGTGTTTTGTTTCACAGGAGTGGCGGAGCAGTTTGCTCTGGCTGAGGCAGCTATGAACATATGGTCGATGAACGACAGCTTAGAGCAGCCGTCCACCAGCTTACAAGGTGGGTCAGGTATAAATCACATGTATGTTTCAGTTCAAGGTTCCTGTGAGGAGTTTTTAGATGGCCTAAATTAAAAGTGTTGCCTCTTTGTGACTTACGAAAGTAAAAGAGAACAATTATGAGAAAGACTGATTATTTCCTTATAGTCATTGTTGATACCTGAAACCACTTCTGGATTACATTATGGTGGATTTTGTTCCCCCCTTTTTACACTCCACACAGACTGTCCTCCTGCATAAAGCCCTCTGCATGTTAATGATGCCAAAATCAAGTCCCGCACCTTTTTTTTATGCAGAATTCGTAAATAGAGTTTAACTTAATCCATACTTTGAGCAAAGTGCAAATTTAGCATTTTTGCATCCTAATGCTAGCATGTTAACAAGCTGTAATGTTTTTCAATAAGCAGTGCTTTGCCCAGCTTGTGGTATTCCCACATTTTTCCACATGAGCTCATCATTGTGTGCTGGTTTTAAAATTATACTCCATGTGAATTTAAAAAGTTTTTTCTATACTTCAATACATTTCTAATTAGATTTACAGCCATTCGCAATAAAGGCTAAGAGCTTGAGGCCGTGCAGCAGCTGGTTCAGAGTTATGGTATCTTTTTTATTTAATTCATAGTGCAAAATGGATGTGAAGTGTTGATATAACTTTGTTTAGCTGCAGCTTTTTAAATCTATACCACCTGGGTGAGGTGAGAAGCTTAGGACTCGGCTGCCCCTGTTTACGTTTTCAGTGTTTCTTAAGAAGCACCATTTGACTGATACTGCTTTTGTCCTTCAACAGCTGCACAAAATCACTACCTGTCTCAGTTCCTGCTGGACAGTGGAAGCATCAGCGTTCCTCAGCACCTGTACAGCATCCACCCACACGCTTATGGTGACAACAGGGTGTCCCACTTGGTCCCTGTGCCGCTAGCCGACTCCATTTCCCCGACGTTCAACTCTCAGCAGGACAGAGATCAACCCTTTGGGGACAGAAGCCTTGCGACTGGAGAGGCTGCTGTCAGACACGTAGACAGCAGCTCGCTATCAGAGGATGACGTTTTTTATAACTAGACTCAAATGGAAACACAAGCCAGCAATCATGGTGGCAATCTCTCAAATGAGACTCACCAAGAGGACACGACCCTCAGCCACCAGCAGACTTGTGTGAAATATCTCAAGAAGCAATTTGTCAGATGGCGGGTCTGAAAGGGTTGTAAAGATCTCTGGTGTAGAGATTTAAAGACTAAACTGTATTCTCTCCCCGACTGAGGTGTCTTCTTCTGTGAATGTACATAATGTCTCTGTTACATTTTTTATTCAGTGTACATAAGACACTTTCATATTAAAGGTATAGAGCTGAACTAAGAATGAGAATGTTGTAAATATCTTGTTATAAAAGATTTTAATGTATGTGCTATAAGGTCCTCCAGTTGTATTTTCTATCTCTTCTTCCAAACCAAAGAACAGGACAGATGAATGTGGATATATGAGAATGACCTGAAGCCTGTTGAGGTAGAAATAATGACAAAAGAAGTTAAAAATGTGTCTTTTTTTTTTTTTTTCCAAAATATTTTTATTGAGTTTTAAACAAAAGAGTACAAAGAAATAATCACAATCACAAGAAAACAGCAGAAGAGAAAAATAAGTACACAGATAAAAGTAACAGAAGAGCGTTGTTGTGAATATGCTGCAATGGTATACATATTTACATACTTAGCATATTATGGAATACCTCTGCATATTCCCGTGGACAGGTGTTGCAAATTAGCATTTTGCTAAAAACACTAAGAGCAGTGCATCTGGGACTTGTGCATTGTTAAATGTTACAGCACCAATGTTACTGTATGTCCATGTCAAATACACAAATAAATGATAAAATGTCATTGCAGCAGGATGCATAAATGGAGGCAAATTGAGAAATACACTTAGCAAGAAAGGGGGAAGAGAAAAGAGAGATGGGAAAAGAGAGGAGGACAGAAGGTAGGGGAGAGATGAGGAAAGCTACTGATCTAGAGTATTAGCATCAAATTTGTTTGCATAATAGTCTAAGAAGGGGTGCCAAGTTTTTTTAACTCTCTTCGATGATTCCTAAGCTGTGCATCTGATTTTTTCGAGTTTAAGAACTGACATAACCTCGCGAATCCAGCGAGAGTGAGATGGAGGGGTTGGTGATTTCCAATTAAGCAGGATAAGCCTTTGGGCTAGTAATGTTGAAAATGCTATTGAAAATGTGTCTTCTTTGAAGTTTTCTGAATCCAAAAAGCAGAAGATGTGTGGTGTGACGAAAGCATACAGCCAATTATCTGCCTGAGCCCAAGCTATGATTAGCTATTATTCACACTTTTTCAGTCTGAGCGCGACACTGCAGGGGAGGGGTGCAGAGAACAGAGGAGTGAAGAAAACAGAGCAGGAGGAGGACACATGGTGCCGCGTGTGTGGTCGTGTGTACAGTACATTCTGCACATGTGTTAGCATGCCTGAGTGAGAGAATGAAGGTGCGAGTGTTGCTTTAGGGCTTTGAAGCTCTGCTGTGTGACAAGTCTCGCTTTTGTTATCTTTGTGCAACTCTGTAGGGTGCTCAATCAATGCCAACAAAAAGTCGACAAAAGGCTGGGCACCAAAACAAAACACTTGAGCAGGACAATCAACTGATTTGAGCGCTAATTATTTCCGCAATGCAACAACAACAACAACTGAAGTAGTTCTGCTTTCTTCAAAGAAATGTGTCAGCAGAAAAAAATGATTAATAATGATTGTATTAAATAAAAGTTGGGATGGTGTTTCAACTTGATGTCTGAAATTAAAAGACTGTTGATCTAAAGCCGTTTTCACATATGCAATCCTGAACATTTCTAGAGAATTGCAGGAGGACTTCCCCTGAAATCCTCCTGATCTGGTTTGTAACACCTGATGCACCTCAGAGCAGGAGACTATTCTGTCAGACAGAAGAGGGGGCGGAATAAGCAACAGTCTGCTTTATGAAGCTAAAATGAGAATATTGGCCTTCACATCAATGCTATGTGTAGTTCTACAGAATCACAATATCAACAAAAGGGTGCATAATGCAGCAGTTTAATTACAAGCACAGTGATTGTAACAGTCGAGTGCATACAGTCTAAAAGGTTGTGCACTGATTGCAGGCAATCAAAGTCACCACCCTCACCCCCTCCAACTACCTGAAGGTAAATTCTCCTGATGCATTCTTACATCAGCTCACTCAGACTTTATGCAGAAAGTCCCATCCGCTCCCATCCTTTCGGACATGCATAGTCTCATGATTTGAGGAGCATGTGTAAACAAATAGAGATAGAAATTCTCTAGAAATGTCCAGGAATGCATGTGTGAAAACATCTTATGAAGCATGTGTGAGCCTCTAAGTGAAGCATAAACAAACTAAAGGAAGCATCGTCTCTTCAGTGTGGATACAGAGCTCAGAACAACAAACCCCGAGGGAGTTTGACTTCACTTTTTTTTTTTTTTAAGTCACGACTCAAGGACATATTTGATATCTACATTATAGTAAAAATGTTTATAAAGTTTGCCTATGCAAACCTAGGAAGCCCCCCCCCAAAAAAAACTTGGTTCCTTATCTTTAATTGTATTACAAAAATCTGTTTTTAACTTGTGGTCCGCTTTGCAGTAATAGAGTAACTGTTGTTCAAACTGTTTGTCAAGCTTTTGTTTTCATCCTGTCTTGTGATGTAGTCATCCTGTTTTGTTTTTGTTTTCATCCTGTCCTGAAATAATTCTTGGAAGACACAATCGTAAAAACTCTAACCAAGTGCAGATCGGTGAATGAGATAGGGAAGATAATGTGTAATCTCCTCTGTGGAAAAGATCCTGCTAATGATAATAATCTCTGATAAATGTTTATTGTAGGAGTCTCCAGTTGATGGCCGTTTAGTTTATGTGCAAACATGGTTATGCTTGGGCAGTGAAGAAGCCGTATCATTATTAGATACAGGCTAATCCGACAGAGATGGATCCATGGTTGCTTTAAAAGGTCAAGGCATGGGCTTATTTCCTGTGTGTCTCCTGCTTAGATTTCTTTGGCTAAATCCTCTAATATTCCCGTCATCTAGGGAGGAGGAGGAGATAGAGACAGAAAATAGCAGAGAGGGGAGAGAAGAGAGAGACACTGCTTTGAATCTTTAAGTAGTCATTTTGCCTCCCACAGCCTGCATAATGTTAACAGATCTGCAGGGACGAGTTCCTGTTTGTAAAGTGCATTTGGATTAGACTAAAGCAACATAGGGGAATAAAACTGAACCAAGCTAAACTAACATTAAGAAAAATATTGCAGATGATATTTGTAAGTATTTGTGAGTGAATACACATACTACATGCACACACTTGTTACCTCCGGCCATGTGATGACCCCGACCAGCTTCCCCCTGTCTGCGACAAACAAGGTGTGCGCTCCGAGGAGATTCAGGATGCTGTGGGCCTGGGAGGACACAAAGGGAAGATTTGAAGGAATTGATTTTTAAGCAGTTACCCAACATTTTGGGTAATTTGCCTTTTCCCCAAACTTTGCTTGTTTGCTGTTTGATGCTCAGTAAGTATTATAACAAAGGCTTTTAGAGCGTGTTGCTATGCCTACCTCTATTATTATGAGTGTTTTTAATTTATTTATTTTTGATTTATCCAAAAGTCTTCTTACCTCCTGAACGGTATTTTGAGGTGACAGCAGGACGGATGTTGGGTATATGCTGCAGACCTCATCTAGATGTTTCTCTGGAGTCTGAACAGAACAGCATAAACATATTCCTTTATAATACGCTGGTTGTACAGCAGCTTCCAGTATTAAAAAACAAATTACAGATGAGTTTTTGGTCTGAATCAACAGAACTGAACTGAATACATGCTCATCATCTCTCTATTGTGCTGTATCCTCAGACGTGCACTTGAATCAAATAACGCTGTTTTCTAAAACCATTTTAGATTTTCATCTCCTCTCTCTTTTCTTTGTTGTCATTAAATAGGCTTTTACATCAGCCAGAGTGCTGTCTGTACAGCCTGCTCCCATCCTCTATTTTGTGTTTCTGTTTAACATTCAGTCAATGTCAAATGGATTGTAAAGACATGACCAGTTTTTCAAAAAAGTATCTCTCCTCTACTTTCTCCTGAAGTCTGTAGCTACCTGTCGAACTCCATCCTGTTTTTTTTTTTACCTCAGTCATCCAATGACGCAGGGATGTCATCAGCTCTGATCGGAGAACAAACCCCAGCAGAACCTGCGACTCTGCAACAGAAGGGAGGAGAGGAAAACAATTTTCTTTGCCTCAGTTGGTGCTACAGTTTAGATCGTGGTGTGCGGCTCTCCAGTGGGCTGTGAGTCGCCGATTTTCAGACAGAAAAATTCATCCATGTGATTACTGACAGATTCAGCTGGTCGATTGACCATTTTCTCACACTTGTCTGCTCCTTATAGAGGCACTTTCACACCGCTGAACTACTGCAATTTTTGACAATTTTTCATAATTTCTCTCATCATTGTCCTCTTTAATTTTCTGAGTCTCTTTGTAGTTATGACTGTGTGTAGGACCAGCATGTGTCACAGCATGTCTCAAGGATCCTGCTGTCACAATATCGTTTGCTGTTATTCAGAGAAGACCGGGTTAAAATTCAAAAATCAAATATCTTTGTCTGCATACCGTGTGACTCCACCACAGGGATTTGTGCATCTGTGCAGGTGTTGACAGCATTCTGAACCTCCACTGGCTCTGCTGCTTTTTGAAGCTGCACAGGTTTCGCTCTCAAAACCTGACTGATGGACGTGAAGGGAAGCCTGCAAAGGAAGTAATTCATGTCACACAAAAAATGGCTGTAGGTAAATCTACTATGAGGAGATTTTAGCTGATAATGATACAGTTTTAATTTAATTCTAATGGCACTATATGGCATACAAAAGCAAGAAAAGACCATCACTTAAAAGATTATATATATGCAGTCTTAACATGATTAAAGGCACTCCTATTGATGAGCCTTTCTTTACATTTTTAAAAAGCAAAGATGACAGTAAGAAGTACAAAGACATCTTTGGGGAAAACTAAGCAGTCATGTACAGGACAGGATCAGAAAAGGAAAAAAACAGCAAGCACTTGACTATTGACCAAAAGAAAAAGTAATTGGAATCGATAGACCACAGGAAAGAGACCGAACAGTAATGATAAATCACTGTCTACAACATTACATTCATGCTGGAGTTTCTACCAAACTTTTTCTTGTTGAGACACGTCTCTATCTACTGAGCTGAATCTAACAGCAGTAGGCTAAACTAAAGTTATTTATTGTCATTAACGGCTACAGGATAGAATCAGAAAAGAGGAAAAACAGCAAAATATTTGACGGCAGAAGAAAAATGAATTGACAGCGAGAGACCACAGGGAAGAGACACAGTCTGTCAACAATTTGAGCAAACTACAGGATTTAAAGGATTCAAAACAGATCCTGAAATGGCCATTTCCTCCTAAACAGACCTGTTCTGTGTCTGTTGTATTCAGGACAAACATCAGGACATGTTGCTGTTTGCTGCCAATAGAGGTCACAGTGGATAACGATGTTAACAATCGCTGTCCTATAACATTACATTCATGTTGGCGTTGCTACCAAGCTATATCTTCTCGTTGACGTATTATCAGAAAGACACAACATTATTAAAGGTCCAATATGTAAGATATTTACTGAATTAGATGATACAATGACCTTACTATATGATCAGACATTAAGGAAACATGCTATGTTGAAGTGCTGGCTTCTCTGTCAACAATGCAGCAGCCAGTATGTCCTCCTTCTAACTTTAGATCTGGTCTGTATTTTTTGTATTCGTCAAGGGAGGCGGTTTGCCAGGCAAACAGCGAACCAGCAGCGATGTGTTGCAGCGATGGAAGCGAGCAAGCAAACTGGTTCATACAGAACTGATTGGTAAAACTAGGATAAATATTGGAGATGCTTTTGAAAAATGGAGAGAGGTTAGGTCTGGCTAAACACTAAAGCTTCAGTGTCTGCGACATGGCAACCTGTGTGTGCATCAGCTCTAGAGAGGAGGGGGTGCAGGGAGACAGCTCTCTCCAATGTTTTGAATTTGAACTGGAGTACCAATTTGTCAGAGTAACATATTGCAACTTTAATGAATGTCTTCCGAACAGCTGAATCGAGGTACTAAAATGAAGATGTATTACAGCGGTTTGCCTTAAAGAAGGAAAAAATGGGCATTCGTCAACTTACTTTCATAAATGTGCACACGCTGGACAGATCAAAATCTTTACACCAGCCTTACCACTTTTGTCCACACGGGGCACGAATTAATCTATGCCTATTTTTTAAATTAAGTACTAAGTATTTTCTGTTGTTGGCCGTCTAGTTTAATATTTTATTTAAAGACTATTCAGAAGTCAAACAGTCCTTTTTATGAAGGTTAATGCATTTTCAAAACTATTGTCTGCTTTTCGGGATTCAAAAAATTTGTAATTTGAATCACAGTGCCAACACAAACAGATCCGACATGTTTGTGCCCATGGTGTTTAAGAAAAGCGAGAAGACAGCAGCTCCTGTTGTTAACACACTTACATGGTAGAGCCTCAGACCAGTGCCTCAAACCTCTTGTTATTCCAAAGACCCTCAGGAATAACATTTTGAAGTAGTTTAATAGTAGGAAGACAATGAGAAGAATCCCTAAGGAGTCTGTCGCCTGTCTGAGGAATACTTGAAGCCATATCAGCGTGACTGCTGTCAACAATGAGCCGTGGAAAATGAGGATTTCTGTCTATTATTTGGGGCTGACATCCTCGTGGTGAGGAACAGATAAGGAAGAAAGAAAAATGTAAGGGGATGCTGAATACGATCACCAAGTCAGCATGGAGAAAAGTTATTGTTCACAGCACAGGTTCAATCTGCTTCTTAGCATTTTATAGCTTCATTATATTTTTCAGCAGACTGCTGAGACACAACTCTCTGCAGAGAGAAACACAAGAGGTGTAATCTTCAGACATGCTCTCTATACTTTTCTTCAATCAGTTCTTTGAAGGAATATGTACTCAGAGCAGATTGTATGGTGAGAAATGTCTCGATCTGTTCTGATACCTCTTCAGTCACACCTGTTGATTATTGTGTTGAGAGACAAAGGCGAATGCTGGCATTATTAATTGTACAAAGACAAACCTAATAATCGAATGTGTTCAATAGATAAAGTGCAGAGTAAAAATCAGCAGGTATCCTCTCTGTAATAAGTAAAATGTTTTTTTTGGATTAAAGATTATTTGTTTTGGACAAAATGTTCTAAATCCATAAATGAGTGAGAAAATGAGATGTATGAGATCATAACCAGAAACTATTCTAAATGCAAATGTTGAGAGAAAATGGGTGATATGAGATGAGGTATGAGGATGGATGATTGAGTCCTTGATCCATACCAGGGGACGCAGCGTCTCTTGGCTGGCTGCTGAGATTTTTAGCTGCTAAAAAGCACAACATCCAAACATTCATCTCCATGTTGCAATCATGATTTAGGAACTCTAGCTGTGCTCAGTTCAGACAATCTGCCCTGTTTAACAAAACATGGTTAAAATGTATTGAATTGAAAATGGCTCATTTGAATGCTGAAGGGACTTTCATATACACAACTAAATAAAATGCCTAGTTTCAGCACATGCTTGAGGATGCTATCACGTCAACATGTGCACTGTTGGAAATGCAACATGTGTACATTTAGCAAGTAAGTATTCATTCATAAACATTAATTCAAGATACAGCCAATAGAAGGTAACAGGAATTCTTTCATAGTTTTAGCAGTTGTTAAATAAATATCAATTATTTACACTTTCTAACCTGGCAACAGTAGCCGATTTCTTTAATGACACAAAAATAAGATGAATGTTCAAAGTCATAATTTAAGGTACTTAATAATTTGCATGTAAACTCCTGTAAACTGACTAACTTGCAATGGTTTGGTCCCGACACATTGCCGGTTAGTTAATTGCAAGTAAGACAGTCTCCATTACTTTGCATGCACTGGTCTTATGAAATAGATATGCCAAGTTTTAACATAAGTCCCGCCTCTGATAGGGCAAACGGCCAATAACAGTTCAGGATTTTTGAGGCGGCACCTTGGGTGGCTAGTTGTTGCATGTCCCCCCCCCCCAGGAATCCCTCTGGACCCGCCCCTGTTGTGCAGTCTGACACTATATTTCTGTATTTACTCACCGGGGACATGCTTTCTTCAGAGAGGGCAGGTGTGGGAGCTTTTTGCTGATAGAGATTGCATCATAGAAAGATGGGCGGTGCCTCGAGCGAGCCAAGGCATTGGCCAGCACGGTGGCGAGGAGGACAGGAACAGCGTGGCTGAACTGGCCAGTTAACTCTACAGCCAGGAGAGCTGGAGACAGGGTGTGTGTGACAGCCCCGGAGAGGGCCGCTGCACCTACAAAACAAAAACACTACTGGTACAGATAATGACGTAAACCATATTGTGATAGTCACTTTTTTTCCATCTTTTCCAAAATTTAATCAAACGTGATAAACTTTTATAAGGCCACCTCTTATTTGATGCTGCTTGATGAGTATTTGAGTAGCTTTACAATACTTCTGGAATAAATCTAGTTTCATATAAAGCAACGTTTTAGTGGATTTGTGGTTGATATAAATCAATTTAACATGTTGTTTTAGAAATGTTTCACATTCTCACACAAAGCAATAAAGCTATTTCTTCTGAAAACATCTTGCATATAACAACAACATGTTGGGTAAACGGTGCAAAAACACCAGAATTTTTGTACAAAATCTTTCGCTGCTTAGTGCATCATTTTGAGAACAGGCTGAGGTTCATGGAAGAGGGATGTTAACACTGCTGAGGTTAGGCAAGCCTGAAGGCGTGTCCTCAATTTATCAACACTTAAGCATTATTGATCTGTTTACCAGCAAGTGCATAGCCCCCAGGATTTATAGAAGCCCAATGTTGGTCTGTAGTCGCTCCAATGGAAGAAACGTAAGCTACTCCTTCTCCAAGCAAACGACCCAAAGCTGCACCTGGGAAACAGAAATTTGTGATCAGCAGTTTATCTACATAACGGTGACAGGATGTAAGACACGTTTCTTACAATTCAATCTAACCTTTCACCCATGGTGTTTTGCAAAATAAAGTCATTGCCCTCCCCTTACCGTAAATAAACACTGGCATGAAGTATCCAGCTGGCAGAGGCAGAGTGCAGGCGAGGACTAACATCCACATCTCAGGAACAACACACGCGCAGACACACACAAACACACACGCGCAGACACACACAAACACACACGCACAGACACACACTGTTAAATCTCAGCCAAAACAGCTCTACCAGCACATGCAGCACAGTATGAGTCAATCTGTTCACACAGAAGTGTTTGCAATGTTCTCACGTCAAATCTGCAAAAATAAATATTGAATCATGCCAATTTACATTACCATGTGCAGGCTGTAATGTGAGAAAAGAACACTTTCATGATGAGTGAATCTCATTGAAAAAAAAGGTGAGTCTCTAGCAGAGCTCATCGCATTACAGATTATAAACTTTCACAGGTGTGAGGAAACAGTTTTTCTGGATGAAGGCAATGATCTCCTTCCAATAGGACTACAAATGTGTCTAACAGATGTGTGTGGGGGGATCTCAAGGAATACAAATGACGTCTACCGGCAGCATTGCCATGAGAGAGCATCAGATATCACAAGACATTTCATCCTCAAAGGTTAAACAGTCTTTAGCTCGCTTTCTCTACATTGAAAATGGCAATTACTGTACGTCAATTATGAGCCGCTGGGACACAAAGGAACAAGAGGAGTGGGAGCCTGAGCTCGGTGCCATGTTACCATTCAGGCTGGTTATCAGTGCACAGATAAAAGACTCCATAATTAGCAGCTTCCATTGTGTGTATACCTTCATGAGCAGAAAGACAGCCAGAGACAGGTAGACAGGACTCCCTGATGAGCTCCACTCTAACAAAGGCTGAACAGATGCATTGTGGGATTGTGATATCCACTGCCTGCCATCCAATAAGGAGGTAAGAAGCTGCTTCATGGAGAGCTGTGAAAAGGATTACTGCAACTCAGATTACTGCAGCAATACAAGAAAAATAACAGCAAAGGATCAACACATGGGAAAAGGCTCGCATTGTTTTATTTATTTCCTTTTTGGCAACAAATCCCATGAACAGACAAAACAACATGTCGGTCTGTGTTTTTCTGAATGCTGTAGCCTGGTTGTGGCTCTGAATTCTTTCCTACTTATTATGTAAATCTTGAGATGGGTCACATTCAATTTTTCAACAAAACTGAGTCGTGCTGTCAGCATTCTCGCAGCTGTGATTCAGCACATGCTTACATGGCTTATCTTTAACATTTTATCTTAGCATGTCGGCATGCAAACTAGCATGCTAATGAGCTCTAATAAAGACAATGGTTGAGGCTGATCCATTTCAAGCAGATTCTTTGTATTGTTACCTAACATCCAAAAAGCTATTCTGCCAGCACGGCTGAATGCCAAGCGGCAGCCTCTGGCCTTCGATCGTTCAGGTATACAGCTCGAGCTGCACTGATTTCTCCCTTCTGCCCTGTCATTACTTTACTGTCCAGATCTACTTTCAGTCCCCCCACCGACCTTAGCACCGACAGGTATTATGTCATCACTCCTCAATTTCTGCAGGTAAAATAAATCTTCCAGGTGTGATGATGTCGGAGCCTAGATGCCAAACTCAAACTATGTTCTGCAGCTGCAATAAATATTTCAAACAGTGTTGTCTGAAGTTGTATTTACAGTTTGGTTGTTTCGTCAACACAGTGTTTGCTGTTCATTCAAGACCAAACTAGGATGCACAACAGGCTAGGCCGGGGTCAGCTTTATAATAAGGTATATCCTTTTAATCCATATTCTAAATTTCAACTGAATCATTTTGGTAAGTTGGAAAAACTTGAGTTGAGATGACGTAAACACAAAATACTGAATAATCACAACATTTACGTTAACTTAATGAATTATAGGTTATCATGACTCATTGTTTTTACAGTGTGAGACTTAGATTTTCATGATGATCAACTAAGAGACAGAAAGTATTTCTCCAACGTAACAACTATACATACATCAACTATATAAAAAATATATCTACAAGAAATGTACTGCATAGCCTACAGCTCCGTTCATTCTCACCTTAGAAGTCATAAAGTGACCAGCAGAGTTGGGAAATGTCACACATGCCAGGAGAAAGACCACCATGCCGGAGTAAAGACCCTTCCTGCAGAGAGGAATTCACATATTTAGGCAGCATTGTTACAATGATGTTTTCATTTAGATTATCCTTCTATCCAATATTTATAAGGGGTCACGGGGTGGGGTTTACGGGGGGAGATTGGAGTCTATCCCAGCTGTCATTGAGCGAGAGGCAGGGTACACCGAGGTAAGTAATCAATCACAAGGCTGATATAGAGACAAACAAACATCCACTCTCAGACTCACAGGAAATACAGAGTCACTAATTAACCTAAAAAGCATGTCTTTGGACTTTGGGAAGAAGTTGGAGTACTTGAGTAAATTCAACCATTTGAGTTTTAACAACGTGTGAAAAGACCATCATTCAGTTATCTCCAGGAGATAAATTTTAAAAGTCTTAATCAGCTGATTGCTTTCTTTCACCACAGGAGAACAATATAGCAATAGAGCTACTCTGTCCTTCTTCCAGACTGTCTGTTTTCAGTGTTTTGCTCTACTTAGATCTGCTTCTACTCTAACAGAGAAAGCCATCAAATGAGAGATTGGATTGCTCTGTCCTTTCATTTCAATGTGTTTGGAAAGACGCCGCACTATCATCAATCATATTTTGTGCTATAAATAATCTATTTTAAAGTTGTTTATGTTGTTGCATAGCATGAAGATGTTGAATGGGTAATCCTCTCAGAGAGACATGCTCTGTTTATCGCGTCAGCCCGCTTTACACGGCAGATGACTCATCCTGCATCACTTTGCAGAGAGCTCTCACTCTGTCGTCAGCATCTTGATGAAGAACGGGTTTGTTTTGGTGAGTTTCAAGATCCACCGGTGGAGGAAGAGGAAGCAGCAGCTTACAGCTCCACACAGCAGCCTGTAAACAGACAAACAGCCACTCAGACAAAGAGCTTATTCTAATCAGTGTTTAGACTGCAGGAAGTCATCAGACATGGGGAAGTGATGGTGAAGGTGAGCAGAAGGCCAAGAAGTTATTGTTATGAGATCCAAAACAAAACTGATTGCTGATAAGAATAGAGAGGTGACACGGCAGAACTACTCAAAGACTCGTATTATTTTGAATACTTAATAACAGACTTTATTTGAAAAACATAAAACAAAAAGAAGGCTGGTGCAACCGTAAAGATGAAGTCAAAAATAATCTCACCCCAGCAGAGCAAACAGCAGAATCTCCAGCGGGTGGAAAGGTGAAGACGTGGGGAAATTAGTTTTAAACATCACCTGAAGAGTCTCTGTGGACACAAAACAAATCAGAGTCATCTCTCCGATTTCTTCCAAAGACTTTCAAATTAGTTTGAAGATGATTTTTTCCTGCTCGTTTTATTGCTTTTAGGCTTGACTAAAATTTACAATCTGTCAGCTTACATGTTTCTGCTTCCAGGTATTGTCATAGCAGGTAATTAGATAGCTGTCAGTATCACTCACAAGCCAAAATGGCCATATTGTTACAAGTCATTGTTGAGTCTGTCTAAATGACATCATGAACAGTGCAGTCTAGACTTGTGAACTCACAAGGACAGCTCTTTTTTTAATGTGGCCAGACTGCAGCAGTTAAATGTGCCGCACACCTAAACTGTTCTTCAAAAAGCAACGTTTAGAGTGCTAGATTTCAATCCACTGTTAGCACTGCATTGTCATTAATCATATTCCAATTATTTAAATCAAAGGTTTGTTTTTTTTAAGACAATGCAAGCCACCTAAGCACACTAGATTTTCTATTTTTTGAGGGGCTTTTTGGGCCTTTATTGACAGGAGACTGGATAGAGTTGGAAATCAGGGAGAGAGAGAGAGAGAGAGAGAGAGAGAGAGAGAGAGAGAGAGAGAGAGAGAGAGAGAGAGAGAGAGAGAGAGAGAGAGTGGGGAATGGAATCTGGGAAAGGAGCCACAGGTTGGATCCAAACCCGGGTCGCCCACTTGGAGGACTACAGCTTCTGCATATGCATGCATCAACACTGCACCCCCGACACACTAGATATATTATTACTTTTTTAAGATTTATTTTATTGTCCCATTAAATAGCTTTATAGCTGTATATTTTTTAGTATTTATATGAGTGGTTTTTATGTGCCCAAATGTATTTTTGTATGTTCAGAGTTGTGGTGTCTTGAGTGTGATTGTTGCTCATTCCTGTAAATGCATACCAAACACCTGCCTACCAACATACTGACCAAGTGACCGATAGACCATTCGAGTCAAAATGCTGGTTCCTAACCAGGTGTGGACAACCTTTCTGGGCATGAGATCTATACTTTGCCCTTTTCTGAGGCTGTACAGATCATCAATCTCCTGCCAAGCAGACAGTGACCTGACTAATTATAGCTGATGCAATAATACGCAAACATAGTATTGGTCCATATTTCAATATAAATAATAATGTGTAAATTCTTCCTATCTGGGTGATAGTGATGGTAGCACTTTCTCCAGTTTCCTTATTCACTGTTAGCCCTCTGCAAAAATCAAATCAAATTGTTGCAACTTAGTTTTGACATTTTAACCAGCGAGCCAAAGTTTGATTAAACGATGGCGAGATCCAGAGATTTACTCAGAGCCCCCTTTGAGATCAGGTTTATGGTTTATATCAGAGGTGGGTGCCCACCTGTGCTTTTTGGACTGTGTGCAAAATGTTAATGACATGTTGGAGCCGGAATTGGTCGTGCCCTAACTACATAATTGACATATTATTGAATCTGTGGCCCTTCTCCATGTTGACCGTATGGGGGCGAGTTCTGATAGGGGGTCTCCATTACCTAAATCTCCACTCCACACTGAGAACAGGCGGAAGGTCAGCGCCCCGCAGGCAGCGGAGAAGAAACATGGGAAGTAATGCCTCAGTGCGAAGTGAGAGCTCATCACCTCCACGCTGAACAAAACTCCTACAGAGGAGAGAGGGTGGAAAAAAACAAGAGAAAAACAAGATGAAAGTGAGCAAGTTGTTTGGACTAACAGATTATGACAGTAGGAGGCTTTAACTACAACTCCTGAGACTTATTAAGATGTATTATTTTGTCTGAACGTCTATGGAGTGCTATTTAGAGGTAGACATATTTTAAGAGTAAAATAATGTTCTTTGTATTTGATGATTATGGTGTTTTATGTGAGAACAAATGGAGCTAAAACGTTGGATGCTAACACCAACAAGGATGCAAACAATGAAAGTAGATGGGATCAAAGATGAGGAGGAGAGAGATAAAGATGGATACAAACATGAAGGCGGTGCAGTACAAGTGGGAGGGAGCATGAAAGGAAAGAGGGAAATCAAAGGAGGAAATGCATCGAGCAGACAAGTGTGAGAAAAACAGTCGTGGTGCGAGCAGATGTATCATAAGGACGGATTCTTAAAGCTGAAGATTTTCTGTCTCTCTTACCGCTGACGGGAGCTCCGAAACAGCTGGCGACCCCGACTGCAGCCGCTACAACCAGCATCTCTCTGTCAGCTTTATCCTAAAAGAGAAATGTGTTATAATGTGCTGCCTCTTTTCACACATTTATATCCCAGTGAAAGTAAAAAAAAAAATTTGCATAATGGATTTCATTCTTAACGCTCTACACCTGTGGGGAAAAAATCCCATGACCAGCATTTCTGGGCCCCCTCTGACAAATATAAATTCACTGTATCTGTTTTTAACGAAGATGCAAAATAATATAAACATTTGACTTCCACATTGACATTCACCTCTATCCTGAGGGACTGTTTTCTGATACATATTTATAAAGTAGAATGAGGCCGTCATGGATGCATTTTTAAAAACTGACAAGTCTTTACGTTTCCTAAAAGCTGCATCGCCTCATTTTAAAACATTTCGACAACTTTCACTTGACATGAAGTCACCTGATTGAGTTAAAATGGGGAATGTTTAATAAGCAGCTTCATAATGAAACAAACAGAAAGCATGTAGCATTAACATTAGCATCCTGGCAAAAGAAACAGTGAAAATCTGCTGATGTGTCCTCACTCTCACTGTTTGACAAAACAGTGTGCACATTGATAATGTAAGTGCAGCACCCTCTGAAGAGTTTTCAGATGTGCCTCTCTCCTGAAAGGTATTCCTGACTGAAGGTGTACCTGCTGGATTCTAACCGCATGTAATGGTCTTCACCAGCAGATGGAGGCTGAAACACTTTTCACGTTGGACTATTACATTTGTGCCAAGAATAAGGGAGGGTGTGTTGGCAATCTTAAAGGAAAGTCTAACAGCATTTTCAGGGGCAGATTCAAGCTCATCACACAGCATGGGGACTCATTTGGAAAAAGAACATCTTCAAATCCAAAGCTAAAAATAGCTACAGAGTGAGAGCAACTGCTGAGTTCTTTCATGGTAAATATTGGAATGTGGATATGTGAGGTTTGACATACCCTACATTGTTTTTACCTTCTTGTTTGCTTGTATGAGAGTGCAGAGGTTGCTCAGGTACGCTCCGAGCATGGTTGAAAGATGCACAAATGGACCCTGATGTTCAGAGAAAAATACAGAAAACTGTGTCCATGACTCATATCAAAAAAAGACTTCTTACTTTCATATTCTGGCTGAAAAACCAGGAATACTACAGCCTCTCTCACCACTTTGCCCAAGAAAACAGTGCTGCCAGCCGACAGCGTGCAGATGAGGCCGAGCAACTTGGCGAACATATTAGTGAGAGACAAGTAATGAGGCATTTCAACGCCCGACAGCATGGTCCTCACCTCCGGGATCCCTGAGCCTGAGGAGAGCGAGGCATGATTCAGTTCTGATTAGAATTTTTATTGTTCGTCATTAATATACACACTGTGTTCGTGCTGGAGGATGCTGCTTAATGGAAGTTGGTCACATCAATGAAAACAAATTTCCCCTTCAAGGATTCATTTGGCAGTTTTTCTTCTTTTGCAGTAGAAGGGGAGAGTAAGATCCCTTCTGAAAGAAAGATCGGATGTCTCCTCAGTCATATCATATACTTTCAAGACTATCTGTGAGTCTGATAAAATCAGGGTTGACTTTTTCTCAATGCCATTTAGCTTGGAGAGATAGTAACCGAGAAAAAAAATCAGGATATCCTGCTCTTCATCTAATCTTTTCTCAGAAACCATGTCTGACACCGAAGAAGAAACCCGCCTGATGATTCTGTATTTTGTACCGTGCTTTGGAAAGACAATGTAGCTTTAAAAAGTCAAGCAAGATAGCTAAATGTCCATAATATCCACAATCCATCCATAAGAGTGAATACCATAAAAATGAATGAACGTCATAAGGTAGAGTGACTCATATTCCCATGTGCACTTCAGAACTCTTTTTCTTTGAATGGTGTCTCATCCAAGATCCAAAAAGATAGGAGAGCTTTTTATTTGAAAATATCGACTCAGATTTGTCCTTCAGGAATATGTTTGATTGATATCTACTTAAAAGTCTCATAATGCTGGATGAGAAACATGGCGTAACTCAGAACCAAATCTTGTGATACCTTCAAACAGACATTTATTTTCCAGGCTGTGACTCTGCCATCACATGTCTTCATCAAAGGCAATGAAGCATTAATAAACTTCTCCACTTTCATGTCCAGTCTTCTCACAGAAATGGTAACAGACCTAATTTAGGGAAAATGAGAAATGTGCCTTTCTGCCCCCAAAACCTCCCCAAAAATCTCTTGTAAGATCCAGACTAGATAAGTACAGTTAAACTAAATAGAGAATTCATTTGACCTGAGCAAAACTGCACAGTGGATCAAGAATGCCTGAGATTCAGAAGGTCACAGTCCCCTTTATTTTTTGTTATGGCTTCGGCTCAAGGCTCAGAGAAAGTGAACAGCTATTCATGAGAATATTCAACTGATCAAAGCCTTTATCTAACTTGTATATACTGAGGGACGCTGTGTGGATTCACACAGTCATCATGCTGAGCCAAAAGCTCATTGCTAAATAATACAAATCACTGGATCTTCCTCCATAGGGTGTTTATGGATTACTTAATTATGCATCATGGCACTTAAGAAACAATTAATGTACAGGATGGTAAACCTGGTGGACATTAGGCATAGAGGCGCATACTAAAACCTGCAATTACGGATTCTGTGGCCAGGGGGCACTGAAAACAAACTGGCAGGACACCATCTCTTTTTAAGTTGATAAAGCAATTTTTAACTAGGTTTCGTATCCTTACATTCAGCAGTTTAGAAACAACTTACGCATTAATTTTGGGTCATGTTTGTGCCCATAATGACACAGGTACTCTGCCAACTCCTGAAGATAATATCTAACTCTTAACAGTAGCTGTATGCTCATTTTTAAAATCAATTTATCAATGGATTAAGTAGCAAGACAAGTCAGTAAATTCAGTAAAGGCAGATCCATTCACACTTCCCAGACAGCAAACTTCAGCTACAAACTTAATTTTATTCGGTATAACTGTTGCTGGACTGACCTGTGGAGAAGGGACAGATGTTGTGTGAGAAGGATGATGCAACAGCACAGAGGCATGCTGGGTAAAGTGTCCAGCAGAGGAATTGCAGTAGACTGTTGCCCTCCAGTTTCATATATAACCACTGGTGAGCTACAAGGTGAGTAAGAGACACAATAACAATCTGAGTTCTGTTTGCACTGAGATAATAACTTGAAAATTAATATGTGCGTGTGTGTTTGTGTGTTTGTACTTTTGAGCAGCTTTGTTACACTGAGGTCCATAAAGAAGCTGAGGGTGGCAGTCAAAATGCCCAGAGCAGCGTAGCCGTACCACTCCATCCCACACACTGATCCCAGACAACAGCTCAGCTTCCACAGACACTCTGTGGACACAAACATGAAGGTTAGCTTTTCCAAAAGTTAAATTTGTGGTCAAGGCCGTCCATAAGGGGGGAAAAAGGGGAAAGCTTCCTGGGGCCTGGTCGCATGGGGAAGGCCTATGAAGTTTACCAAAACAATGTTCAATCCTAATTTAATTTTACACCTAAATACTCACCATTCATTCTCAAAGCAACAACACAATTTAACAATTTTTACTTCGGTAAAATGTTCCCTGTTTTAAAATGTAATCCCACCTCTTATCAAAATGATATAAAGTTTTTTTTTTGTAATGTTACCGACATTAGCGGCCCCAGAGGAAGCTATGTTAGCAAGGAGGCTAGTGCTAACACTGCTGATCCAATGTGCATATGAAGATTTAAATCATATCCATTTCTGCGGGTGGGCGTGTTTGTGGTGAAGACACATGTGAGGCTTAAATTGGCATGAAAGTGAGCAACATTTATTATATATTGTCAGATTGTAGAGAGAATAACTGAAGTTAAAATACAGAGCTTGTGACACACAGCAGCAGCTAGCTTAAATCCAAAAGCTCTGTTAAAAGCTCCTGAGAGGAACTTTGAGGTTACAATGCTTTTGGCGCCCCAGTGTGGACAAAGTATAGGCTCTATGAGTTTGCTGATCTCTTCTTGTGTAAGCACTGTTTTCTCACATGAAATCTCATCCTTTTATATTTTAAGTTTATAACATGTAAATCACTGTTTATCTATTGTGTAGAATTGTTTTTAGAGGTCTGTAATCACCTTGACTAAAACCTACCCCGCAGCAAGGGTGGCAGGGATTTAGAATAACATATATTAAAAAAGTTTACTTCTTTTTATAGGTCACATAGAGACATCATAAGGCGTTTCATTTTAGTTTGTTTCATTACAAGCTAAGAACTCCTCACAGGAGCTTTAACTGCAGGAATTTGTTAGTTCCTTCAAGTCCAAAATCTACTTTGTGTTTTTTCTTCTCTCCGTTTTGGCCAGAGCTCTCCATGAGCTCAAGAGGTGATACTCAGTGAAAGTTCCTTCTTCTTTGGGCAAGAAGACAAAAAAGAACTACAACAGACAAAAAAACAGTTACTGTAATTTTACTTCTGCAACCATTGACCAGCACTAAGTGTTTTAATGTTGTTTTTTTATTATCTGTCTTACTGTTGCTTACTTCACTGGCCTACCAAAAAGTGCATAACAGATACAAATCAGGTTTTACTGTTTGTTTTGTTCATCATATATGAAGAACCTGGTGTGAAATAAACAATTTGAAACACAAAGAAGAACTTGTAGCGAAAGTCTCGAAGGGCTCTTAAAGGTTAAGGAGAGAGGGTTTGTTAATGTCTGATGACAATAAACCCTCTGGGAGTGATGGCAAACTTTTCAGGGCCGGCAGTAAGCAGGAGCGGTCTGTCGGCCATGACTTCCTTTTCCATGTGTTACCTGTGCTTACAATCAAACTGGCAACTTGATGAGCCAGAATGGAGTTGACGTTTAGAGACTAGGTCTAGGAGGAGGAGTATCAGCTCTTGCATGCAGACTATCTGTTGTTGTAATTAAAGCTGAATCGTTATTAGATGAGTGCTGATTGGTTATGATGAATTTTATTCTTCCTCTTTGCCCTCCACACGTGCTCTGTTCCTACAGTCAATAGGCGCTAAACGCTTGTGAACATTTTTACTCGAACTACAAACAAAAACCAATGCACTTTTGATACAACAGTCTTGTCCTGCAGCGACATATTCTCCCTTTAATGCAAAATATGTCTATAGAGATTAGACCCCATGTTATGGGGAAGTCGTATTTCAAGGATCTCCATTTGAAATGTGGTCAGAAGCAAATGGTTAATGACACTGACTGAATGAGAAACAATAGGAATGACCTTGTAACTGAAGCACATTTGGGGCAGAATGCAGTAATATAACATATGTTGACAGAATGAAGTTAGATGCAAAAATACGTTATTATATGCATGAAGTGTTAACAAAGTAAAATCTTCAACAGTCTGTCAGTTTTTAAGAAAACATACAGTTTCTTAAGCAGGTTGTTCATTAGTCTATAGCTTTACATATGATCACATTGCTTGTGTTGTCCTTGAACTTCTATCTTTGACTTCTCCGATTAAAGCTGCACATTCATAAAGTTCATGAATGATATCACATCCATAATGCAGATTGACTTTCAAACACGCTCCTCTCTGATGCATCGATCAGGTCGGTATAGATCACATTTGAATGATTTTCCACTTGAATCTAACCTTTGACAGTTGCCCGTGTCTGTCGGCATGGTTTCCATCGATCAGGAAGGAGCAGGGTCTTATTATGGGATGTCTCTGATTGATTTTCTCTCTCCCAGTCCTCGTTCTTTTCCGCGGTCTCACTCCCAGGAGACTCATCCAGACTCTTCATTTCGGCCTGAGCTGTTTGTTTAGTTTGCGTTTAAAACTCAAAAGACACTGCAGAACATTGACTGATCGGCTGATTTTTTTTTAGAAGATATTGCAAAATCCACAAAAAGGCAGGTAGCCTTACCTTCTATAGTTGCATCTGTCTGTCTGTGCTACAGGTGTGTTTGCACCACCATTGACTTCTGTTAAGTTATTAGCATAGTGCAGTCATGGATGAAGGGTAGCTAATATTAACTCTTTGGAGAACATAGTGAAGTGCCCTTCATCTGTCATTGGAGCAGGATTTCAGTATAAGAGATTTTATTTTCATGCTACTCAGCTTTTAATACACGTTTGTTGATATTATCAATTCTTCTGCAATTCATCTTTTAATACCTGTTCCCATCTAGCGTAATCCTTTCAATAAAAACTTTAACTCCTACACCTGGTACATTTGATTATAATGATTTCAAGTTTATGGGATATATTTTTGGCAAAAATGTTAGACTTGATATGTTAAGATGTGACATTTACTGTCCCAAAGGTTGAATTTATCTCAGTTTTCCTGAACTGATTTGGCACATGTCTACAAGCTTATAGGCCTTGGAGATGCATTTTCTAATAGAGCTCATAAATTTAGAAAACAATTCAATAAACTTTCAAAAGTCTGAAACTCATCCAAACCATGTTACGTAAAGAAAAACATGTGGATTTGACTGCAGCGGTTATGCAACACAATGCAGTGGTGAAGAAAGAAAAAGAAAATATATTCGGCATTGCAATAAGAAAAGGAGCTCATCAGTATAAAAAAAATCCTTTAAATTTTAAACATGGGTCATACAGGAGTGGACTATAGTTGGATATTAAAGGTCACATATTATCCAAATATGTTTACCATGTTGTTCTAACACTAATATGTGTCCCTGGTCTGTCTACAAACCCCCCAAATATGAGAAAAGTCCATCTTCTCCGTCTTTTGCCTGCTCCACTTTTCAGAAAATGTGTGCTCAAACAGGCCGTTTGGAGATTTTCCCTTTATGACATCACAAAGGGCAGTAACCCCTCCCCCAGGTGGGTGTTTGTTCTGCACTCTGAGTCTGCCTTCTCACCGTAAACAATAGGGCATGGAGTGAGAAGAGCCAGAGCCACCCGGGTCCTTGTAGAGAGGGGCGTGGTCAGACACAGCTCATTTGCATTTAAAGCTACAGACACAGAGACAGCCAAGCTGCAGTGCTGGCAGATACAAGACATTCTTCACTGAGATGTGTTTGAGCACGCCTGAAAACGTTCACAAAGACAAACACAATCAATATTTATTTAAAAATTGTAGATGATTTAGTTATTTGTCTGAATGTGCTAAAACATTTGATACTTTTTTCCTAAGTAACAACATTTTGTTGAGATATAAACATATTGTTATGTAAAGACATAAAGCAAAGAAGGGGAAACTAAATAAAGACTTGTGATATATTGATATTTTAGATAGACAAAAGTAATATTGGCTTCATTGGTTGAGGCTGAAAAATTATAACTGCATCAAAATCACAATATTTCAACACAGCCTTTAAATTGCAGGAGGTGAAACTAATTAAATAAGCCCCCACTTTATAATTGTCAAACTATGATTGACCAGATGAGGAAGGAACCTTCATTAATATGTTATTCAGCTGAGTAATTGTTAATGTAACTTTCTACCAAGAGATTACCTGACGCTGTGCCCAAAGGTTGTAATAATGCAAAACAGCATCAACAAAGCACAGAAGAAATACTGAAAGTAAAATGAATGAGAAACACAGTCAGTAAGAAATGAAATGGAAATGGAAAAAGCAGAGAAAAAATATGGAAAATGATTTAATGCATCTGACTAAATCTATCGAATCAGAGTTGTTTCCTTCAATAAGTGTGGCATTTTTAGATTCAAGCTTTACTTTTGATCACTCAAGGTCAAGGTAATCATTGTTTATATCACCCCCCCCCCCCCCCCCCCCCCCCCCCCCCACACACACACACACACACACACACACATACACAAACATAATTGAGCTCTTAGTTAATGTTTATTTTCCGCAGTTCCACTTGCCCTTCAGTCTTTCAATTACAATCTGTGATTACAGTGATTTAAAAATCAGTATGCTGTGACTGTCAGCCACTCACACACATTTACACTGTGGAAATACATACTTCCTTTCTCTGTATAAAAACGTGTTTCCATGGCAACAGCACACTAAGGCGACCAGAGAACCAGACAGGACGTAACTTTACCTCATACTCTTATAAACAGTCATCATAGCCTGCAGAGAAACTTCTCAGATAAGAAAAAAATGAATTACTACTATAACAGTTTCCAGATCCCCAAGCTGAATATAAATACATTTCCAAATATAACACACAAACGCAATGTCTCTGTTTACATTCAAGGGAACGTGTAATTTTCTTCACTTGCAGGGCAGTGATACATACAGTATATGAAATACAAATGTTATTTTAGATGAAATATTAAAGGAGCAATATGTAAATCTGACACTCAGTGTTTAAAATGGGTACTGCAGTCCAAATTTAAAACAAACTAACCAGGTAATTATAATTACAGAAAAACCCTAAATAAACCCTTTTAAGTTAACAGTCTGTGTCTCTCAAACGCTCTTCAGCTGTGACAGGATGTCAAAACTTCCAAGGTTCATATAATTGACAACTTCTTAAAGGAATAATATGCAACTCTGACAGCTAATGTTTAAAATGGGTACTGCAGTCCACATTTTAAACATTGGAGAGAGCTGTTTCCCCATGCACCCTCCTACCTAGAGTCGATGTGCACTCAGGTTACCATGTCGCGGACACTGAAGCTTCAGTGTTTAGCCAGCTCTGCATTGGTCTTGAAATCTTTCTGTCTTCCAACCTAACTTTAATTTTTTGATCCTAGTTTTACCACACTTCGCTTGCCCTCTTTCATCACTGCAGCACCTGTTGGTTTAGTGTTTGCCTGGCAAACTGAGAGGCGTCCAAAACAACCGTGTGGAAACCGCTTACCTTCTCTGGTCAAAACAAAAACAGACCATTCAGGACAGGAATCTGAGCTTCAAAAGAGGACAGACTGGCTGCTGTGTTGTTGCCAGCACTTCAACATAGCATTCTTTAATGTCTGATGATACAGTGAGGTCATTTTATGGTTGAATTCATTAGATATCTTACATATTGGTCCTTTAATATTTATTAATTTTTTAATTTAATAAATAAAAAATCTCTATATTATAAGTTTAAAAAGGCATATAATTATGTGCAGGAAAGTTTCATAAATTGATTTTTCAAGAGAAGCTTTCGATGCATGAAGCTTCATATAAAGGTCAGAGAACTAAATGGATGGATCCCCAGACTTAGTGACTTGTTAGTCAGAAATATCTGCATAACTACATTTGATTATACAACTCAAAATAAATAAATGTATTCAAATATATGTAAATAAATGGTTAGCAGCACCGAGGTGACCTTCCAGCTCAGACACAGAAACAGTCACTGTGATTTGTTTCTCTGTCTGCAACATAATGTAGCAGCTGTGGGACACAGAACACGTGTGTGTGTGTGTGTGTGTGTGTGTGTGTGCGTGTGTTTGTGTTTGTGTGTGTGTGTGTGTGTGTGTGTGTGTGTGTGTGTGTGCGTTTGCGTGTGCGTGCGCGTGCGCGTGCGCGTGCGCTTGCGTGTGTGTGTGCGTGTGCGTGTGTGCGTGCGTGCGTGCGTGCGTGTGTGTGTGTGTGTGTGTGTGTGTGTGTTTCAGCATATTATGTAGGTGGTTAGGAATGCCCACACAAACACACACTCATATAGAGGGGACTCAATGTCAATGATAGTACAACATGGATTAGTGACAGCTGGATCTCATTCACCGTGTGACACCCTTCCTCCCCGTCACTTATTGGTTTTTGAAGCGGACTTTTGAAGCCCATCGGTTGCAGATGCCATATTGGAAATGCTATCTCAAAGTAAAGTTTGTCAAACTAGTAACAGGTAAAGAGCTGGAGCAGAGGCGGGCCTTAAGCCTCCTGATGAACAACTATAACGAGCTCGCCTGTCAGTCAGAGCAGACACACACTTAATTATTAATATATCTTATCCTTCTTTAAATCAAAACAGATGAGTTATAAAAAATTAAACACGCTCCGGACAGTGTGTGGCGATAAAGAAATTAGCTATTCATCTTTTGTACCTGATGGAAAACATGTTTGTTTCTGCTGTAAAAACTGGCTTTTTTGAATGGGTGTGTATGTGACTTCCTGGGCTTTTGCAGCAAGCCTCAGGTGGACACTCTAGGAATTGCAGTTTTGTGCACTTCTGCATCGGCTTCAGTTTACAACACTGGAAGTTTCTGCTTTGCTTTTATACAATAATGTGCTATATGTGCTTTCATTTGGTCCCTCCATTATCTCAGTATCTCCATCCCATCACAACCCCTTCTGACATCCTGTCATTTATGTCCAGCTATTGTCTTGTCAACCATTTGTGCTCATCCCCACTGGTTCCCTGCACAAATCTCTCACTGCCGACCCATCATTTCTTTATTCAGGACACGTAAGCTGGAGGAATAAAGCTGCCTACATTTTCTTTATTGAAAAGGAAGACAAGTGGCTGAATGACGCCCTGATAATGAGTTTTAAGACGATTAATCAAGAGGTGATGTTTAACTTTCACATTATTCCATTTGATAGTTTTCTTTTTTTAAACCCTAGGAAGTGAAACTATCCAGAATATCGCAGCAACATCGCATGAACCTTCAAACGTATACTGTGATGCGCCTTAATGGCTGAACTGACGGATCTTGAAATATCTAATTTAGTATAAAAGGACAGAGAAAAACACAGCAGTATTCTTGTTGTTACTGCGGCGGGGGAACAGCTCAGTGTGTTGCCTGTGAGGGAGGTGGTGAGTTGCTGGGCTGCATTTAGACCTTCAGCAGGGAGCTGGGCTCAATACACTGATAAGACTGAGAGCACATAGCACTGTGTGGTTGTGCGGTGTCATTTGGAAAACTGGGTAACCTTTCAAACTCAGCTTCAAAACAAAAGACAGCAACCTTTGTCTGTTCACTGGAGACTGTCTTGAATTACAATTTAAGGATGACAGCAATGGCAGGTAGCCTACTTTATGTTTGGGGTTAAGGTTATTCAGTAAATACGTTATATGTCACATACCAGTCATGTGATTATAAAAGGCAACATACTGTTTACTGAAAACACAATACAGATGTCAAATATGTCAATGAGCCCATACATGGATGTTAATGGATGAGCTGTCAGACTATAGCTGTAAGTGTGTTCTAATCATGACGGGCTGCATGTGCAATACTGAGATATTTATAGCGACTAAGCAATGTCACTACTAACCCCCCTGCACCGGCTGACGGCTTTGTTTTGGAGCACATTCTTTCCATCTTTGTTTTGCTCTCAACTTATCCTGTGAGATAAGAAGCAAGCCCCCGCCCACCCATTTTCACTTTTCAGCTCACGTTCCTCTCCCCTTTCAGCTCAGCAGGAGAAAACCTCATTTTCCAGAGAATTATTTTGTGCGAATGTGTTCAGATGTTTAGTATGCTCATTTAATAAGCAGATATGGGATTCAGCTGAAAATTGGAGGGACAGAAAAATATTATAAACCATGCTGTGAAAACACTGGACACTATGCCTTTTAATGGGAAACTCATATGTGGATCCAATTTCAGTACAAACATGACAACAGATGGCACTTTAATTAAACCAACTGTGAATTGAAATCAAAGTAGCCTTTTTACTTTTACATTATGTCTCCTACAGATAATCTTATATTGATAACAAAGCGTTTTGTAACTCACCATAAAAGACAAATCGAGATTATTTAAAGTTTTCCTCTGACTCCAAATGCAACACCTGTTGGTTCGCCTTTTGCCTGACAAACCGAGGGGCGTCCAAAACAGCAATGGCAGTACCCTTAAAACCGCTCCAAACTAAAATGTTAAACATAGGTTACTGTTTGAAGCTACGCTATGCTAATTTTAATAAACACGACTGTAGTGGGTGGAGCCTTGAAACTGTCAATGAAAACTTGATCAGTGGCAAATTGGGTGTTGAAAAATTAAGCCAATGCAGAGGTGATGAAAACTGCAGTTCCTCCACCGTCCACTTGAAGCTGCAAAAGTCTCATTAAAACCCATATTTTAAATGCCCATTGTGACAGCATAAATAAACTTGTTTGCAGCCTCGTACAAACAATGATTTTGGTCTGAGTTGCTCATGTCTCTATTGGCACACACTGTATGAAGGGTGATATTTTTATAACTCCGTTTTGATGACATTAAGACTAAGAGTGACACATAATAGGGTCGTGGATGACCTGACAGACAGGCAAGTGCGTTGTAGCTGTTTTGCTAGGAGGCTAAAGGCCCGTCTCAGCTTCTTCTCTTTGCCTGTTGCTACAGCTGAAAGTCAATGTGAGTCAGCATTTCCAACATGGCGACTGCCATCGTTTGGCTTCAAAACTAAGCTTCAGGGAAGAGTCTGTGACATTATTGAGATTACGTCCGTGTTTTATAAAGACCACTCAGATTTTTATGAATGCTTAATGAGATGCTAAACTTAGATGTGACATGAGCTTTTTTACTATTTGTAAAAGACACAAAAAAGCAGGACAATAACAGACTGGTCGGGCACTTAGGTACAGGGAGAACTATCAGAGGAGCTATTTCAGGGATCATGAGTCTACAATGACAACTGCTCCCCCCTCCCTCTGCCTCTCTCTCTTTTAAACCCCTCTCTCTCCACTGCTCTTCACTCAAGGGCCTTCAATGCCCAGAACTTTTTCCAACCACAGAACTTTCTCTCCACCACTTTGTGCATCTCATGATAAATATAGAACACTGTTACCCTTTCCCAATGAGCTGTGACACACGTGCACATCGCCCACCCACTCAGGGGACCAAAAGGGTGTATATAAGGGTGAGAGGCTGCAGGAGAGTGGGGTTCTAAGTGATATTACATAAGACGAGCAAGAAAAGACAAATAGAGAGAAAGGAAGACAGAAGAGCTGTGTGTATTATTTCTTATATTTCAGCCTCTGGAAGACTCCCAGAGCAGCCACAAGAAGAAGAAGAAGAAATATCTCCGCCTCCCTTCACTCTCCTCCTCTGCCTCTCCCAGGACTTTCAGCCATCCATGAGTGTGACCAACTCATCTGCCTATCGATCGGAGCGTAGTTTCCACCAGACATCATCCTCCTCCTCGTCCTCTGGTAACCCATACATGGAGAAGAGCCGAGGACTGTTCGCTGAGGACTTTGGCTCCTTCATGGGGCCTGGGAGCGACGCCTTGGGGTTTTCCAGTAAGTTGGAAGAAAATTTAGAGTCTCTATAACTCATATTTGTAAATAAAGTGGTTTAAAAAAAAAAGAGCAACTGCAGGTTGAGACGACAGCTTTGACTGTAAAGTGGATTTATGTCCTTGCTTGGAAGGGATTTGTTGAAAGCGTGGGGGTTTTCTTCATAAATTGATGATAAAATATGTCTGAGGCAGTTCAGAGGACGGAGAGAAATTGCAGGACTGAGTTCAAAAAGCAAAAGGACTGTGGTGTGGTTGATGTGTTTGGACAAATGTGTTTCCAAGAAAGATTATAGCCATGCTGTTGTTTGATGGTATAACTGGTGTAAAAACAAAAGATCAAGAGCTAAAAAACCTCAAAGTTGGAGCTGTATATTGTTAAAACCAAGGCACTTTTCAGCTTTCTCTTTCAGGTTTTTCAGGAATTAGCATTTTAAATAAGCATTTTATTAAAAAGATATTTTTCACTTTGAAGCGCTCTGTTCATCCTCCGGCTCAGTAATGTGAGGAGCTGGTGTGAATTGTTTTGTATCAGTTCACTGCTGGCACACACAGACCTGTGAATTTGTGACATCTGAACTTTAAATGGACTCAGAGTCCATGCTGGGCATGTGTCAGGAGCAGAGAGGAATTGTTTTTGAACCACGGGTGCAGTGGAGGAGCCTGAGGGTGGGTGCAGCTATAAGAGAAGAAAGGAACACACTCACATACACACAAACACACACATGCATGAAAGAAAGTAGGGACTGCTGAACTATAGCTGCCAGCAGTGTGACTTCATACACAGAGTATCTGCAATGACGTCTGCATGAGGAATGAGCAGATGGTTTCCCGGTGACCGGTGTGCACACAAAACAGATACACACACACACACTGTTGGAATGATGTAACACAATCAAAGTAAGCTGCGTATGTCACACACACACACACACACACACACACACACACTCATGCATACACAGATGCACGCACTTATTTGGGTCTGGCGACAAGTGTGAGGTCATGTGTTACCACGTAGTTTTTTCAGTGAGCTCAGAGTCACTGCAGACAGAAAGTCACATCAAACTACTGAATGTTCTCCTCTTTGTCCTTTACACAGACTGATTTTATATATGTATTATTGAATATATTATTTTATATGTTATGCTTATCATAAAGCCTGCTATAATTTATAATTTTATTTAACAATTTATCAAATCTAAGATGGGGAGATGTCGCTCATAGTGCGAACCAGCAGTAGAATTATCACGTTGCTCAGCAGTATACCTTTAGCTATGAATCCCCCTTTAGCCACTTTTAGCTCATGTTTTTGTTTTTATTTCTTTTACTCCAAATTGAGCTCTTTTGAACTAAATGTCAGTGAAATTGCACAATAGATTTACCTATCCTCTAGGCAGCATTAAACAGCAGACAACGTTAGCAACTAGCAGCTAATTAGGGAAAGTAAAACATAGAGAGGGCCTGGGATCCAAATGATAATAAAAGATACATTTATCATCTCTATGTATAAAGACTTTTTTTTCAAAATATATTTTCAGTGTTTCGCAAAGGCAGAAAAAATGTAAACAAGACAACGTTATAGGTTTTTAGATATACAAAAAAATAAAGAAAAACTCAATACATTTTAACAAAATTGAAAAGAAAATATTTGTCTGTTAAAAAAGTACATAAAAAACTGTAGAAAGAAAATGTAAACCAAAGACAAATCTGTATATATGTTTATCAGGAATCCTTCAAGTTTGAAGATTTGAAACAGAGCTAAAGGAAGAGATTTAATATTGGATTGATCCATTTATTGAAAGGACAGAAACAAGTTCAAACACATACTGTATATAAAGCTGTATTTCACATATATAATATCCTATCATTTTTATAGTTTATTTGTAGTGTTTGGGTTTCTGCCGGTTTCCTCCTTTCAATGTTTTATTCTATTGCAATGTTATTGTATACCCTACTGTAACACTGAGACAAATTCCACACCTGATTCAATGAATGATCATTTCGCTCTGACTACTTAAAGTATAAATCTGCATTTTATTCCAACTTGCACATTGGCCATAAAAACTCTGTAAGGTGATGAAAGTTACTGAGTGCTGAATGATGGTCTCAGATTTTTTTTAGTGCCCCAAAATGGCAAAAAAATATGATGCAAGCAGCTTTTTTTTTTAAGTCACCATTAAGCACATAACTATAGAGGCATCACAATCTTGTCAACAAAAGTTGTAAAAATACAATAAAGGAAATTAATAATTGTTGCTGAAAAAAGAGCTTCAGTAACAAAATACCAATGTGCCATGTGAAATACATGGCAGGCCACTCAAGAGAAGTGATTATTGGACGGCTAGTTTTTAGTGAAAAACAACAAAACGAGTCTGAAATTTCTGTTATTCAATAGTCAGTTGAGTTTCACATTGCTTAATATATTTCAATAGCATGATGTTATTTTGTAAATAAGTCTATTCAGAGTCTGTAATCTGTCTGTACCCAATCTTTAATGAAAAAAACAACACCACCTGCAGTCATTCTAATTATCACCTCTCTCTCATAATCATACCTGAGAGGTGAGAGTTTACTGAAAAATCTGTGGAAACTTTAGTGAATAGAGATATACAGATAGATTCTGTTTCCTCCTGGGGTCTAACAGCCTTTGTTGTGTTAATGTGCGTTTAGGTGGAGCTGGAAATATCAAGACTCTTGGGGATACGTACCAGTTCACGGTTGACGTGCGAGACTTCTCCCCTGAAGATGTCATCGTCACCACATCCAACAACCAGATCGAGGTTCATGCTGAGAAGGTGAGCAGCCATTGTTTTTTTTTTAGAATGGTTACACAAGTCATATAGGTGTAAGAGCGATAGTTTAGTCTTCCAACGACAGAACACGGAGACTAATATCCTGTTACCCTGTGCACTGTGGTCCTAAGAGGCATGTTAGTTACAATAAATTAAATCCTGACTAATATTCTGTTTGTTACAGCTGGCCACAGATGGTTCTGTGATGAACACTTTCACACACAAGTGCCAACTTCCTGAGGATGTTGACCCGACCTCAGTGACATCATCACTGGGCGCAGAGGGGACCCTGACAGTCAAGGCCCGGCGACACCCGGCCAAACACGAGCTCGTACAGACCTTCCGCACTGAGATCAAGATCTAGACAAGGACATCCACATCACTAAACCTCTGTTTTTGTGTTTTCTGTATTTCCTGTCTTCAATTTAACCGACTTTTAATACTTAGGGTTAGCACTGTTCTTTATTAAGCCACGTCCTCCCTCTGTGACCTCAACTATGCCAGTTAACTCACATTTCACAGCACCTCTGGGTCACACCTGAACGTATTGAGCAGTGACTGTTTATTATTATGGACAACACTTCTCTGTCTTTTTCAGGTGTACAAAAATGTAGCCAAAATGCCCTCGCGATGGGCGATGACATATTCCGCTGGTGAAGTAATTTGGAGCCAAGATATGTGCAGAAGGAATGTGGCTGTCGGAGCCGTGGAATTGACCCCACGCCCCTTTCGCTAGCCAAAAGTATACATTTAACTTACAGATCAAATGCAACGATCCCTTAGGTCGGTACACTCCTCAGCAGATCAGATTCTTGTGTCGGTTTGGAGCAGACAGTGGATGTATTTTTTTGTTTTTGTTCCTCTACTCAGCTAATCAGGAGCTGCATATGTCAACTGAGCTGTCAATCAAGATGTTTCATCCACTCTTTTTTGCTTCAAATAGCTGATTTAAAAAGAATGAACACTTGAACATTCATCAGCATGATAATAACCACATTTCACGACAGAATCCATGTTTGACAAAAATATATTTGACATTTATTTTAACTTTATAGTTTGACCCATGTCCCATCTGTTAACATGGGAGAGTCTGAGTTTATGACCTATACCACAGCTGGTCAGCAGAGGGAGCTTGAAATATTTTGGCTTTACTGCCCGGCTGCTGTTTCTCTGTCCATCTGAATATACAATCTATATATAGTCACAGGGGGGTTGGACATGTACAGCTACTATAAAGTATAATTAATCATTTCACTCCTTTTTCCTAACTCTCAAACTGAAGACTCATCTCTGAAACTGATGTTTGTAATTTATTGTACATTGTTATTTGTGTGAATAAAATTATCCAGCTTTGACAATAAACATCTTGCAATGTGTACGCCTTTTGACTGATGCTTTACATGATTGACTTGACACCGTTTTCCTCACCACATATGCACATATTAGATGCTTTTGGCCTCTTAGTTTTGTTTCGTTTTAATCATGTCTCCATGTATAACCCTTTAGGTTTGACATTTTATGTATAATATGTTGCACCAAAAAGTCTAATAAAAAAATGAATTCAAAAGGACATTTACACTTTACGGCTCTCCCACAAGAGTCTTTTTTTGTGGTTTACCTTGTGGAATAATCTAAAGGATAGAACTATTGAAATTTTGGCAAGATGGTGCTCTATTATATGGTTCCACAAAACTTAAATCAAGACACAAAAAGACAACATTAAACCATAGACTGACATTAAACACATTAAGACATTACATTAGCATAAAAAGCCTAAATAATAAAAAATGTAAACAATAAACCATTTGTCCGAGGCAACAGGCAAACATGAATCATCAAATAGCCTACATAGGCCTATAAAATAAATAACAAATAAGGGAGAGTGATAAAAAAAATCTCAGAAGTTTGGATGCATTCCTCTTCTCCATACATTTTAAGATGAGAAGAAGTTTCAAAGCTCTATGTGGGAGATATTCAGGCTCTGGTTTGGTTCTTATTCGTCTGTTTTTGTGTATAAATAAGAATCCAATCTTATTCATCACGTGAATCGCTAAATAAGGGATCGTGCTCTATTGTTTACATCCAATGAGAGTAGGGAACGCATGTATTATACATAGTGTAATGTGAGCAAACTGCGCCACCATGCGGCCAACACAGCACGTGTTCACACTGCGCGTGCTCCTGTGGTACATCCGGCCGGTCCCTATCAATCGATCAGAGAGAGGAAGATGGCGGTGGATGGAGAGAGCGGGGTATGATCGATCACCGAAAAGCTCGATTGGGTTTGTTTATCCTAAGAAAGTGAAAGACTCCCCAGCAGCGACTGGTCCAGCTGTTTGAACCCGGACTTCAGAAGATACGACAAGGAGGTAATTCAGAGACCCGTTTTTATTAAAATGGCGCTTACGTAAAGCGACAAAAGCGAGCTGGCTGTGAAAACAATAAGCGCTGAAGACAGGCCGGACTCGTCGGCCCGCCATCTTGGCCCTTCACTACATGCATGTCAAGGCACGCTAAATTAATCCCTGATAACAAAGCTGCAAGGATTGAGGCATTGCAATCGATGCAGTGCACCGTCAAACTAAACTGTCAAAAATTTAAGTTAACCTAACCCGAGTTTTCCTAAATAACTTTAATTATAAACACATTTATTTTATTTTTTTCATGTTAAGCCCCGTACCGATAAGGCCTGGTGTTGTTAAGGTTGCTGCTTTTGGTTTAGTAAGCCAGCTGTCGTATAAATATATTTATTTGTTTGTTTAAAATAGTTAGAGGTTCTTGTCTCTGGTGGTCTTTCGCTGAGTAGGAGCATATAGGCCTATCTGTAAACAAAATGAATGCAGACCACACTGCTGTAGACGTACAACATAAATATATATATTTTTAAATGAACAAAAATAGCCAATATTTTCCAAAAGGATTGATAAAATACGTATTTCTTTTTGACTACGGAGCATATACCGAAATATGAACAGATTTCAGCACGATAACCCCCGTGGAGTTTTGGTAGAGAAATGTACAGATTCTGTGGAATATGTTCAACTCTGAACACAAACTGTCCTCAGAGGAAAATGTGGTCCCTGTAACACTGTTTGAAGATAAAATGATACGCGAGAAATGATGGTGGGGGGCCTGCAACAGTGAAACCGAAACTCTCCTGTTAGCTTTTTAGCTTCTAACAGTGTCCGGGGACCCATTTTTCCTTGAATAAAGTTTGTGTATTCAGTTCAGAAAATATAGCATAGAATTGTTTCACTTCTCCAACTTTCAAATTTCACTACATAGTGCTGTTTGTAATAGAACAGACTTTGTTGATGCTTTTTATTGTAAGTGAGTTTAATGCATTTCAGTAGCTGTGTCGAAGGATTAAATTATTTCTTTAAACCTTTTAAAAGAGGCAGACACAGGTCCACATGTCATGACAGCTTGAAATGACAGCACTGAGAAATGGTTGAACCTTTTTTGTGTACGTGTAACTGTTGTTTTTTTTTATGTCAATCTTCTCTGATGAGTCATCAAAGATAGAAAGATAGATTAATTACACAAAACGCCTCCAAAATCTAGATAAATTCTATATTTGACCGATAGTCTGTTTTTTTGTGTATCACTACAATCACACGTCACCCAAGGTATAAAGTGTCAAGTACTTAGTTACAGAGTTCTTTCAGTATCAATTGTGTACTTGTTATTTACTTTTTGGACAACGTTCACTTATACATAAAATCCTTTTTTTAATTTTTATTTTTCAATCATTATTTTTAGACAGAACTATTGTGCCAGCGTTTACCACCATCCTCGGACGATCAGGAAGATGGAGTTCCCCTGGCACAGCGGGAAGGTCCTGGAGCAGTTGAACCGCCAGCGCAAGCAGGGCCTGCTGTGTGACTGCACCTTCGTTGTAGACGGGGTCGACTTCAAGGCCCACAAAGCTGTGCTGGCGGCCTGCAGCGTCTACTTCCGCACCCTCTTCCTGGACCAGAAAGATGTGGTGCATCTGGACATCAGCAATGCAGCAGGTGGGTTCCTGTCAGCCTGTGGACACATTTCTGCTCACTTCCACATTCTTACATTAAGTTAAATTATATAGCATTAATTATGTTCTTGTTCTGTTACTTTGTGGTCACGATACATTACTTAAGAAATAGTAATTGTACCAACCATCACTTCTGTATCTTGACCTGCTGTGTCGTTCATTTATCGTTGCAGGTTTGGGTCAGGTCCTGGAGTTTATGTACACAGCTAAGCTGAGTTTAAGTCCACAGAATGTAGAAGACGTGCGGACTGTTGCCAGCTTTCTACAGATGCAGGAAATCGTCAATGCCTGTTCAGCGTATCAGTCGATGGCAACTCAAGCTCCATCCCTCATAACACTGGATTTTTCTGTTGGTGAGTCCATCTTATCTCAGGGTTCTACTCAATATGAAAGTTTGCGTCAGCAGACCTGAGAGTGCGGGTGGGAGTGTGCCAGTGGAGGAGCTCAGACAGGCAGTGGGAGCCAGGTTATGGAGGGCTTTGTAGGTGATAAGATAGTCTGGTTTCCACACTTTGTTGTGCAGATTTTGTGGGAAATTTAACCCGGTGTCTGCTGTGTCAGGCGTTAAACATAACTTTGAAGAAAGAAAGCAATCTTGTTGCTGAAGGTCTAATTTTCTTATAAATGTCATAAAAGGCATTTTGTGTTAATCTCATCAGTCTTCTCTGTTTATTTATTACTATTTATTTTATGTTTATGCTATTCACTCATCTGATTTAGCTTCAAATGTTATTCCAAAAGAAAAACTTACATTCCACGTTTGAAAAATGAAGCCAGAAATCCAGTAATAGTCGATAATACACTGTCTTATTATGGATTTGTTTTATCACATCAGATGAAAAAGGAGACGAAGAAGAGCATGGAGAGGGGCTGGACAGCGACTTGGCAGAAGTTGCTTTACAAGCAGAGGAGGAGAGTCCTTCTAACGCCCCCTCAGAAGATACGGAGCCCTCGCAGATTCAAGAAAATGTGAACGAAGACATCCCTACCGAAACGAAACACACTACTTCTCAGAGCAACCCCAACAGATCCCAGTCAGGCCGAGGCCGACCGTCCAAAAGTGCTTCAGTGTCTGCTCAGAAGAAGATTTCTGTAAAGAAGGAGGACGAGAGCGCTGCACAGGAGGCCTCAGAGTGTCAGGATGACCCCTCGGACTCTGACTACACACCCAGTAAATATTGCATATCTAATGTGACGTATCTGAAGTGGAAGATGTTGATCTTTTTACTTGATGTATTACAACATTAAACTTCTCCTTATTTTCAGCACCACAGTTGATATCTGCTGGCAGCTCGTCCTACATGAGCTCTCGTGGGAGAAGAATCAGAAAACCTCCTCGACGGAACTTCCCAGCTGGTGAGTAGTGTGCTCTAGTTTTCTCTGTTTTACCGTACGGATTGCCTAGTGTGAGTGTGCCCTTAGTCTTAAAATTAATGCACAATAACTTGTGATAATTTAGGTTAGCAGTGTTTATTATTGCATGCATGACCCCATTATGAAAACAACATCTTGAAGGGAAAATGAAAATATTCCGGCAGGAAAACTCTGAGTGAATTTAACACATTAGGGGGTATTTATACATTTATCCTTAAACCTGTAGAAACATATTTAGATTAGATAAGATTAGAAAACTCTATTGATCTCCGGCGGGGGAACTCATTTGTCACCTGGTCAGTTCATACACACAACAAACAATAACTACAGTACAATCACAGTACACAACAAGTCAATACTATGTCATGAATTAAACCAACTTTCTGTTTCCAGTCAAGACTCAGGACAGTATGACATGTTTGAGACTTCTCTGTTGACTCTCTGGTAGACAATGACTCCGAAGATGAAGGCCCATCAAAGAAAAGAAATGTGAGGAAGACAGCAGAGACAGCAGAGATGGCTGAAGAACTGGAGGACGACCCTATAGAGGATGGTGATGGGGAAGCTGATGATGAAGAGGGAGTCGACGAGGAAGATGGAGAAGTCAGCCAGCAGGAGGGAGGAGTCGATTCTAGCAGCGAGGGAGACAGCAGACACACTCAGTCAGCGTCTATGAGCAGCCGATCTGAGTCAAAGCCTTACAGCTCTGTGACGCACAAGTGTGAGGTGAGAAACATTAGTCTGGTTTCTGGGGGACCAAATGCTGTTGTTTTAATGTGTGGAACAGAGGTTAATATAGACTTTAACTAGAAGCTGTTGATGAACACTACTCATCACATGCAGTCTGAAGCAAACATACCTGAATAAACTATGTTGTTGATGCATGAAGATTTAATGCAAATCTCACAGACAGATGGACTTTAGTGCAATTGCTCCAACAAACAGTCCTTGCTTGCTACATTTAGGTTATACTCTTCATGACATGTGTTTCGTTTTCCAGGACTGTGGGAAGAAATTCACCCACACTGGCAACTTCAAGAGACACATGCGCATCCACACAGGGGAGAAGCCGTTCAGCTGTCGGGACTGCAACAAAGCTTTCTCCGACCCTGCAGCTTGTAAAGCTCACGAGAAAACACACAGGTGAGATGCACACATTTTACTTCAGCTGCCCACAAAGCTCAGTCAGGTTTGTGTACTGAAACAGAGGTCTTGTTGCTTCCTAGCCCTCTGAAGCCGTACTGCTGCTCCACGTGTGGAAAGAGCTACCGTCAGATCAGCTTACTCAACCTGCACCGCAAACGGCACACAGGCGAGGCGCGCTACAGCTGCGAAATGTGCGGCAAGTTGTTCACCACAAGCGGCAACCTGAAGCGCCACCAGCTGGTGCACAGTGGTGAGAAGCCGTACCAGTGTGACTTCTGCGACAAAGCCTTCTCTGACCCCACAGCAAAGATGAGACATCTGGAGATACACGACACAGAGAAGGGCAACAAATGTCCCCACTGTGAAAAACGATTCAACCAGGTAAAAAGGTTTACCTCGACATTAAGCACCAATAACCACCATGCATTGGTTTGGTTTGGTAGCTCAGTTTACAGATATTTGCAGAGCGTGGTTATTCATTAATAGTCGTGTTGTGTTTTATTTAGCTGGGAAACCTGAGGGCTCATTTAAAGATCCACATCACAGACGGGCCTCTCAAGTGCAAGGAGTGTGGCAAGCAGTTTACCACCTCAGGTAAGAACAGTATGGACGTTTTTTTTCTTTCTTTCTTTCTTTCTTTGGCGCAGTAATCTGAATTTGTAAGAACTTTGCTGTTGTTTATGTCTTCACTGAACATCTGGAAGACTCAAGACGTGCTTAAAGCATTTAAATTCTACCAAAACACTCTCAGATGTGAGTTTTCTTCCTTTATTGTGATTAGAAAATCTTATCTTTTGGCTTTATCAGATGATGTACTGTACATCAAGCTGCCTACGCACAAGAGAATTTGATCTGAGTAACTTTTGGATCATTGTGATCAGTTTTTAAAAAGGATTGAAAGACATTTGTGTTTCTCAGGACTGCTTGCCCCTATTCTTTCTTCCTTGCATTTACAAACATAGCGGCAAAAATAACCACATTTAAAGCACATCTCAACATTAGTGACATGTAGTGATAGTTCTTAGAAGAGTAAAGCGACTCTTTTTAGTTTGGCTGTGCACTTACAGTCAGCAGGCTTCAAAGACGCCATGAGAATCAGATCATCTGCAGATGTGTCTTTTTATTTGGAGCACCTTTATGTGATTGTATATTCTTTTTTTATAGGGAACCTAAAGAGACACCTGCGCGTTCACAGCGGGGAGAAACCGTACATCTGTATGCACTGTAAGAGAGCTTTCAGTGACCCTGGAGCTCTGCAGCGACATGAGCGCATCCACACAGGTGATCACATGAACTTTAGACTACAGCTGTAAAATGTGAAAGTAGCAAGTTTCATTTTCAGTTCCCCACATAAACGATCTCTATCCCACCATACTGCATTTTGTTTTAAACAGGAGAGAAGCCGTGTGTCTGTCCAATCTGTGGCAAGGCCTTCACCCAGGCCAGCTCGCTCATCGCTCACGTACGGCAACACACCGGGGAGAAGCCCTACGTGTGTGATCGCTGCGGAAAAAGGTCAGTATGGAAATAAATCAGCGCTGTAATAGAAGGCTCATCATTAACTCAGGGCGAAATTAACCACAGAATTATTCAACAAGAAGGTTTGGAAATATTGTAGTAGTTAGAGGTTTATATTGAAAGGAGGATTGTGGGAATCGCAGATCAAATGTATGGCTTCCGTGGTGTTTTGTTATTTATGTTATTCTCAACAGAAACTGCCACTAGAAGGTACTGAAACCCTCTTTTATTGCAAACTATTAATGTGATTTTGAGCAGTGTTAAAGCTCCTGTGAGGAACTTTGGTTTGTGTTGATTTTGGCGCCCCCTGCAGACAAAGTGGTGCTGCTTTTGCTTTTACAGATTTTGTCCTGTAAATGTGCAATTTGTGTATTTTAACAAAAATACCTCACAATGCTTTTTGTTAACAGACGATTATATCACTCATCCTGAATCTTTGCTTTGTAGAAAATAAAGAACAGTTTCTGCAGTGTTGTTCATCACTTCCTCAGACACCTCCCCCCCAGCAGTATTTACAGAAATTATAAATAATATTATAGAACTAATCAATCGTCTTTGTGGCCTTTTTATCTTTTGAAGGTCACATAGAAGAATCTGTTTAAGTTTCAGTCTGTTTTATAGTCAGCAAAAATGGAGCTTTAATCACTATCGTCTGTCTCTCTCTGGACAGGTTTGTGCAGTCGAGTCAACTCGCCAATCACATTCGCCATCACGACAATGTCAGGCCGCACAAGTGTCAAATGTGCAACAAGGCTTTTGTTAATGTCGGCGACCTCTCGAAGCACATTATCATTCACACAGGTAAGAACAAAGAAAGTGTCAAATATTTACAGAGCCTGATGGTAATGGGGATAAAAGGGGACTCTGTTTTTGTAGCAGCTTTCACTCTTTAACATTTAGTAAGTGTCTTTTCCTTTTCTCACTCTCAGGTGAGAAACCGTTTCTGTGCGATAAATGTGGCAGAGGGTTCAACCGTGTGGACAACCTGCGCTCCCACGTCAAGACGGTCCACCACGGTAAGGCCGGCATGAAGCGGCTGGTGCTCGCCGAGGGCAGTGCAGACGAGGGGGCGGATGGGTGTGCTGGTGCATCAACATCTGACAGTGAGATCAACATAGTTACCGTTACTACAGAGGACATCGTCACACTGGCGACAGAGGCCCTGGCAGCAAGTGCTGTTGCTCAGCTGACAGGTGAGATAGCATCTTCAAGTTCAAATATTACAGGGGTGATGGAAACATCCTGTGACAGATGGCACACTGAACCTCTGCAAATGATTAAAGAATCATGAAGATGAAGAGGGATTGCATGACTGCTAAATGTTTTTACCTTGTGTCGTGTTTGTTTACAGTCGTGCCAGTGGCTGCTTCAGTGTCCGCAGATGAGACAGAGGCTCTGAAAGCTGAAATCACTAAAGCTGTGGAGAAAGTGCAAGAAGCAGGTAAGACAGCAGGAAGCTCCTTTAGGTCCCTATTGAAACACAAGAATTGATTAGCATTAAGACTGATTATAGTCTTAATGCATAAATCATTTACCTCATCATAAAAACGTGCAATTGAAATAACTCTTACATAAACGCAAATTCAATTTATGAACAATACAAAACAATTGCTAAACAAAATAGCAGACAAATTCTTCACTGAAATGTGGACTTTCATAGATTGCTATGATAATATGAAGTCCAAACAACGACATGATAAATCAGGGCTGATCAACTACATTTTTACAAGAGCTAGCTTTTTTCTTGACAGACACCGTGGGGGCCGGACTTTAAAATATGCTCGCACATAAACCTGACAGCTGTCAACCCGATGTGAAGAAGTTGGTGTCAGAGGGGACATATAATTGTTCCATTAAACTGATGCGAATATTTCAGCCTTGTGATTTTCTTTTTATGTTTATTGTTTAATCACCCAAAATCATTTATATTCTGGGGGCCGATAGGAGGCTTTGGGGGGCCGCGGGCTGCCAGTTGATGATCACTGTGATAAATGATCAAACCAAAGTGACAGGATGTTGAGAAAACAACCACAGCACGAGCAATATTTGACTGATTCGGCTGATTTGGAGCTTTTGATAAGACCAAAGTATTTCCTTCAGTCGGTACATTTTGCAGCTGTTGTGTGCGGAAACAGTTGACATTCAGACTTTTTCATATTTGATCTTGGAAACAAAAACCGAGAGAACAATTTCTGTCAATTCTGTGTTTTGTCAGTAATGTTCACCGACTTGTGTCATGTACATTTCTAGCCTCTTCATATTGTTTCTTAAAGAGTTATTAAAACAATAACTAAAACAGTTATTTTGGAAAGATATGTAACAGAATTATTGTTAGTGAGTGTTAGTTATTGCAGTAAATATGAACAAACATTATTCTCTAGTACTGAATGGACTGAATCTGAAACATATGAAGGTTTAATAGGTAGGATCATTTCTAACATTGCCGTAACTAAGACAACTGGCCAGTTGTCAAATTGAAGCATGATGTTATCATTGTGTTTAACTTCAATCTTAGCTAGATTTCTTTAACACCCAGCGGCTGACAGACCGTCTGAGTGTAAAAGTCTCTCTTTAAAACCAACATAGTTTGAAAAATATAAATGACTGACTGCCTTTGTCAAATCCTCTTCCAGACCCAAACACCCAGATCTTGTACGCTTGTGATTCCTGTGGTGATAAATTCTTGGACGCCAGCTCCCTCGCCCAGCACGTACGCATCCACACAGCCCAGGCCTTGGTCATGTTCCAGGCAGACTCCGACTTCTACCAATACACCACAGCCAACTCCGCAGAGGGGGATTCTGCCCCCACATGGCAACCCACAGCTGAACAGGTTATCCAGGAAGGAGAACTGATCCTCCATGCCCAGGATGGAGAGGGGGAGGGAGAGGGAGAGGGTGGCGCGGAGGAGGGTCACAAGAAGAAGGATCAGGAGGAGGATTCATGAGGAGGATAGAGAGGTGGAAACCCACACTGAAAACAGAAAAAAGATCAATCGAGAGGACGATGAGATGGGATGTCAGAATTAGGAATAGTGGGGCAGATTTTTAAAAAAATACAACTTGTAACAAAAGTCTTTACATGAGGTAAAGATGTTCAACCAGTGACTTGAGCTGAAGTGGTGTTGAAAAGAAATGTAAACTGGAGGAATTACTTACAACCTTTTGGAAGCATCTTACCGCAGGGTGAACGGTTACGAAGCATGTTTTGCTGTCCTTTAAATATAAGATGAGATCCAGTGATGAGGTAACATGATTGGAAACTCTTCCAGAGATGGTTGTACTACTTTGTATAGTTTGTTTATTTTTAGACTTAAATGCAGGAACATGCATTGTCTTTTGTATAAAATATTTAGGTTGCGATTCTATCCTTCTCAACTCTAACTTAAAGAAAGAACGTGTGTTATTTTTCCATGTCACCCAGATGAGATATGTATTTATTTCTTTAAACAGTCAATATATAGATATTTTATTGTACTATGTTGATGTATTTTCATGAAAAGTTTATTATACAGAGATATCTACTGGAATGTTTGGAGGTACTAAAGAATGAATATGGGGGTAAATAACATTTCCTCTTTTTTTCCCAGAGTGAGATGTCTTGTATTAGTGCACCAGCAAACATTGTAAATGCTGTGCCTGTGTAATATTTGTATATTTATATTTTCCCTTAAAAAGTTTTAACACCTCTGATACAAGATAAAACATGTGGTGGGAATCTAGTCAACAAGTCTCAGCTCTTTCTGTTTCTGTCATTGAAGTAGCATTGGCATGAGGGCAGTTTCCGGTCACTAATGGTTTCAAATGGTTTTATTTTCTGTTTAGAAAACTACCTGCAACACTTCCTGTTGACAATCAGTAACATTTCTTTCCTCACCTGGTAAATAAAGAATCCTCACACAGTTTGACCAGCCTTTTGTGGTGCTTTTACTTTTTTCTTAAAGATAATGTAGTAGTGATTGTTTTGAAAGATAATGTTGGTTGTGGGTTTCTGGATTATCATTGAGATTTGGAAGGTGTGTAGCAGATATACGATACGATACACTCTATTGTCCTCTTGGAGAAATTTGTCTTGGACTCAAAGTGCTGCCAAACACTCTGCTGCTTCCTTAAGAATCAACAAATAAAAAGACATAAACAGAAAGGCACATACTTATGCAAGACAGCACAACACAAATTGCACAAGATCTGCAAAAACAGCATGAGAGATAAAATAGCAAAAGTAAAAACATAGAAACGTGTAGGAACGATATGTACATTTATATTATGTATAAATTCATTAAGGATCAAATTAACTCAACAGGAAATAGCATTCATATCTAATGCATTAAAGTATGTGTTATACCATCACATTGATGGTTACTATATTGCATATTTGAAACTAAATATCTGCGAACATGGATGTTATAAATCATTTAGGAACACATTATTGGCTGTGATGAGTGATTACATTTTGTCACGATATGGACAGTCTCATATGTTTAATAATTAATGACAAAGAAAATGTCACTTTTTTCAAGCTTCTTTTGTTACTAAGAAAATGACATGGGATGCAAGGATTAATCGTGAAATCGTGATAAATCGATTTAAAGGTGTCAAGATTCACATCGGTTCTCTGAAAAATGAATCACAATAATATGGTGAGCGTCAGCAGCTGTAGAGCCGAGGCGGTTGGCAGCTGCAGAGCAAGATTTTAAAATTGAGGACGCACCACCGTCTTTTAAATCGGAGGTGTGGAAACATTTTGGCTTCCCCAAGACAGAAAATGAAAGAGGTGAGAAGATAACAGACAAGACAAAAACTGTGTGCAAATATTGCAAGAAGACGGAGAACTACACAAATAGCACAACCAACATGATGCAGCATTTAATCGAGACCACAATGAGAAGCTCCAATCACCTCCCCTTGTTGAGAGAAAAGAAACATGAAAAGGCCAAACCACACTGACAAGCGGGTTTACAGCCCCTAAAGGAATCATGATTTGTCTACAGTCTCATTTTGTAAAATAAATCGTTAGAGAATCGTATCGTGAATCATATCGTGAGTTTAGTTAATTGTTACATCCCTAAAAATGACACTTCATTTCAAAGGATTTAATTGACTATAAATTAAGTTTTAAACTTTTATTGAAAACTCTTTCAACTGATACGGCAATAAGAGGTTTTAAGAGGTAAGGTAATTAAAACTATCATATAAATATGACCCATTTATACATTTTGTGCATATGTATTATTTTCCCCTCCCTTCTGTTTTCGTCCGCCTTTGTATTATTTCTTCTCGTATAGATGCTCTGTGTATGGACAGTTTTGTATGTACAAATAGTTAGTCTGCACTCATCCTTTAAAATCATCAATAAACAAGGTACAGATGTTATTGTCAGTCAGTAGACTCGTATTCTTCTTCCTATTCTTCCGTGATTCTACGTCTTATAATAAAGAGGTCATCTAATTGGAGGAGCGGTAGTCAGAGAGACGCGTTACTCTCTCTGATTGGCTTGATTCTTGGGGTCAAAGTTAACACTCTGCTAACGCTGACGTCGACTTCTGCACCAAAATGGCGTCGTTGACAGCAGTCATGCAGACGAACCGGTCCGGTTCTTCATCAATATCCAAAAAACGGACCGGAATGATGACCCAAAAGAAGTTCAGACTTATGGACAACAAAGTTATTGTATTTCTCTCGTTGGCGTCCATGTTGCATTGCGCTTTGGCTGACGCTAAAACCCTGGTGCTTCTGGACAACCTCAACATCAGAGACACCCATTCAATCTTCTTCCGCAGTCTGGCAGGTCAGTACGACATTCGTACTTTTTTCATCCATAACTATCGTCCGAGCTGTTACAGAGCCCCCTTGTAATGTGAAATTTCACAAAAGGAATATTTAGCCTTACAAATATGAGCTTGCAGATTTAAACACCATGCAGCACAGCAAGGTAGCTAATGGTACCTTAGCTACAGTTTGCTCGCTGTGTTCCGCCAAACTTCATTCAAGCATTTCGCGATTTAAATATGTTTGCTAAATAATTGTATTGTACGTGCTTTGCAATATAAACCTAAACTGCAATGAATACAGGACCACTCTTCAATTCGGCATACTTATAGTTTACCTATGCATCGTCAGCTGTTCTGCATAAAGGATTTAAAAGCACGTATACTTTTTAGCAGTAGGGAAAGTACTGTAAGAGCTTTAACTATCCCATTTAGATTATCTTAAAATGTGCATAGGGAGTTTTTAGATAAGAGTTTAAGATGCAGATTAAGAAGCACATTGTCTATGAAAATATAACTTCCTGTTTTACTACCGTTGTTGTCATTGGACACTTGCAAATATAATAACTAATAACAAGAGATATTGCATCATTTTTCGTCAGTCAATGATCACAAACATGAGTGTTTAAGAAAGGGAATTATGTTACTGTAGAGTTTCTAAATTATTCATTGGACTGCATTACACAGCCACATTCTTTGGGTTACTTCAAAAACATTAAAAACAAGTGTATAACTGTTGCGTTGTTGCTGTTTATGCACGTCTTTTTTTCAGATCGAGGCTTTGACGTCACGTTCAAGACAGCCGATGATTCCTCCCTATCTCTGATCAAATATGGCCAGTTCGTGTATGACCACCTCATTATCTTTGCACCATCAGTTGAGGGTAAATATCACACTCTCACTTTTATATGTAGTTAACCATTGTGCACGCCTTGTGTTTGTAATCCTTTTTCTTTTTGTCATCTGCAGACTTTGGAGGAAATATAAATGTTGAGACGATCACATCCTTCATTGACGGTGGAGGAAATGTCCTGGTTGCTGCCAGTTCAGATATTGGTCAGTCAATTTTAAAAGCGTTTGCTCTTCCATTATGAACATGATAATACTGTCCTGTGCTAATGCTCCTCTCCTGGTGTGCAGGTGACCCTCTGAGGGAGCTGGGAAGTGAATGTGGCATCGAGTTTGACGAGGAAAAGACTGCAGTCATTGACCATCACAACTATGATCTGTCTGACCCTGGAGAGGTAAACAGTTCTGTTCAGACTGACTCTCTTATTATAATTAATCTAGAACTGTTTTGATTTACACATGATGCTTTTTATCTCCAGCACACTCTGATTGTCGCTGATCCCGAGAACCTCCTGAAGGCTCCAACTATCGTCGGCAAACCCACCAACAGGCCGGTTTTATTCAAAGGTGTTGGGTAAGCACAACTAAACACGATTTAAGTGGCAACAACTGAGATGTCAACTGTTCCCTAGTACAGAATCTGCAAAGATCTAACATTTCTGTACTGACCAATATTCACTTATTTTGAAAAATACAATAATAACATTTCTATCATTGTTTCAATATGTCTTTATTTTGAAACTGTTTATATTGAAAGGCAGCAGCAAACACATTCACTTTTCTTAATATTTACACTTTATAAAATGAAGATCTTAAATAAAATGACTGACTACTGTATAACCGTAAACCATCCTCCAAGGTTAACTTTACACAAAGTCCTTTTGGTGCTTTGCTAAACAAGAGACATAGTTTGATGTCATACCTGATTTACAATATTCCAAAAAAAAACTTTTTACTCTGAATGCAAACCTTGTAAGATTGGACTGACATGCTATGGCTCCCTTTCCTTCCAGCATGGTTGCTGACCCAGAAAACCCTCTGGTCCTGGACATCCTTACTGGCTCTTCTACTTCATACTCCTTTTTCCCTGACAGACCCATCTCTCAGGTAAGGACCCTGAACATAACTTTTTCACTATACAGTATGGTGAATACTTATACTCTAAGCTGAATTAAAATAATTCTATGTTCTGCTATGCTGTCATGCCCCTCAAGTTGCATAAAAGGGACTTAAACCACTGGACATCTACATGGAAAAAATGATTATATTTTTCCTCATCTGTGACTTAGCTTGAAGGTGTTTCTATTACAGTAAAATCTCAAATGGGTGTTAATTTCCCAGCTTTAAAATACAAAAACGGATCCTTTTCAATTCAGGTAGACCATGTTCCTTCTTCAAATAACCCTGATGAGTTCATAGAAGACAAATCTATACAACTAGGGACATATTTCACAAGTAATTCCAGTGTCTCAGCGGAGACTTCAAAGTCATTGATAGCCATAAAGTCTCTTGATTTTAAATGAACTACACAGGATTTAAATAATTGACTTTGATTGTTATTAATAACGATTTTCAATCTCCTCAGTACCCCCATGCTGTTGGCAAAAACACCCTGCTTATTGCCGGCCTGCAGGCCAGGAACAATGCCCGAGTGGTTTTCAGCGGCTCCATGGACTTCTTCAGTGATGCTTTCTTCAACTCTGCTGTGCAGAAGGCCAGGCCTGGGTCTGAGAGGTAGTCTTCACTGTTCATCACATCTGTCTGTAAACCTTTAAGGATTATATTCCAGCGTCCAGTTTAGAAATGTGGTCATTATCACTTTTTTTTAAAAATGGAGTCAGAGTGAAGGTGTTATCTTAATTGTTTTTGCCAAGTTAGTGTTCTTTAAATACGCAACCATCTATCCCAGTTAGGTTTTTTTAGTGTGAAAAGCGCCCACAGGTGCCGGGGATGTTCTTTTTGTCTCTTTGGCCAAGTTGCTCCAATCTGTTGAAAATACACAATCTAGTGTTTTGGCTGACTCTGATTATTAGCTGTGCTTATTTGAAGCAGTGTATGGCCATAGACATGCGGCTGGGAGAGGCAGAGGCAGTGCAATGTATCCTCTATCATGTAGACACTGCCTGCACAGCTCTACAAACAGAAGAACTCAGTTATTTGGGTCTGTAATGCACGCAGAGGAATGAATGCTCCCTTTGACTTATTTTACCATCAATACTATTTCGACCTTCACAGTAGATGTGGGTAAAAATCTCTTTAATGCATTAGCAAGTCTTTATAGATTTTTGAGATGTTAACTGTTCAGTTTAAAAGCCCATGAAAGGTTGCCTTGATCCTTTTAAAAAAACACTTTGTAAGACTGGAACATTAAAGATAATTAGTTAATGCAGCCATGGTTGGTATACAGGTCAGATGATATATTTTGCTTTTTAGCAGTGTTTAGGTATGTAGACATTTCTGGTTTCTTACGCAACTTGCCCAAACAAACCACAACAGGAAATGCATTCCTCTGAACATGTAGTGTGTGTATTTATTGTGATCCTCCTGCTGATAAAAGGTCAAATATTGTCAAATCTAGAATGAAACTAACAGCTTTGTCTGGTTGTCACACTCCTGAAGTTGAAAGGCTCCTCTTCTCGTTGCTGTTTTTGTCAGGTACGAGCAGACAGGGAACATGGAGCTGGCTGTGGCTCTGTCTCGCTGGGTGTTCAAGGAGGCCGGAGTCCTTAGGGTGGGAGCTGTCACCCATCATCCCGTAGGAGAGTCCTCTCCCCCTGCAGCATACACAATCACTGACCTTGTGGTGAGTTTTATGTTTCAGTAATTGAACAATCTTCAACCTTGAGCCTGAATGAGGGGGCGTATACTTTTCTTTGTATATATTTCAAACAATAATTTTCCAACACAGGAGTTCAGCATCGTCATTGAGATGTTGTCAGAGGGCCGCTGGGTTCCCTTCGACGGAGATGATATTCAGCTTGAGTTTGTGAGGATTGATCCCTTCGTCAGAACTTATCTCAAGAAGAATGGTATGCTGCTGTAGTTAAAGAACACCTTTAAGTAATGCTTACGTCCTGAATGTACCTACCATAAATACTGTTTTTTCTTTCTCAAAGGAGGTAAATATAGCGTTCAGTTCAAGCTGCCTGATGTGTACGGGGTCTTCCAGTTCAAGGTGGACTACAACCGACTGGGATACACACATCTCTACTCCTCCACTCAGGCAAGTTAATCACAAGGATTTTCTTCTACCTGCTGTACAGAGATCTCCATGCATAGAAAGTCAAAAATGCAAATGTAGGAATGAGGTGTAAAAAGTATCTAAAGAAATTTAAAGACTACCCAAAACCTTCTTGTATTACTGTAAATTGTGTTTTCTCAACACTATGACTTGGTAGTTCAATGCATTTTAAGTGAGTGAAACCTCTACTTTGACCTCCCATGCTGTAATGCTTTACAAGCCTAACTTCTACTTGTTTTTTCCATTACCACAGGTTTCAGTGCGTCCCCTGCAGCACACACAGTACGAGCGTTTCATCCCCTCAGCCTACCCGTACTATGCCAGCGTCTTCTCCATGATGGCAGGTCTCTTCGTCTTCAGCATCGTCTTCCTGCACATGAAAGAGAAAGAGAAGTCAGACTAATGCAGGATGAAAGAGAAGGAGAAGTCAGAACAACGCAGGATAAAAGTAATGAACTTGTTGCGTGAAGAGTTTAATTTGTATGTCTGGATTGATTGAACCTTCACGCAGGGATTTGGACAGCAGTCCTTGAATACAGTACATGTTCGGTTATTGGGGTTCTCAACTAATTGCATCATGGAAGGCACAAGGGTTGATGACTATAACTCAATGCAGTGGTTTTTTGTTTTTATTTTTTTTTGTATTTTGAAATCACTAAAAGGCCTGTAAATGTTCTGAAGTCAGTCAGCCCTTTGTATAAAGTTGTATTACATTTGATAAAGTATCTCCCAAGTTGGGCACTTGCCTTAAAAATGACAGTAATACATATTCAAATTTGCCCCACATTTTCTCATTGAGGTAAAAGTTATTGTGGTAACTACACGCACTGAAAATGCCAACTGTTTATTTAATGAGACTGTGTTTCCTTAAAAGATTGGATACAATAAAATACTGACATTCCACTCAGTTGAAAATTCATTTTTTTTCTATCTCATAATCGTGCTCTTGGAATCCCAGACTAGAGCCAAGTTTGTTTCCAGGACCTACACTATGAATTGGTGTTGTACTTGAACTAAAAAAGGCCTAAATGCCAGACACATTGTTTGTGGTTGTAGTGATGCTACTGCTGCTGCACTGTCGTGGAAAAAGCATTGTGAAAACTCAATGAAAAACAGTTATTTAATTATGCAGCTGCACTGTCAAAAAGGAGAATCATGAATAGGAATTTATATCATAAACTGTAATAAGAGGGTTTATATACGTAACTCTTACAACAGTGGTGTAGTGCAGGGTATACGCAGGTATACAGGGTATATATCCACTTATTTTCCAGTCTCCAAAGGGTATACCCATTTCTAAATCTCTGATTTACACCATTGATTGATTGACAACATTAGGTAGTTTGCTGTAATTTCCCCCCCTGATGGTGAAGGGATGACTCTCTCTACAAGTACACAAACTAAATATGAAGGAGTAGCATAGTCTTGCATGTCAACTGTTTGTAACAGAGGCTGATTATCCTCTGCTGGACCGGCCACTTAAACCAACATTTTTTGGGGAAGAAAAGAGTATAAGCCTACCCACTTTTTTAGGCACAACTACATGGGCACTGACACCATCGGGGACGAAGGAGAGGAAGAGGGGGAAGAATACTAAGTTTGCAATAACCGACAGGGTCTAAATTCAATAATGATACTCATTATCTGACATATATTTATTTGCGAATGTTAAGCATAAATGACCTGCAAGATTATTGTTTTGTGCTAAAGAATTTAGTGTCAAGGCATCATCTTTTCTTATTGTTTTTATCCCGAAACATTAAACTGAACATGCTTTATTCATTTGCAGTGTCGTCAATGTTTGAACAAAGACCTGAATCAATGCATAGCTCATGCTGCACTCACTTCCTTCTCTCATAACCACGGACATTGAGCTCCAATTCCTCCTCACAGTCACAGCATATATTATGCTTTACATAATATAAATCCCTAAGGATTAGATCTTGATTATGTCTTGCAATAGGTTTCTTAGTTCAGTCTTCCTTCCCAATGCATACATGTATGTGAGTGACTATCAGTTAGGCTATGTGCTGGAGTGAGGGCCTTCATGCAGTAGAATAGACTGCCACAGGAATGACGTAATTTTGTAGGCCAACCCGGAAGTAGCATCGCCATGGGTTCCTACGAGAATTCGCCTATGGGATTTTTGCATTGGATTTTGGATCATTGCAGAAAATAAGCTCTGTTGGCTAACACACGTTTCTGATGCGTAGGCGTTTTGTTCAGCAGGATAATCTTTACAAATGAACACCGCTGTTATGAAGTTTGAAGCGTAAATGCAGCCGAGAGAAGTAAAAAGCTAACGTTATGCTACAAGCGAACTACACCACGGTCGGTTGACTATGACGTCACGACCGTTATGCTTCACCGATCTAGAGCCCTCTGTTCCTTATTTGAATTGTGATGCCTTCAGGTGCCGTTTATAGCACATAATCCTAGAAGAGACGCATTTTACGGATATCTGTTCCTTCAGATGACGCAGCAGAAGCGCATGACTCTGAATATTTCGAGCCGCATTTGAACCTGATTTGAACAGAACAGCAGCCAACGTTCACTACCGCCAAAACGACGCTCTAACCGTCGCTATAGCTCCGCCTCCTTGAAGAAGTATAAATAACCCCAACTACCGCCACCCCTCTTCAGTACTGCCTTCAAGAACCGATTCTTCAACGTCGGCGGGAAGGAAAAACTAAATAAAAATGGTAAGAGTTCCTTCAAACTACACAAATAATCTAAAAAGATACTCAGGTTTACTTTATTGCGACAAGACAAACGGTTGATCGCTTTTAAACGAACACAGCATTTAAGTAGACAGCATCTTTGTCTCTGTAGGAAGGGGGGGGTCGAGGTCTGAAATGATAATTGGGAATAAAGATAAAACGCGGATACATTATCATTGTAGTTAATCTACATTGACTTTAAATTTGGTCTTTTTCGGTTTGATTACCGTCGTGTGAGATGTAATATACGGAGCTGGTCAGGCGCAGTTTGAATCAAAATGGCCGAAAACTGACCGTTAAGCTTTTCAAATGTGAATCCCCGATTACATCCAACCTACACAATAGCAGTAGTTAGTTAGTTAATAGAAGACTGTTATTTTAATCATTTTCCAACATAAAGACATATTCTTAAAAACTTCAGGGTGGTATAAAGAGGTAGGAGACGCCATTAGCTAACGCCCAGTCTGTTAGGAGGAGGAGGGGGGGGGGGGCTTTTTGGCGGTTGGCGGTTTTTGTCTTCGTTTTTTTTCCTCCACTGATCTCCTGTTGCGGCTGCGCAGTCTTAAGTTGAAGGATTTTTCTTAAAGCAACAATATGTAACTTTTCCACCTATATTAAATGTCGTTTTATTATCGATCTAAGGGCGCAACAGATGTCAGCGGAGAGAATGCTGTCTCTCCTACGTCCGCATAGCGGTCCTCTCGCCTGAAAACCACAGTATGTAAGATTCGACCGGGACGCGGTTATCTCGCGAGAAGTACGCACCGCTTTACGGCAGTAATGTAGTCAACAGAGTTCACGCAATGAAGCGGCGAGTTAGTTAGCCTGCTGTGCTGTTTGAAACAATGGCTGAGGCTAAGAGCAAAAGTACGGTGACTGATGAAGATAATAAGATAAAAAGTGAGCGTGACCGGACCAGAGGAAATATTGGACAGGCTTTTACATGTTGGAGAGAGCTTCAAGAAACAGAGGGCTGCAAGTCCGACGCTGGGCTTGTAACTGGTGAGTAACTCGTTTCAAACTTTGTGTCTTCTTTCTTTGCATCATAGTTATAGAGTTGTTTCACTTTTTGACTGATGCACGGCGATGAAAGATGTCGACCCGTTAGTGGTTGTTCGTATGCCAAGTCGGTCCATGTCAGCAGAAGTTCAGCCCGTAGCATGATAATACAAACAGTATATTTTTACGTTAGCTCCGGTTGCTACTTATCTGAGCAGCGCTAAGTGCATACTTTCTCGCTGGTCAAAAGTTTCGCCCTCATGTTGCTATAGAAACTAGCGTTACTATACTCTGCACAGCTGTATAAACTAACATACTGACTTCAAACTTTATTCCAGCTTTCTAAAGAGGAGCTCAGCATCATCTCCAGCAACAAATGCAACCTCCATCCCTGTTCCCATGTATCTACAGCTGTGCATCATCAGAGATCAGGTCCATCATAACAAAGCTCCAGGATGGTGTAGACCCCCCCCCCCCTCTCTCAAGCAGCTGAATGTGTAAATGAGTGCCAAAAAGTGCTTTTGATTGTATTTATATGTAAAATCAGTGTTTGTCTAATAAATAACTATTTTATCTTGATCTCTGTAGCTTCTCCTTCATATTATATTCTCCTGTTTTCTTATTACCTTTGGTATATTCTGCATGACAATGCTCAGGGAGATCATTCTGCCCAATGTCAATCTCTTGAATCTTGAAACCTGGATAAAGTTTTTGTTATTATGTAAATATAAATAAGAAGACAGAACTAAAAATCAGTGGGCAATGCACACAGTTACTGTTATAACCAGCTCAGAACAATTACAGTTTCTAAATGCAATCATAACAACAGAGTAATAAAAAGATGTCTGTTTTATTTTGCAAACAATGGTCAAAACAAATAACTTTAGTAAACTCAACTTGAAATTGCACAAAAATACGGAAAGCTACGCCAAAACAGGTATTTACGTCTATAAGACATTTTGACACAAGGCAGCGCACCCTGAAGCCAGGGTACTGTCCTCCAGAAAGCTTCTCTGATCTTCCAGACGCAGCAGCTTTGATTCATGACGATGCCCCCCCCCTGCTCCTGCTCATCATGGATGGAGAAATGAAGTTGAGGTTGAATCCTGAATAAAAGGAAAACTGATATTGAAAAACATAAACCTCGGACACAGTTAGCAACGCATAAACAGACCATTATAACTCAACTTATGACATATACATGGTTGCAAAGTAGTTATAATATTGCCCAACAAGTCAGTATCATGATCTGTTTCACTGCTAACAGGAAAGCTATTAGATGGCAGAATAAACATCCCTGCAGATATTATTGATAACAGATTGAGTCGTAACGTTAGGCTGCATCATTACCGGTGTCATCGTTGTCTCACGTTTAGCAGCTTTACCGGGAGCAGAAAGTCAACACAAGTTATGTCTCCGGTTTGCAAACAAATACATGTATCATCTTACGTTGTCTTATAAAAGTTTGTAACCTTACAAACCGATCTACAACTAGCATGTTGACATGTAGCCAGTTAGCCACGGCTACAGATATCATGGTAACAGTTGAATACATATACACATAATAAACAACGGGCTGCAGGCGTTTAGGTTTGATCAAAATCTGGTAATATTACTGTACCTTTTCAGTCGACATGGTTATTCAATTTCCCTCAGCGTATTTACCGGCTTCCAACTCTGTTTGACAGCAAGTGCACCATATGTCAGACGGGGAGACGTAGCCGTTTTACGACAGTGCAGTTCGGTCAGAGACCTGCTGTTGGCGCCAAAGCGCACCAAAACTGAGAAGTTACATACAGGGGCTTTAAGTTGAATATTTTCTTGAACCTTTATGGTATTCTGAAGACTGAACAAAACTGTTTGTTATGGATTTTACCACTTATATTAATTAAACATTTGCATTCATTTAGATAATAGAAGATAATAACTGGTTTTTTTTTTTGTCTCCTCAGCGTGAGTGTATTTCTATGCATGTTGGCCAGGCCGGAACCCAGATGGGCAACGCCTGCTGGGAGCTCTACTGTCTGGAGCACGGCATCCAGCCTGACGGTCAGATGCCCAGTGACAAGACCATCGGAGGAGGAGACGACTCCTTCAACACTTTCTTCAGTGAGACTGGCGCTGGAAAACATGTTCCCAGAGCTATCTTTGTAGATCTGGAGCCAACTGTGATTGGTAAGAAACAGATTATACTGAAAAAGATTGCAAACTACTGCATAAACTATTTTGGGAATGTGTAGAGGAAATACTACTTTTTACACTTCTAAAATTTAAATGTTTATTTCCCATCAGATGAGGTACGTACAGGAACATACCGCCAGCTCTTTCACCCCGAACAGCTCATTACCGGCAAGGAGGATGCAGCCAACAACTACGCACGTGGTCACTACACCGTTGGAAAGGAGATCATTGACCTTGTTCTTGACCGGACACGCAAACTGGTGAGCTTAAATTCTCATAGTATCTTGGAAGTTGTGCTTGTTTGTTTTTTTGGGAGACATGTACACAAACTCCTTGTCACTACAAATAATGTCATTGTGACCTAACTACATTTTAAACTTTAATGTTTCAGGCCGATCAGTGCACTGGGCTCCAAGGTTTCCTCATCTTCCACTCCTTTGGAGGAGGAACAGGCTCTGGCTTCACCTCTCTGCTGATGGAGCGCCTCTCTGTCGACTATGGCAAAAAGTCCAAACTGGAGTTTGCTGTTTATCCTGCTCCTCAGGTGTCCACAGCTGTGGTGGAGCCCTACAACTCTATCCTGACCACCCACACCACCCTGGAGCACTCTGACTGTGCCTTCATGGTTGACAACGAGGCCATCTACGACATCTGCCGCAGGAACCTCGACATTGAGCGTCCCACCTACACCAACCTCAACAGGCTGATTGGACAGATTGTCTCCTCCATCACCGCCTCCCTGCGCTTTGACGGAGCCCTGAACGTGGACCTGACGTAGTTCCAGACCAACCTGGTGCCCTACCCTCGAATCCACTTCCCTCTTGCCACCTACGCCCCAGTTATCTCAGCAGAGAAGGCCTATCATGAGCAGCTCTCAGTGGCCGACATCACCAACGCCTGCTTTGAGCCAGCCAATCAGATGGTGAAATGTGACCCCCGTCATGGAAAGTACATGGCCTGCTGCCTCCTGTACCGTGGAGATGTGGTGCCCAAAGATGTCAACTCTGCCATCGCCACAATCAAAACCAGGCGCACAATCCAGTTTGTGGACTGGTGTCCCACAGGCTTCAAGGTGGGCATCAACTACCAGCCCCCCACTGTGGTTCCTGGAGGAGACCTGGCCAAGGTGCAGAGGGCCGTGTGCATGCTGAGCAACACCACTGCCATCGCGGAGGCCTGGGCTCGACTTGACCACAAGTTTGACCTGATGTACGCCAAGAGGGCCTTCGTCCACTGGTACGTCGGAGAGGGGATGGAGGAGGGGGAGTTCTCAGAGGCCAGAGAGGACATGGCTGCTCTGGAGAAGGATTATGAGGAGGTGGGCACTGACAGTGTTGGAGAGGAGGATGAAGGAGAGGAGTACTGAGCTCCTAAAACGCCTGTAGCTGGTGTGGAAAAAATTCCTTAATTAATTGTTCAATCGTTCAATAAAATGTTGCATTCAGTCTTTGTCCTGTTTTAATATGCAGATTTTGAAACATGAGCACCAAGATGATGCAGCACCTGTACCAGTCAGGCTTTAAGCTCTTTCTTTACTTTAGACAACACTTAAGATCATAACTTGAGTCCTAAGTGTGACTTTTTAAATGTTTTCCAGGATCTGATTAAACAATAAAATCACAAAATGTAGTTGACCCCTGACCTATAGCAACAAGACTGTTAAGATGACTCTTAAATGCATTTCAGCTGATCAGTTCATTCATGGAGTCTTAATTATTAATTGCTGTTAAACCTCAAACATATTTTAGGAGGATAGTATTTGACAAGGTAGCTTGACTATTTGTGTACCAGGCTGAGTCCTGGAGCAGCTGCAGGTCAGAGAGTGGGATGAAAAGTTACGGTACTTAGAAAGTCAAGGATCCAAACTCAGGTGTCTTTCATGCTGATTTCTTCCTACTGTGTACATTCTGAGTCGTATCATGTTTGGATAATCTGGTCAGTCAGAGGTCACATCCTGATCTCTTGTAATGGACTTAAATCTTCCACTGGCTGCTTGTAAAAGTTTAAAAGTAGAGAAAGTCACAGTCACAAGTAGGGTTGCAAAGGGGTGGAAAGTTTCTGGTAAATTTCCGGTAAATTTCCGGAAACTTTCCATGGGAAGTTAAGCTTGGGAATTTTGGAAATATTCCAAATCGGAAACTTTCCATGGGAATTATGGGAATTTATGGGAATTATGGGAATTTATGGGAAATTAACTGGAAATAGAGGGTAATTTAATCGAACTGTATCATATCCAAGCATAAATATAAACATTTTGTTTTGTCCTAAGCAGACATCCATGCAAAATAATACAATTAAAAAAACATTTCAACAGATTTACATCACAATTTTAAAATATATTACCCCATAATATCATCAAGACTTACTTCCCTTTATGTAGTCCACAGGCTAAAATGTGTGGCTTCAATAGTCTTGTGCTTGTGTGGTTCTAGAAATCATCTGTGCATGTGATGGAGGAATGCACAGTGCATGTAGGGGGCGTGGCCTCAATAGCCCTGCAGTAAACAGTGTGCTATGTGCATGTGATTGAGGAATAGCATAGATATTCAAGTGTACTTGCATGGAATCTGGTTGTTTAAGCTCAACTATATTTAAGTTCCCAGTTAAGGGCCAACCTTCAATTTTGTAAATTCCCGGTTTATTCCCGTATATTCCTGTTTATTCCCATAAATTCCCGTTATTTCCCGTAAATTCCCGTTAATTCCCATGGAAAGTTTCCAACTTTGAAAATTCCTGGAATTTTGCAACCCTAGTCACAAGTGATTGCAGCACTTAAACACGAAAAGATTTATTTAAGGTCTCACATATACAAAATAGCTTTTCTTCTTTTCATAGAATAGCATTTCTTGATTTTTTTTTAAATATTTATTTTATTCATTTTCTGACTTGCATGAGGTTTACAACAATAAATATTCATCCAGGGACGTCAAATGATCTGAATGGCACACAAAGATACGCACGTCGTATGTTTGTATTTTCTGCAGGTGTCGGTCGTGTGATGAGAGGACAGGAAGTAACAGGCTGAGCAGGAAGTGGAAACAATCATGAACAACCTTCACAACATCTCATAACTCTACCAGGGACGTTCATGTTTGTAAATCCAATATTTAGGGCTTTCTATAATAATTTTTTAGAATAATTTTGTGTCCTCACTGAGACAAAAAAAACACACGATGTCCCGACATGTCACGATGACAGCAGCACAATTTCAACAAACTACGACCACATATTAGAGGAAATGTTCTCATTCTGTTTCAATCCAAATGTCGATCAGGATGTAAGTCCCAGTCCGGCCTGTACCATCACTGGAAACAATACAAAGTCAACTTTAAACAATTAACTCAAACATATGAAGACAGGATATGGACATTACCTAAAGAATTACAAAGCATAAAGTTAGTGCATAGAAAAGAATTTCCTAGTACTGTTCCTACTCTTTTGCACATTTAAAGAGGAATGCTGCCATCAAGTGGACATAAGTGGTACTACAGTGGTATGTGTGTATTTATTTTTAGCTCTAATAAGTCACTGAAGGACAATGAAGAGGAATTATCTGTCTAGGAGTAAAAAAATAAAATGGACGGAGGAAGACGAGTAAGTGTCCGGAAACTGGTAGACATAATGGGGATGAATGCTGGTTGGAGGGCCCCCCAGAGAATTTTTGCCTGGGGCCCCACCACACTGTAGAATCGCCACTGGTCACTGTTGAGCTCATCACAACAAGACCTGAAGACCAGACACGACCCGACCACATTAAATGTTATGATTTCTCTGGCTTTGATAACTGTTGGAAATATCTGAGGTAATTTAAGTACTCTAAAAAATATATAACACATAGTCTTAGTCCATTTTTAATTTAGATATTTTAATGCAAACATTTTCATAGTATTCTACATATTATACCTTTAATTTCAAAAGTCTGACTGTAACTTATTTGAAGGTGTTATAAGTCATCATCATAGTTAGGTACCTGCAGTGCACGATGATGGGGCAGGATCGTCCTCGGTAGCACTTGTTCACCTTCCTAAAGAGACAAAAACGAGAAGGAAAATGCTGAAGAAAAGAAAATAAATAAATATGTGGATTAACAGATTAACAGTAAGGAAGACAGACAGAAAGACAGACAGATGGATAGAGGGGGTAATTAATAGGTTTCGGCGATGGACCTCCTGCTGCAGCCACATCAGTCCATGATCATTTCTGTGACTATGCAACTGGACCCAGACTACTAGCTGCAAACCACAAGAATGACACAGACAGATATGTTCAAATTAAAGCCATGGCCCCGCTGACCTCCATCGCACAGGGGGGAGAAGAGGAGGAGGGACAGAGGGGGGGAAATAGAGGAGAAGAGAATAAAGTCGGAATACAAAGGGAACTTAGCATCATGGCATGTTCATAACCATGTTCACATAGTTTGTAGGATCAGGACATTCAGAGATAAATGATGGAAGGATCACATCACGAGAAGTTCAGAGGGCATGCTGAGAATGAGATGTTGATGAACTCTTTCTGTCGGTGTCAATAATCTCGCCAAAAACAAAGTCTTGCATATTCGCCGAATTAAGGCATTAGTTCTGATTATTCAAACCCACGCATTTTTAAGATAAATGTCGAGTTCTCCATTAATGTCAAATGATAGAAATGTTAATTCTCAAAGTTGTGTAGGTTGTTCGGTCCGCGGGCGTCCCTCCCACACGTCCTGAGGCTCGTAATGACGTCATCCACCAACTGAGTTCGGTCGGCTGCACACGGTAACCGGAGCAGCCGTTACTTTCTCTCTATAACTTCCAAGGTAACAACGCGAAAAAAAGAGTGAACACTATTAAAAATCGCTGCACGGAGATATTTAAGTTAACTGATAGTATGATAAACACAACTGTAACTAAAAGTAATGAATGGTTGGGCTTAAAACTTGCTAGCCGCCCCCTGCCTGAGTGTAGCGTTAAAAAAAAGTCCAGCGGTATGCTAGCTTGAACGCGTAGCTAGGATAACTTGACTTACCGGATCCGCTGAAAGACGTTGACTTTCACGCTGCTTTCTAGACTTTATCATGTCGGCTTTTAACCAGCGGTGATATAATATTCACTGTGTGCATTGAACAGCCAGGGAGCTATGTTAGTTTGGCAACCAACAGTATTGGTAGGTAAGATAATGTTTGCTAGCTAAGGCGGCGTTAGCATTAGCAAAACAAGCGCTCTGCCTCGGGAGTCAGCTGACAGTCTGTTGTGGGCTGCCAACAGATCAGTGATGGATCAACTGAAAGTGAAGGATCGCATATTGGAAAATATTTCCCTGTCTGTCAAGAAGGTAAGCGCTTCACGGTTTGTCAGCACACTTGGAATATGTTCACAACATTTAGGTATTTGAAAATCTTTAAATAACAAATGATATCATGTGGTCATCTTTTGTCTGCCAGAGAGGGCAACTTTTAAGTCGGGGGGGAATTGAAGCTCGCTATTACTGACAATAACTACATATATCAATACCTATTTCAATTCAGCTTTACGTTTTTACACCATTAATTTAGCCTGTCATGTTCTAGTTATCTTAACAATGGTGAACCAATGGCACCAAGCCCCTGTGTTGCTCACTGCAGCATGTGGTGTAAACACAAGCAACCATACTGCGGAGCCATACTCGCAACATAAGGGTCAGTCAGTCGATCTATACACCTGATTTCCATTTAATTTATGTATTATTCCCATATTTTGTCTTTCCAGCGTTCTTAAAAACTGCCCCTACATTTCTCATAAAGAATCAGGCACCATTACATCTTACAGCCTCTTCCCCGTCTTTGTACATTCACTTTCCAGCCCATGTGCATTTCAGTTTTTATTGTATTTCCCCCTGTCTCTGTCTCAGTTATTTTCCATTGGTAAAATCCACTTGTTCAATAAGTAGTTGATTGCATTAGTTAGCACCATCTTAGTGTATTTAATGAAGAGAACCCTATAACATTACTGTTAGATACCCCATCTTATCAAGCATTTGTCTAAACGATTTTTAAAAGTCATTTTTAATTTATCTTGTATATCTCTTATCATAATCACTGTGTAAGGGATGTGAAAGTGCTTACGAAATAGTACGCCCAAAGCTTCCAAGTGTAAGTGTGCAGTGTTTACCTCTGACAAACATTGCTTAGTCATGTGAAGAAAGTCATGGGATACACAATCTCTTTCTTAGGGTCACACTCGCTCAAAGCTCCCCCAACCTCCACTTGTATTAGTCAAGTATTTGGGTTACTTTGTACTCTATATTTAGATGAAGTTTAAGAGGGCTCTGCAGGTCACATTAGGATGAACCAAAGTGAAACTCATCAAGGATCAGCATGAGTTTACTGTTACCTTTCAGTAGAGCCACCTGTGTCTAATATTGTGCTATTTATTGGTTAGAAATAGAGCTTTCTCTATAACTATTCAAGTCTAGTATCAAACATACAGGGTAGCCGACTAACTTAGGGTTGGAAATGAAAGAAAAAGTGAAAGGATAAAAGTAGCACCACTGATCATTAATTTCTTCCACACCAGATAATCAATATGGAAATAGTTGCCTCTTTTAATACAGATACAATCAGAACAACATACTTTGCAGCTTTGCTTTGATGTGCCTAAAAGACACAATGTACGTTGACAACAAGGCAGGCGTTTTTGAAACCATATACCAAACTCAGATTGACAGATAAGTTTGAAAATTGACACAATTCAACCACGTCTCCAAACCACAGAGGCTTGTTCTTTCCTGATGTTCTGTCAGACTTGTTCTGCAGCCAGCTTCACTTACTGCTGCTTTTATGGGTTTTTTTGTGGTCAGTCTGGTCTTAAGCAGTAAAATTCCAAGCATAGCAGTAAAACACGTACTCCACTGGATTAATGTGAGGAAAATTCCACTGTTTTTTACTAAATTCCTTGTTCCATTGACTCAATTTAAATGTATTTGTTGCACAGTAATAAAGCCTTCGGATCATTGCTCATTGATCAGTAGCACCCTTTAATGCTTAGTGTTGGCCCTTTAATACACACTGTATATGGTTTAACCTCAAACCTGATGTGCCTAAGTACAAAGCTAATGCATTGAGACGAGTAGACAACAGTAGAACTTCTTCAGATATAGAAGCATCTTTGTACCTGGAGTTGAATTCAAATCTCTCTTTTAACATCAAACCATGTCTTTTTACAGTTGCAGAGTTACTTTGCAGCCTGTGAAGATGAGACCCCAGCCATTCGAAATCATGACCGGGTTTTGCAACGCCTCTGTGAACACATAGACCACGCTTTGCTATATGGGTAAGAGGCTTACTGAGGAATGGTGCATGGTATGCTCTTTGAGCAGTTTTAGGACCATTTAGACTCTAGATAATGTTTCTAGGAGAGGATACTTGACAGTATCTGCTAAAAATGCAAAGTCACTTTTTTCCCTTAGCCCTTTTGGCCCTGCGCATTTAATCTTTTGTTTTTTACTTGGCAGGCTGCAGGATATCTCCTCAGGCTACTGGGTCCTGGTCCTTCACTTCACCAGGAGAGAGGCCGTCCGTCAGATAGATGAGCTTCAGCACATAGCAACCAACCTGGGACGAAGTGAGACAACCTTCTCACACAGTCAAACACATTCAAACAATCAGTAAGGCATCATTTATTGTGGTAGGAACTGTATGCATAAAAAGCACTCTTCTCTTCTTTGTGTAGGCCGCGCATGGTTATACCTAGCACTGAGCGAGAGTTCTTTAGAGAGCTATCTACGCCTCTTCCAGGAGAACCAAGGGTTACTACAGAAGTATTACTTCAAGTAAGTCAAATTGATCCTGTGTTACAAGTAGTTCTTTTGCATGTCAGGAATTACTTGCCATCATTCTGGAAAACAACTTAGCATAGTTTGAACCTGTAACTCACATTAAGCTACCTTTTTTTCTGCTAGGAATGCACTGGTCTGCAGTCATGACCACCTCACACTGTTCCTCACGCTGGTGTCCGGCCTTGAGTTTATTCGCTTCAATCTGGAGCTGGTAAGCCGATGTTTTATCAAACTATCAATAAAAATACAGCTCTCTAATGTAAGCAGAATGCCAATGATGACTCTGTTTGTTTTTGCTGATTACAGGATGTACCCTATCTGGATGTGGCCCCCTACATGCCAGAATACTACAAACCCCAGAATCTGCTTGACTTTGAGGAAAGGCTACCCAGCTCTGACAGTTTATCCCTGCACTCCTTCACCTCCCTCACCTCGACAAACCTGGAGTGGGATGACAGCGCCATAGCTCCCTCCAGTGAAGGTGAGCTGTGAGGATGTGACTCTGAGTACTTACAGGTTATCTGTGGGTACAGAGTCTAATCCTATACTCACTATACTTGACTTTACCTTCATGTTTATTAAACCTCAGACACTGAAATTGAGCTGAAGCCTTCTAAATCCCACAGACCCTTTGCTCCAAATACTGAGAGTCATAATTCAAAACTTGAAACGTACATTTTTTCACTTGGCTCTATTGTTTACATGTTTAAAGAATTCTTGTCGGTCCAAAGCTGAACATGCAAAGAGATAGTCTTGATCTGAGGAATCCAGGGACCAAGTAGAGCCAGGGTTCTGTTTTGTAATTTATCTGGAACAAATATTCTTAAGTTGTATTTGAATGTTATGTCAATGATGTTATGTGTATTATTATTTTGGAGATCAGGTTGACCCCAGGAAGAATAGCTGCTGCTATGCAAAAGCTAACGGGGATCTAAATAAAAACAAACAAACAAAGAAGTCAGTCTCCTCTTATATAAGTAGATGGAAAACAGGGATAGATGCAACATCAGGCAATGCAGATTTTGCAACTAATGCAAAGGGAGAATGTGCTTCCTTTTTTGTCTGAACACTTAAAAAACATTTATAGAACAGCACATGTTTTTATGTTATTCCTTGCCTCCCTTTATGACCGAGGATTTTCCAATCATAGAATATACACACACAGTTATTCTACCTATCATTTGGGCTCTTATTGGCTTTTAATTCTGAAAGGTGTGGATGTCTGGCCAATCGGATGTGCCCCTCCTTCAATATGGCATGACACATAAACAGTGTCAGTTCAGATGTGAATGTGTGAGTCCCACTTGCTGAATGTCAGTCTTTATTTTTGGGTTTATGATTTCATCAGGCCCTGCTACAGTACAAGTACACACTCACATGCTTTGTTGCAAATTCATACAGTGATGTCAAGCTAATGGCATGTGGAAGCAGAATTGGGATTGATCCTTGCAGACTGTTGTGACTCATATATTGCAAAGTGCATTTCATCAAATGGATCATTTGGTGTGCAGAGACTCATTGGTACAGAATGTTCTCATCGGGGATGATTGCAGCACCCAGTGAACGTTTCCCCATCACTTCCCACAAAGTACTTTGTCAGTTTCCCTGTTTTAGTTCCCACTTGTCTATTCTTTCTCATTGATTTTAGTTTTGTTTCATAAATCGTATGTCATGTTATATTTCTGTTTCTGCCATTGTCTCACATTTCTCTCCCCACAACATCTCACTCTAATGTTGAATGTTATCCCTCCTTTTTTTTAGATTATGATTTCGGTGACATCTTCCCCGTGTTGCAGTCATTGCCAAGTGCAGACTGGGAAGGTGGGACATTGGTCAAGCCCTCCCCTCCCTGCTTTACCCCACCCCCCCTTCCTTTCCTCATATCTGGCATGGCATCCCACAGTTTATTCTTAAAGCATGTTGGGTATTTTACCAAGAAACTGCATATGTGTTTGTGTATCAATGCTTGGAGGACATTAAAACAAAGATGATCAAAGGGACATGGGGAAAAAAGCTTTGGTTTGGGGGAATGGGTTCTGTTGAAAGACTTTTGTGTTTGGATCCCACATTTATTTTCAAAGGACTTTATAAACTCTACATTATGGAATTATAAAGCCAAATCAATGAAAAAAACAAAAGGAAGCAGGGCTGCCTCCTGTCAAACCTGAGTCAAACCCCTGAACTTTCTTTAGTTTTGTCGTCCGCCATAGAGACATGTAGGAGCAACAGCATAACAGGATGTACACTTTAGCAGCCACACATATATTTTTGTGAGAGCTGAATTATCTGCAACGATCTTCTCCTCTTCAAAAACAATCACACCTGTTGATTACAACTGGAAAAAACACTGATTAGGCAGTGTCATGTAAAATCAGTATGCCCCAGACATGTCTTGAAGAGACTTGGGGGGCTAACTTAAGCTCAGCTTGTTACTCTGAAAACTTCTGATTGAGACATTCAGTGAGCAAAAAACCCGCTTCCAGCTAAATAATGTTGACATGACTTGAAACACTTAGCTTTAGTCAGCCTGACAAGTTTGTATGTCTGGCTAGTCCAGTGGTTCTCAAACTTTATAGTATATAATATACTGTATATTTAACTTCAAAAAGCAACACAGCAGAATGGCAATATCTTAAACTTAAAGGCTAATTTCTTTCAGGACTCAAATAGAAGATCTATGTCCATAGTCACAATTTGAAGTTCTAAAAAAAGGAAATGTGCCCCTTCAAAATACATAGAAATCCACAGCCGGTTTCAGCAGAGCCCAAATGGTTGATTTTAACAAACATCATGCCTCTGACAAGGCACATTACCAGTCACAGTTTAGGATTTTGACTTGTACCTGGGGTAGCCAGTCAGACTTTAAGGGGCCCGAGGCTTGCCATTCAGGCCCGCCCCCAACGGGCAACCTTCCATGTCGCTGCACCCCTCAGTTTGAGAAGCACTGGGCTAGACACTTTTGCTCAGCTTTTGCTAATGGAAAACTGATGAATGTGTGAGTTAAAGGTAAAACATAGGGACTAAAGTAGGTTGGTAAGAGTTTGGTGTGTGCTGAATTGTAAAAGGAGGAAACAGACAAAGCTTCATATTAAACAGCCAAGTCTGATTTGGCTAAAAAAAATTCTCAGTCAAGTACAGTCCTAAGGGACAACAAGTTTTTGGTAAGTTTGGGAAGAGGCACAAATCTTTGGTGCAGTGGAGATTCGGTATTGGGTGGGTTCATGGTATTGTCATGTTTTGCATGTGTTACTCATCATGGGAATGATGCTAATGCTCACTTTGCTTTATTATTTACTACAGCAAGAAAAATGCCTGATGTAACTGGTACTCACATTGTCCAGTCTGTCTCCATTACATTGTGTTAACTGTTCGTCTGGTTCATCGTTTTTTGGTTATGTCTTCTTTTCCTGTGTAAAATGTGGCACAGGCCTGGGTTCAGCTCGTTTGCAGTGTTAATAAACAATCTAGAAGAGTCCATGGAGAGCAAAATGTTGACTTGTGTATTACTTCAGCATCTGTTTGTAAAAAGCTGCTACATGAAACATGCGCTTTTCCTTTATGCTCTAAATCTTAATTCCTAAAAGAATTGAATCATTTTCAGTTCCCATGATGAATATTTGTTCATCATAACCCACCTCCAGCTGTAGAAGTAATGCTTTACTTAGGCTTTAAGCACTGCAAAGGAAGCTGCTGCCTGTGTACATACTTGATGTCCTCTGCATTGCATTATTCTCCTCTCTTACATCGCAAAAGAACTACAAAAACACTGCAGCTTCTAACATTTATGTGTGTGCGAAGCTGATGAAAAAATACACATAGTTTTTGTGAAACTGTCTCATTGGTTGACTTTCACTGGTGGTGAAATTATAAACATAAATTACAATAAATGCGTTTGAAAAAAGAATTCTACAGCATATTAGATTTAAGTGAATCTCTCATCCAACCACGAGACAGTGCCAAAAATTCTTTGTATTTTTAACGGAGTGTGGCTAACTGTTTTTTATTAGTTTATAATTTGTGTATTTGTGCTTTCATGGTAGAGGGTGACCTGACTGACCAGGCCAGCTGCCCACGGTCCAGTGGCTCTGATCCACAGACAGTCATCAGCGACACAGTGGTTCTTCCTGCAGGCACCATCAATGTGAAAGGAGCAGCTCATCCCTCTGCACACAGCCCCACATTCAGACACAACCCCTTCAATGGGGACTCAGACACCAACACTACCAACACCTCAGCCGACATCACACCAGTTCACGTGGCCATCCGCCATTACACCATCACCCCAACCAATGGAGACGAAGCAGAGAACGCCAGCAATGAGCTGGAGGTCATCAGGTACAGTTAATACAGCTTTAGTGTCGGGCATGTAGGCTCATATTCTGTCTTCACTATGAAAGATTCACCCCAGCCAGTATTTCTTTTTGAAACTGTAACAGGGGTTTGATTAATATTAGGGCTGTCAAACAAATACATTTTTGAATGCAATTAATAGCAACATTTTAATAGTTAATAATCACATTATTAATGTTCGAAATTCTGTTATTTAGCATTTGGAAAAAATATATTGTGAGGCTTTTATTTTGAATGTTTGTAATGTCTTATGCTGAAAGTATTTTACTTGCTGTTTGAATTCAACCGTGCTTTTATTTTGAAATAAGGTAAGGACCTTCTGGTAGATCGAAGGTTAGGATATGAACTTAACCACGGAAAAAGAAACAAAAACTGAATGAAAGCAGCTAACAGGAACGGTAAAAAGTGAAATGTTTGATGTCATGAGGTGGACATTACTTTAGACTCGTCAGCTGAGCTGTCTGAGAGATTGTTTAAGTGAAATGAGACATTCAAATATGCGACAGTGTTCTTTTCCATCACTGTGACTACAGGGAGACACAATGGAGGCTTATCTACGGTGCATCTAAAGGGACAAAATAGCATGCAATTAATCAATAAATAAAAGTAATGCATACATTTCAGACCTTAATGGATTGTGATTACCTTGTTAATGCTGACAGCCCTGATTAATATACATTACCATGGCCACCATATTTTTAGTATATTGGCAGGAGCTCAGATTGTGTTTGTGCATTTCTAAAAGCTTGGTAATTACTACACTTCAACATCATCTTAATGTTTTTGTAACTAAGAGCAAATTATTAAGTAATTTTATCATAAAAACGTCATAAATTCAATAAAATGGGTCTTTAGTCAGATGTGATTAAAGTAGAAGAACCACAGCAAACCTCTCTGATCTCTCAGGATGGCCAGACGAAGGAAACCAGCCAAGAAGCGACGAGGGAAGGGCTCTACAGATTCCAGCAGCAGTATCAATAACTCCGTGTCGTCGGAGAACATAGAAATAGAAAGCAGCCTTCAGGCCTCGGAGGAAGTGGAATCACTAAACTGCTCGGCTTTTCAGCTGGAAGCTGACGGAGAGCTTAGGAGAAGCAGGGTGGGATCAGAGGCTGTGGAGGAAGGAGATGAGGACGGAGTGGAAGGCTTGCGGCTCCCAGAGATGAGAGACACCTCCATGGACACGGTGGGCCAACCCCTCCGTGATGTCATGGATCGGCTCAATGGGGCTCTGGATAGGAATGGGGAGCCCTGGGAGCATCTAGAGGAGGATGTGGAGGGAAAAAAGAATGAAGACTGTGACCAAAGTGCCGAGCCCCCTGCACAGCAGCCCTTTCGAGAGGATACAGCAGGCGAGCCCCCTGACCCTGCAGAGGGAGAGAACTGTCTCTCTCCATTGGCCACAAGCCCCAACTTCCTGCAGGCCTCCCCTGCACCTACAGACTTATGCTGCTTTACCGCCAACAGTCCAGACTCTGCTCCCACAGGTGGTGGCTACTATGACTCTCCAGAGCATAGCCAGTCGCAGACTCTTTCAGGTGGCCTTGATGATGAAGGACAGGCAGAGGCGCAATCAAGACAGAAACCAGACATGAGGACCCGAGGAGAAGACACAGAAGAAGGAGAGGAAGCAGACGCAGAAAAGCTACAAGAAGAGAAGCTTAGTTCCTCTGAAGGTTCTCATCCTGCAGAGTTTAAGTAAGTTATCCATAAAACATTAATCATCATTGTTTGTAATGTTGTTTAAGGTGTGCCTGATGTTCTTTAATATTCTTGTTTCAGGGTGGATAACAACCACTTGCTTCTTCTCATGATTCACGTATTCAGAGAGAATGAAGAGCAGCTCTTCAAGGTGAAGACTGAAGGACTCTTATCATTAATGCTTATTGAAGCTTTGGAATATAGTTTAAACAATGAAATGATGAAAAATACAGTTTTTAAGTTTTCACAGAATGACTCTCATTGTGCTGAAACGTAATCCTCTTTCAAACACTTTAAGCCACTTTTAGGATTGTTTGACTCGTGACTTGTGACAAAAGGTTTGAAGACTGTTGCTCAGTGGAAGTGTTGCAAGTCTCTGTGCACCATTTCCCTTTTTCAACCGCTGTAACGGGCTTTTATTACAATTACACATTTTTTACTGAATTTGAACTTTTAAGAGAATATGAATTGCAGTGGTTTGTGATTCATGATAAAAAAAGTCTGTGTCTGAATTGTAGTAGTTGCACCACAGTGCTACAGCTACCAGCACTGAACAGGATGCTTTGAAAGATGACAATAGAGGTTGCAAACACTTGACAGAGTCTTTTTTTTTTTTTTCAGATGCTGAGAATGAGCACAGGCCATATGGAGGGCGATCTACAACCACTTTACCTGCTGCTGACTGACTGTTACATTTACCTGCTGAGAAAGGGTAAGTTCATAAAAATGCATATCTAAAAAATCTGCAATGGTACAAATTGTTAGTCGGGATATTCTAATATTTATATCCAGAATCATAACCTTTGCATTTCTTTCCCAGACTAAACGCGTGTAATTTTCTTCTTATTTACTTTGGGGAAACGATGATGTTCAATAAAGCTAACAGGCCAGAGCAGGATTTAAAGTTGGCCTCTACTTAAACATTTAACTGTATGGTGTACTGTACATTTCATAAGCGATAGAGCACCGTACTGAGTTCTCTGGACAATTCAAAATGGCTCTACACAAACAGCATTGCCCGATATAAAGGAAACGATCAACTTTATTGTCCCCTGAGGGAAATTTCTCTTGGACAACAGTGCCAGAAATAGCTGCAGTCGTTGTTGCCTGTTCCCATTCTCCCCTGCCTGCTTTTTCTCTGCAGGTCAAAATACTTACAGTACATGCATGACACGGCCTGCACGCAGCCTAACTTCAGATGGAAGTTTAATGGTTTGATAATACACAGGTCAACAAGTGAGCAAGTGGAGTACTGGCAAGCAATGGGCCTGAGAGTTTAATTTTTCTTAGAAGAATCCCAGGAGAGCTGAGAGTTTTCTGCTATTGTAATTATCCAATAAGATCCACATATTGTTCCAGGAAGTAGCTAAACATTCTAGATAAGGTTATTCTGTAGGCTGAAGAAACATAAATCAACAGTTGCTCATCGCAGGACGTGGTTGTACTTTTTTTCCCTCACACAGGAGCTGCAGAAAAGCCTTATACAGTAGAGGATGCTGTACCTTATAATGAGCTGGACTATCTATCAGTGAGTATTTTTGCTGACCCTGACTTCTTGTGACCATAGGTGGGGTCTTTTAAAGTAGTTTAGTGATGGGGTAAATACAAGCATTTTAGGAACACTGCAGACTCAAGCATACTATAACTGCTGGAGGTGTGGAGTCCAAAGTTAGTTCTTTTCTCCTTCAGGTTGGCGTCGACCAGCAGACTGTGACGGTGGTTTGCACCAACAGACGGAGAAAATTCCTGTTGGACACAGCTGACGCCTCTCTAACAGTGTAAGTGGTCATGTATATCTGTGCATCAGGTTTGTTGATACTCCGAAACCACAGTGCATCAGACACAAAGGTTTGACAACTGAATACTTAAATGCATTTCACGTTAATTGCTTCCAGCTTGTAACCTCGCTGCAACAATCTTTGTGTCCTTTTGCTGCCACATACAACCTTCCAAGTCTCCGCCATTTGTATATATCTATGGTCAGAAAATGTGACTTTGTAATGTACGATACACTAATCAGGTCCCTTTCTTTTCACCTCCAGCTGGTTCTTGTCTGTTCTGAAGTCAGCCATGGTGAAGGGTTGTCGCGAGCCTCCGTACCCTTCTGTTTTGACTGATGCTACCATGGAAAAACTGGCTCTCACCAAGTTTGTCTCCCAGGAATCTTATTGTGAGGTAAAAACACGTTAAACTCAATTAGACCTTTTTTCTACTCCTCTCGACTTAGTCTGACTTTCAGAGCAGCGATAAACTACATGTTGTCTGGATCTACAGGTAGCTGACGTGTCTATCCAACTGTATTCACTGGTGCATTGGGAGGATCCTATGGATATGGCTCTGTCACCCCAGGGTGGCCAATCTAGGGCTGGGGGACCTTCCAGCACCAAGGAGGGGCCTCTGCAGTACCGAGCTGGAACCACCTACCTGGGCAAAGAGTTGTGGAAAAGCTGCTACGTCGTCCTCAGGTAGGGACTGATCACACACATCTCTGTCCCTTTTGTTCAGTGTGTTCCTTTAATTATACTAAAACTGAATGTGTAGTCTTCATATTTGTGGCACTTACTTAATAAAAAGGACTTTAACAGGTCTATCCAATTCTTTTAAACATTTGTGTAACTGACTCTCACAAGTACAGGCAGTTGCATTCTGTAAAACCTATTATATAAATTAAATATCAGATAAAGGTATTATATGTTTGTTATATAATGTCAATCTTCTGATGCAGTGAATATGATGAATTGTCCTGTTTCTTGCAGCAATGGGATTCTATACCTGTATTCAGAAAGAACTGATGGGACACCTGTGATGTCAGTCACTATGGGGTAAGTTTGAACTAATTACCAAAACAACCTGGATTTCCTGCTAGAGTTGAGTTTTGCATTATGCAACCAGGAGGTGTTGTTGGTCTCTGACCCACACAAAAATGAGCACAGCAGGAGATGCATCACAACAACTGAGCCGGAGACACAAGTGAAAATATATTTAACACCAACACCTTCTGTCTGCACAAGCATGCTTTATGTGAAAGGGCGTAAATCCTCACTAGGGTCCTCACAAATAATCATAGCATAAGGAACTTTTCAATCAACAGAATTATCAAGCAGATAACTAACAGCAACAACAATAATGTGACAATAATGATCACAGAGAAATGTGTCTTTATTAGGAGGAATACATTTCTGCATATCAGAATCTAAAATGTAGTAAAAACATCAAAGCTCTCCGGGTAAATCTCGGTGACAGTAGGTGGGTCTCTGGTGAGCTCAGCGAATAATCTGTTTTTTAATCCCCAATGTATCCACTTTTTCCAACAATAGTCAAACTTTATGCTCAGGTATGAAAAGGATTAATGAGCATAAGGGTTTGAGGTTTAAGTGGATGTTCAGTGAAATAGCTTGTCCCAATTGTGTATAAACTTCTAAAAAAAATAACCTATTGTGTAAGGGGCCGCTGCAGAAACGAACATCTTGAAAAATATTCTCTGAGAAAAAAGAAAAGGTTTCTAATTACATTAACAATGATGCTGTTCTATTCAACTGTCGCATTTAGCCATGACAGTGTCTTTGATCTAGCATGCACAATACCAATAACCTGGAATTAAAGCAGTGAAATAGAATTTGGTGATTATTCACCGTATTTTACCCCCTGTTCCTTTTTTACTATAAGGGGTCAAAGAGCCTCTGTGAAATCGGTGCATTGGACTGGAATTGACTAACACCTGCAGGCTAATTTTTTACACTCTTCATCTTCTCTTACTTCTTCACAGAGGAGAGCACTGCGGAGGCTGCCGGCGCTCAAACAGCACAGAGCATCCCCACGCCTTCCAGGTCATCCTGACAGAACGCCCTCCACTGGAGCTCAGTGCTAACAATGAGCAGGACATGGCTGATTGGATGCTGCTGCTCTGCCAGTCCGTCTCTAAAGGAGTAAGCTGTTGCATAGCCAACATTTCTTTTACATTTGATATGGCCAGTATCCATGTTTCACAGCAACTAGCAAAAGTTACAGCGGATTGAGGCACATTTGTGCACAAGGCATTATTCTGTGATTGGGTCAGTAGGATGAGAGATCAGCAGCACACTCTCACCAAGACAAACACATGATCTCCTTTCTGCTAACACCGGGAGAGGACAAAATGTTTCAACTATGTATCTTTGAACATTATGTGAGACTACTACAACAGACGAACTGTTGATGTACTTTTTATTTCAACAAAAATAATTCAAACAAAACAAATGTGAAACAACAAAGCACTGTCCTTGTGATAATAATACAAAAAACACTTGTGATATCCCTCACACTAGCATGTGTAATGTGAACTCTGAGAGGACTCATCAGTGAAGTTGGACTGCATTTCCTCAAAGCTTTGAACACATTTAGAAGTGAGCATGCACAAAGACAGTTTAACAAATAATCCACTCAGGCATGTGTTGTGCAGCTTTTCAGGCCAATTCTCTACTTTAATTTTTTTCTCATTTAAAACAAGGGGCATCCATTTCTCTCTTTTTTGTGTATACATTTATTGTTGGGCTTTTTATGCCATTATTAGAGAGACAGGACAGTGGGAAGTGTGGGAAAACAGGGAGAGAGAGAGAGTGGAACTGACATGCAGCAAAGAAGCTACAGGTCGGATTCAAATCCAAGCTGCCTGCTTTTGAGGGCTGTAGCCTGGGGCAAACTAACCACTAGGCCACCGGCGCCACAGGCATCTAGTTCTCTTATAGATTAATTTAAGCCTTGTGTGTTTAGGAAAAGTTTCCTTAAACTAATTTTGCCTTACCTGCAGGTTATCCCCCAGGGTGTGGCCCCAACCCCATGTATCCCATGTTGCCTCGTGATGACAGATAGCAAGCTGCTAACTTGCCATCAGGACTGTCAGACCAGTTTCTTCCGTTCACTGGGCAGCGCTGACATCTGTGATGTCACAGCTGTGAGCCTGGAGGCCAACAAGGAGTACTGTGTTATAGTGAGTCATCATATTAGCCTTCATTATTAGATTATAATTTAACGTGTGATCTATAAGCCACACAGTTTTAATGTATTGACTTTGGAATTATGCTTTGCTGTCACATACTCCTGTGTCTGAGACAAATTAACTGTAAGCTATTAGTAGCATTCAGCTAATGGTGCCAGATGTCCAAAATGTGTGACCTGCAGCCTTTTGTTCTAGCTATACTTGCTACGTGTTTGCTTTAGCTAGGGTGCAAAGTCCACACATAACAAGGCATCTAAAGTAGTTTGTTTGGTACTAGAGATGTGTTGATGTTTGGTTGTAACACAGAGACCGAAGGTTCATCCTAACTACTCTGGCATTAAGTCACAAAAATAAAATATTAGTGTAGAAATTGAAGTCTCATTTCCTATCACAAGCATACCATTGTAATGGTCTTCAGTTGTCTTTGAACACAAATATTGTATGATATAAAGTTCCAGTATTAACGACTCCCCCCTCATCCTTAAAGTTATTTCCAACTTTCCAATGAAGTGCAGTAATTATGCAATCTTACAAAGCACTCCACCTGCTAAGATGTGGGTGTAAGATTTAAGATAGATTGAAGGTGCTCACTCTTCAGTTAAAAATATCTGCATCCAATATATTTTAGCTGGTGCTGCCCTTTAAATGTAACAATTGTTTCACTGTGTAGGAGTTTGCAGCAGATCGGACCCAGTTTCTTCCTCCTTGGGTCTTGTACTTCAGTGGCTGTGATGAGAGAGATCGGCTTCTGGGGGCGTTAGACAACACATGGAAAGCTATTTTCCAGGTAGGAAGATAAACTGTCTTCATCAGTGGTTTAGAGGGAACTTTCACCACTATTCAACTGGATGTCCTCAAGGTGTTGATGGTAAATATAGTCCATTGAAGCAATAATTACCCACCATGCTATAATGACTGAGAAAGCTGCGTTCTCGTGCTTGTAGAGCCATTCTAGCTGTGCCTACATTCACCAGCGTCAGCCTCACTTTGCTCTTTGGATGTTTACTCTGGCTTAAACGAATATTAATATCCTAATCAGCTAAAACATTATTATATGCATGCTGATCCATGACATCCTTTGTCCTTATATTTAAAATACATTTTTACTGTTTGTCATGAGCCTCATAGCGAAATAGGAAAGATGGTGATACAGATGAAACGCTCATGTTTGTCCTCCCTGCACACAGGTCGACCTCCCCCACAGAGACGTGTTTGATCCGTCTGTGCAGAAGCGTTGTGGTGAGGCCCTCGCTCTGATGAACAGTGCCTGGCAGAGAGCAGACAGTCTGGCCCGAGGCAGAGCTCAGCGTGAACCCTGGTGCTGATGGACACACACATGCACACACACACATAAACATAACTGTGGTCAGCCACTGGAACAGACTGATATTTAAACAGTCTTATATAGTTCCAGGATAGACAGATTTATCTCCGACATAACAGTCTCTACAGACTGTTCAGAGTGGAATAAGCTGTAAGAATGAGATAAACCAATCAGATGAGGTTATTGCTTGTTGTACTACAGCATTACCTTGTGATGCACCTCTGATTCGCTGTTGAAATCCTTACATCATAGGAACTGCAGAAGTAGCAAGGCATTTGGAACAGCCATTGCAGTGACATTGTTACTTGGAATGAAAATGAGTTGAACAAACGTCCACCAGGATGTTGTAACAAAGTTTGACCCTGGCAGACATTTTCATTGTTCCTTTCTCAGAGATTCTTCAGACATAGCAGTGATGCAAAAGAAATATGCTTAATTAAAGGAAAGTCTTGTTTCATATGATGTGTTATTTAGGATAAAAGCTCTGTAAGAAATGCACAGACAGTTGAGTAATGGTTACACATTGATGCCAACATATACGACCGCAAACAAGTCTCCAAAAGAAGTAAACCTTCATGGTGTTTTCTTTTGAGGAGTATCCACTTGAAAATGAACACCAATGAACAGAAGCCTTGACTTCCTCATGTGGACAGAGCAGAAAATAATCAAACATAAATCAAGTACACGGAGTAATCGAAGTGGGGAATAAGATAAGGAGCCATAACTAGTAGCTTTCCTGCACAGTGAAGTAAGAGAAGTATTAATTGAATCTCAACAGTAACTCAGTCAGAATAAAATCATTCTTGTGATATTCATGAAGAAAGCCATACATGAAGGGAGGGGAACTTACTGCTTGTTCGCTTCACGCTCCCTTTGCCTTGCACATAAAAAGTGCTTTCTCCTGCACAACTCTGAAAGGATACAAATCGCTCCTTGCTTGCAAACAATTAGCAGAAGCTCTGCTGAACCCCTAACTGTGGCACATGTATAAAGTCAATTTACAGCGCTGTACAGTATCTCTGAATATTCACTGACAGCTGCGTATGCGTCTGCTATTCAGTAATGGTTCGTCTAATGACTCGTACCTTTAAACTGATCGAAGAATATGTGGATATTTAACCCTTGCATCTTTTACATGACATGCTTGTACCTGTGTCGTCTGTTTGATATCTCGCTCAGTTAATTTGAAAGAAGTCGCACAGATAAAAAATATCAGGAAATGCAACAGACTTGCCTTTTTTCTCCGCTCTGTAGAGACAAGTGGAGGCTTCCATGCTGACTTGCATATTGTTAGTCTTTTTTTAAAGGTACTTGTAGTTTTGTTTAATATATGACGTGCTCATGTATTTCCATTTTGGAGAAAGTGTGAAGAATTGTTACTAAATTATTGGATCCAGTAGTAACATTAAGATGGTGTTTACTATGGTGCCTGCATTGGCAGACATGTACGTCCCTTTAGTAAGGGGGAGTATCGCGTAAGAATAAGGGTCTGACTGAAGAAGCCTTTACTGACTTGAATGACAGCTGCAAGTGTTTTTGGCTTTACAGTTTGATTCCACCCTAAAGGTTTGTGGAAGAAGGACATCCCTATCTGCGTAAGTCATCATTTGTTTATGTGTTCACCTTACAATTCATAGCGTATACACTGTAAGCCTGTAATATCACCTTCAATTTAAAGGTCACATATTATCCTCCTTTTCAACGAGCTCCCCAAAACATGGCTGTGATTTTTTTTTGTTAAAAATCTACTCTCGATCTTTTCTCTATTTAAGCATGCCTATAAACCCCTGTGTTTGACCACGCCCCTCTCTGGAAGGGCTTAGTGGGGCTGGGCTTTCTTGTGAGAAAGCAGACAGATGGCAGACTCAGAGGGCAGAACAAACACCTAGCTGTGGGAGTGTCACCCCCCGGGGGGAGGGGTTACTACCCTTTGTAATGTCATGAAGGGAAAATCTCCAAACGGCCTGTTTGAGCACACATTTTCTGAAAAGTGGAGCAGGCAAAAGACAGAGAGGATGGACTTTTCTCATTATTGGGGGGTTTGTAGACGGACTAGAGACACATGTTAGTGTTAGAGAAACATGGTGAAGTGTATTTAGCATAATATGTGACCTTTAAACAACAGTATGTGTGTTACAATCTGTCATCATTAACCCTGCTTTGAGTGCTGCTGCTCCGTCAATGATGGTGTGTGACAGCTCTCATATCCACTATGAGAGAGGAGGGAGATTTGTGTTTCGCAATGACAATGTTGCCTTTTTGATAATCTCTAGAAATATAATGCTGCATATGAATGCTGCATCCGAAGGCACTGGACAAGAATGTGATGTTGGAAGTTGCTTTGACTAATCACTTTAAAAAAGACATTTGGATGCATTCAAGAAAACAGTTCATGTTGACGGCATACTCCCTTAGCACAGACACAATGATGTCTGCAAGAAATGTTTGTGTTTGTATTCAACAAAGTACAGAAAATAAATCCTGCTTTGATATTTCTACCAAAACTAAGAACACCTTTAAGTAATACCCAGCTCTATCCTTATGTCACTACGTTTAGATATGTTCCTCTGAGACACTGTGTTACCTTCATGTTAGCATGAATCAGTGCTTTAAGCCTCTCTAAGGGCCACTTGTTCTCTCATCTTCTGCTCCTTACAAAGAAATCTAATCTCAGGTGAAAAAGGTACTCCACTTCAGAAACCTTAACACTCACCATCATTTTTTTTAATTTGCTGCTATTTTGTCTAATTGAATTCTTTTTTAAAACAACAACTAAATCCTCTTTTCATGCTTTGGTTCCTGCCTTGTTTGATGTTTTTACGCACACAGAGAGACAGCTGCAAAGAACTCTAAATGTTGGGAAAAGGTTTGATGTAAAACTTTATTAATAATTCATTGGGTTCCAGAATAGCTCAGTTTGAATCTTCGGCCCCAGTGGAAAACTTCAGCTCTTTTTTTTTTTGACCAGGGAGAGTAAAGTTGCAATATTTGGACTTACTTGAAATGTTTGTTGGATTATTCATTTTGAAAATTAACTACTTAAAATTGTGGCCTATGGAGTTTTTTTGTTTTTTTTTTAGCAGTGTTTTGAATGTGGGGCATTGCTGGCCAATGATGGAAGACATCTTCTAAAAGATTTGTTGTTAAAGCGCTTTTTGATTTTGTTTAATTCATGTATACTGCATGTCATATTTGTATAATGTTTAGCGGTTTTATTGTATTGTAAATAATAGAGCACTAATCAGTATAACATACTGTACACTCACATGAGAGGGGCATGTCCACAAGGTTTTATACTGTTCATAATGATGATGAATGTACAAATACACCTTTGTGATTGGACGGCATAACTGAATAAACAGACATAACACATCTTGGCTTCCTTTGTGAGACATTTTGCTGATGTACCTGTATTTGTGTTCCAGGTTAAAGTAATGAAAGGGTGTCATGGAAAACATCAGGACAGTCATGTTAGAGCAGGGCCAGAGAGTTCACAGGTAAGCGAGTAGCTGTACGTCAGGTAAACTGCTTTCACTCAAAGTGACAGAAATCTTTATTCCACTCTGTTTCATAAAAGACACGAGCTTAGATTGTTTTCATATAACCAAGAACAACGTTCATGCCTAACAAGGTCATGGTTAATGCCCGTGATATAATAATAATAATAATAAACTTGAATTTGTTGACTCTTAAAGCTCACGTTCCATCATCACTATCATCCAACTTCAATAACTGTTACACAGAAAAAGCTTTGATGACTGGAAGGTTTTGTTTTCAACCAAAAGAAGAAAAGAAATTCACTGCTGTTCGCTGAGATCTTTCATGGGTGTCTTTGAGATGTTGCAATACCTCCTAGTCACCACTAGAGGTCATACATGAAGTTTCTTTAAAGGATGGTGTTCAGACGAGAATTGTCTCGGCCTGCTTTAGTTTTCTGTAATGAGGAACATACAAAGTTGAAAACTTAAGAAACTAAATGTGCCGGTCTGGAAAAGTCAAGAAGCTAGAAATTAACTCCAGTTTTGTAAAGGTCCTAGAATTTAGGTTTATCATTTGATTTTGTTTCTATGTTTAAAGGAATTATTTAAGGAGAATGTAAAAAATACTCTAAAATTCCTATTAATAGAAATAAAAGCAGTCAAGGAATGAAAACGTCACTTTGGTAAAAGTATGTAAGTAATTACAGGAAACTGTTGACCAGAAGTTTTTAGGCTTAACTTACAGAAAAGTTCAACGTTTTCAAAGTAAGAGTGTTCTGTACACTGTTTTATAATACACAATTGATGGGATGGGACACAAAAGTGGGTCATGTTGGGGTTTTAAGTGGGTCACAAATTTGAGCCTGGAATTTATTTTTATTTTTTTATGAAAAAGTCCACAAAAGTGCTTTTTGTTGTTTCTCTTTGTTGTCGCATGATTTTTTGTCTGAGGTCCAAACTGCACACATTTTCATGAAATAATCTGATTGGTTGAACTTGTATTGGACCAATTTTTTTTTTTTTTGCATTGATGTGCAGTTAATTTTCTCCAGTTATCAACTGATTGTTTGCTGACAGATAGATGGATAGATGAATAGAGACTGACGGGTAGATTTATAAAGTACTCTATAAGTAGATGTAGGTTCTTGTAGGTTTTTGTCAATACATGTCATTACATTTTTATTTTGGTCCTTGAAAAGTATTAAATCAAGTATTTTAAATGTGGGGAGTTTGACGACAACAACTTCAGTGTCCAAGATGTATTGAGAAAATGATTTCTGTTATTGCAAAGAAAACAAATCTGCCCAGGCAGGACACCAGAAGCTTCAAAAACCCTTTTTGTCTTCATTTTCCAACTTCTCCCCCCTGTAGCTGCACACCAGTGAGGACCTCTGCTGAAGAGTTTAGGATTGAACGTGCATGAAGGGCTTGTTGACTAGAAGTTTTTAAGCTTAACTTAATACAAATATATTCACATTTTGTTTTGTGATATGAAACGAGCTGTCATAATTTCTTGTTTGCTCTATTACAAGTGTTTCCTGGTGAAGTCAAATCAAACAAACTGTCTTCTCTGGGTTTGATCTTGAGTTACGAACACTGTACAAATTCTGACGTTTAATTTACAGTAGAAGGTACTGTATGGAGGCCACTGCTTCTAATAGTCAGTTACATCTTTTTTTCATATTGAGAATATAGATCCATCTACAAAGAGTTGAGTTTGTGGCCATTACATGTTTAGATGTTTGCTAGCAGCTGTAATGGGTTCATAATATTCAGTTAATAAGACAACATGCAACCCAGCTCAGAGCCGTTAATGTTCCCAGCCTCTGGTAACATTGATTATCATTTCATAGTTGCTAGGACAACAAGATACTGCTGGCCTCGTTCAAATCAGTTTTATTATTTTAGCTGCGTTATACAGTCACCTTGGGTGTACTTGTGCTGTTGCCATGGTTTCAATGAGCCATGAAATCTTCTCCCAGTCTGTTGTTTTCTCTGCACACAAAAATACAAAGCGGATCAAAGATGATTATAGCAAAGTGTTTGTTGTCGCTATATTCAAAGACGAGCTGCAACAATGGCTGATAGTTCACAGAGAGTTTACAGAGCTACAGAGAGGAAGTGAGGGTGCACTGATCACCTGCGAAAAATGATATATAGGAAGACAAAACAGCAGGAGGTGTAAGAAGACTGTGAGAGATGCAGTTTGAAGTTTAGAAAGATGATACCTAAAAATAAAGCACTGAGTTAACCTGTTAGCATCCAGAGAACTGAGCAAAACGGGAGAGAGGTCAAAAGAAACTCTTTGCATTGCTGAGCGAGCAGCGCCTATTTTTGGTGAAAACAAACCCGTGGTGGACCCAACCTCAGCAGGAGTGTAACTTGTGAATGACTCAGCATGCAGTAGAGAAATCAAGTCAGATAAGACACACTTTCAGATCGATAATATAAGAGGAGGTAAGAGGAAGGTAATTACAGGAGTGTTGGTGGTGTCCCTTTGGGAGGTTCACAGGAAACCTACGAGCGAGCCAAAATTAAATAAAAACAGCATCGACAGGAAAAACCCTCAAAGACAATTTAGCCGTCCTGTTGGTTGGATCGAAGTATGAAATGATACAGCTGATCGTAAAGCTTTGGTCAGGAGAACAGATCATCACCAGCCTATTAGGTGCTACTTTTTAAAAGACAGTTATGAAGCTGAAGTCTTTGTCTGATCAATGACATATTTTTATCTTGATTTCAAGTTTGTCAAGTCAACCACAGCCATAAAAAAAGGCCAAAGAACAAGTGTTACTGCAACAAATACTTAATCCTGCCCTTCCCATAATGCATTTCCATGTAGATTCTCCTGGTCTGCATCTCACTGCATAATAAAGCACATGTGTTTGATTAAAAAGCCCTCTCTGAGATGACCCTGAGGACATCCTTATGTGTAAAGAAAAAGGTGGAGTGTCACCTTGATGTAGCAGAATGCATTTTAAAATGTCATATTTGACATAACAGATCATTTCTGGATTGTTGGATTCAGGCACAGATTTGTAAAAATAAGAATCCTAATGGACTGAAATGTGTTAGTGTGAGGCTGTATGTCAGCACATTTCTGGTCTTCTAATTATCCTTACAGCACACAGTATTTCTCATTAGTAAGTGGAACCGGGGGGTGAAGCCGTTCTACGCATGCCCTCATTTACTCTGTTCTGCACTCCTTCACCTTCTAATACAAATTTAATGTCTCACTCTTGGTTGGTCTACATTTTCCGCCTTCCTCCCTCTATATCCCTTTCCCCCTTTTCATTCAAATTTGGTTGCAGCTTGAAGACTAAAAGAGTACGAGTTTACGTTTATCAAAATTCAAGTTTTAGGTCATTAGTCTTGTACATATTAGTCTTTAATTATTAGTTTATTTTTGAGTTTATTGTTGATATTTAATGTTATACCTTTGTACAAAGAGAGCACAGTTTACCGAAGTAAAATCCCTTGTGTGTTAAGCATACCTGGCCTATAAAGCTGATTCTGATTCTGATTTGTACACAAAACTGTTAAAGCGAAGTAGGTCAAGATTTTGTCATTAGAGAATACTATGCACGCTTCTACAGTACAGGATCAGCAAAGAAATAAGTTCTGTTTTGTCCACAGGGGCCACCCAAATTGGCAAAGTTGAAAGATCCTCAAGGCTACTTAAATAATGCTAATTGTGTTGATGAATATGATTTGAGGTTAAAAACCTCACAATTTTTAATCTTCCATTACATAAGTCTTGTAGCTTATAATATTCATGTCAGAATATAAAGCCTAGTGGGTTAGATCTCCTCTTTTAGTGCTGTAAATAATTCATGGTAATTGTGTTTACGTTTCAAAACCTACTACTAGAAATGTGCGAAACAGCTCGAATAGATGAGGGACTACCCATATAGCAAAGAGGAGATTCCCCCCACACGTGTTACATCCTGCATAATGATTATTTTAGAAAGAGAGCTCCGACTTCACTCTCCATTTCTCTGCCCCTGACTGACTATTACATAATTTATGAAGAGGGGATGAGCACTGTATATTTCCTCTGCTGAGATGCAGCAGCTGCTGCCTGCATGCTAGGTCCATTACGGTATTCTTAAAGCTATCTCGCTGTGGGGCAGAGGAGCTTGACGGATACAGAGAGAGAGAGGAGGGAGAGGACAAGGGAAACACCGAGTGCTGCCAATCCAGACCTGAGCAGCGGACAAATTTTCACCAAATCAAAGGTACATCATCTAACCATTTTTCTTCTCTCTCAGTGTCTCTCTTTAAAGCATGTCTGTTTTCATTATTTGTGAACTACTTTGGTGATTGGCACAGATTTCTTCTGCAGCACACTAATATGACAGTGTATGTGTCTATCAGTAGAACCTTTCTAGTCCTCATCATGTTGAGGAAGGGCTCAGAGCTGCTGAAAGGGGACAGGGAGGTCCTCCTGGATCTGGACTGTGGAGGAGACGCACAACACACAGACAGCTATGGGAGTCTACACAACGGGAGCTTCATCCCGCCAAGATATGTAAGCACTGTTTGACTTTTGAAATTGAATGCTGCAGCATGTTTGACATATACCGCACACAGTCACCCTAACTCTGCTGCTTTGCTCATGGCTTCACACCTCACTGACTTCTCTTACATGTTGCAGTGAATCTGACCCACAGTAGCACACTGTGGTGTGACGTTATGAGTGTCACTGTGAAAATGCAAAAACGTTTTTTAGCTACATTGGACTTTCCTGCTCTGAATGTTTGTTCACACTCATACTGTGAAAAAGCCCACTGATCAATTTCCCTCTTATCTATCTGGACCCATTATTGCACAGTGGAAGCTTTTATAATGCTGAGTAATGGCACAACATTTTGCAGTTAAACCTCATTAAAGGAATGGTCCATATACAAAGAAGGATTGAGAACATACAGGAAAGGGAGCACTCACTCGTGTCTAAATAAAATGTGTCTACTGTATAATTATATCTTATCTGTTTGGATGCTCTTAAGTTCTCAGCCGCAGCTGCTGACGATGGCACCATGGATGGTGATGATCCCATTTATGTTCACTGTAACACAAGAAATCAGCCAGTTCCACAGCCGGGGAATTACTTCAGAGATGGAAGAACCAAAATCGGTAAGCAGCATCAGCAGATTTCTATGCCGTAGTTGTCACAAGCTCACTGATTGATGACCCAGTCAGTGCTTCATTTAACCCTCTGACCCCCATGGTCCATCTGGGTTTTTAGACTTTGTGCTGGTGTGGGAAGTTCGCTCCCGGAGAAAACGGCGAGGAAAGGGGAAGCACTTGGCGACTGCTGAGGAGGGGGAAGCTCTGCCCACTGAGGAGAACAGCAGGTCTGAAAGAAGGAAAGCACAGCTGGCCAAGTGGAGGGAGAAGTTTGTGCAGAATCTTGAGAATGCAGGGTTGCTCATGGAAAAGGTATGCTGATCAGATAACACATTAATACTATTTTAATTTCTAAGTGTATACATGTTTTTAACCTTTTGTTGTCACTGCATGCTCTCTCTCTTTCCTACAGGAGGAGACGGCAAATGAAAAGAAAACAGTACATTTTCTGAAGCTAAGCGCTCCTTGGGATGTGTTGGTGTGTTACGCTGAAGAACTCTGTGTGAGAGCTCCATTGCAGGTTAATGCATCTGTTAATAATTATACTACATTTAATTCTATTATTCATACGATTTTTTGGGATGCCCAAGATAGGAGTCTGAAGGATTTTGTTGATCCTCTGACGTTTGATCTAGTGCAGCTAGCTGGTCAAAGTTTGTACTTACCCTGTGAGAAAACCATCAACATGCATGTGATGAATTACCATTGAAGTTTACTAAGGCATCCAATATCCTCACACAATGTTCCTTCAACTTCAACTTCAACTTTATATTCCCCGAGGGTAAATTTGGTTTTCAGCCAGGACAATCATATGGAAAACACGGCACATAGACTCAGACAATAGAAACAACAAGCTCCCTGTTACTCACAATGCCAAGTCTCTGGGTTTTTGTGAAGTACTTTTCGTTTTCGTCACAGCCAAGGAACCTTCTGATCACTTGACTTTTTACACCATGACGCTGATTTGGGCCACGAGTAAAAACATCATTGGATTGATCTCAAAGAATCTTGTTAGATTTTCCATGTTCCCTTTAGGATGATTGGAACTATTCATCTGTTGCTTTTGTCAGGTCAATGGCTGGTTTCAAAACAAAAAGCTGCAAAGCTAACCGTATTCCTTTAGTCCCAACTGTGGGCTTATTAATGTTAAGTTCTTATTGTATTGAAGCATGCTAACATGCAGAGCTGAGATGCTAATTACACGTAAACAACAGAAGACACATTATACTTTATAAGGATCAGTATATCATTGTCATGGTGCTAATTGTAGCATGCTAATGATAGCATTCAACTCCAAGCACTTTTTTTTGCCCTGCTGAGGTGTCAGCATGAAAGTAAACTGAATATTTTAAGTCACTGGTGGAGGTAGCCTTCCCTTAAAAATGTGTACCTACATACGAGGAGTATGGACAACGACTAGGTGTAGGACAAAGCTGCTGCGTTAGGTATTCATTTTTCAGACAACATTGTTTACTGTGCTTGTGAAAACACACTGCAGTGATTTATTTTTGTTTGATTATGTTGTTAACAGTACTCAGTTGTGCTTCTGCTCTTTGATTACTTACAAAGAAGCTGCTGATTGTTGTTATTGACACCCACAAGTACTTGATTTCATACATTTAGAACAAAAAACAGGACTTAGATGCTGAAATGTTCTTTTGACACTCACAACCACAGTCACTGAAATGTAAAGGATAAAGATCAGGATGATAAAGATGAGTTTTCTTTATACTAAATGAATGTCTGTTTTCTTCCAGGCACAGCCAAATCTGGACTTCAACACATCAGCTCGGGTTCTAAGTAGACTATGCATACCTAACGTCATGATGGAGTCTGTTCCAAACAGGCCGCTGGACTATTACACATGTGCCTTTCGCAAATCAAAGATGAGCAGGTGAGGTCAAATAAACAATGGGGAAACAATGACAATGCTAATATTGTATCACAGTAAATAAAATTGTCTCTTCCTGAATGGATATCTCTCCTCTGCAGGTTCCTTGGCTGTGACGACCAGGAAAACTACTTCACAAATACACAGAGACATCGCATTGTGAGTAACGAGTTCTTCTTTTTATTATCTTCTTTTTATTTTTTTCATGGATTGAGTGTTTGCACATTATTTCAGGTGTATGAGATTCTTGCCAGGACAGTGTATGGAAAAAGGAAGAGGGCAGAGGTGGGTGTGGACAGATTGGTCAATGAGGGAGTGTACACAGCAGCTTTCCCACTTCACGAGGTGAGACATTATTTATCTGATCTTCAGTTTCATATCAAACTGGTTCTGTTTTCCCTCCTTAACCAACACACCAGTATGTGTTTGTGTTTCAGGGTCCCTTTGAACTCCCAAGGCATGAGATTGGTCCTGATGAGCTGAACCAGAGGCAGGTTCTTTACCAATACTGGGCCCGCTGGTTAAAATGGTTCAAGTACCAGCCACTGGACCACATCAGGGAGTACTTTGGAGAGAAGATTGCATTCTACTTTGCCTGGCTGGGTAATAGAAATTCTACATCAGACATTTTAGGTGCTGGGTCTATGAAACTATTCAGCCTTATTCATATTTTTGTATTTAAATGGAACTTAATGAAGAGAAACTACAAGTTAGTTTTCACGCCTCCATCAATCTGTAATGGCTGAATAACGCACATCATTTTCATATATGTGACATCCTGGATAACAGAGTAGTCCAGGATTTAGTCAGGGAATCTTTGACTGTTCTAAACATATGCCTGAGAGATTTATCTGGGACATAACTCCCTGGTGCACGGAGAGATCCAGGTTTTACGTTCCTCTTAAAACAAACGACTCAAGTTGGTAATGAGCTGTGGAAGTAAGATAAATGATGTCTCATGAGAAGAGTACGGCAGATAGGAATCCTTAAACTGAGTTATGAGAATAAGCTTGAGACAATTACAGTAAATCATCAACCCCAGCACGAGATAAACATCTTCTGTGATGCCTGACTTTTTTATTAAGGACATCCCAGCAATCAACAGCAGTGCAACAGTGTTATCACATACCCCTCCCCCCCCCCATCAGCTGAGGGCGCAGCCTAATGGAGCTTTTTATCTCTGCAGGTTTCTACACAGCCTGGCTGCTGCCAGCAGCAGTGGTGGGAACTGTGGTCTTTGTGTCTGGAGTCATGTCGATGGGTACCAACACACCAGCGTGAGTCCGCACACCAACACCAACACCAACACCAACACCAACCAATACTTTCAAAAAAAGATCACATTTGTTTGCAAAGCCTCTCTTGACATTCAGACGTTGCAGAAGCAATAGAACAGATATAATTGTAGTATGTCGATTATGAAAAGAAACTGTGCTGTACTACAAGTGAACTCAAACCTACCAAGCAACAAGTGAACACAGCACCTACAGCATGTCTTGTATTTGTGCTGGGATGACTCTTCTGGATTAATGGAGCATTCTGATACTTCAGAATCAACATGAATGTCAGCCTATTAAAACTTCGAGGAATGGAATGACATCATTTTGCTTCTGTAAATAAAAATCAGACTTCACAAGCATTAAAAACATCAACCTAGCTTAATTCAAAACAGTCAGAGCTTTGGTTGCTATGGTCTCACCTGGTGTGTTAAGTAACCTAAAGTGGCTATTAAGCAAACTCGTCTCACTGGCACCCATATATCATGTCACATTACAAGTACAACATAGGGGCGCCGGTGGCCTGGTGGTTGGTGTGCAGAGGCTGGGGTCCTCCAGGCAGGCAGCCCGGGTTCAAGTCCGATCTGTGGCTCCTTTCCTGCATGTCTGTCCCAATTCTCTATCTCCCCGGTTTCCGACTCTCTTCAATGTCCTATCTCTAGATGGAGACATAAAAAGCCCAAATTTAAACCTTTAAAAAAATAAAGTAAAACAAGTAATAGTAAATGTTTTTTACGTTACCAGCTTTCGAAGTGAATTTAAAGTGTCATTAATTCCCCACCCTTCATTTTTTTACTTGTTGGGTGTAAATAATATTGTAATGTTTGTGTTATTTACATCATGGAGCCATTTCTTAGTCAACCACAAATGGACACTATGACCTGCTTTAGTCTCCTCTCCTAAGAGGGCTTGCTTTGTTTGGTACCATCATGCCTGAGCACCAATAACAACACCTGGACTTACACAACATATCGCCCATTGCCATAGTCCAACACTACTTAATGAAATCCAGGAGATTAGTTTCAGCCCACTCATCGTTCTCTCAGAGAGAAAACTCTTATTCCCCAAAATGTTAAACTATTCCTTTTAGGGACACCAGAATGCCCCAGAATTTAAGACTCTCCTCACGCTTTTCCAGCCAAATTATGCTAAGCAAGCACTGTTTCGAAAACAAACAGACCAAAACATCAAAGCACAGTCTGTTCTGCATAAAAGCAACCCCCACTGGGCATGTCTGTGCCCAATTAATTATGCATTATTCAACGCCACAGTGGGCTCTGCTCTCCCTACACAGCACTGTGGAGTCACTTCTCTTTCAGGGTGTGTATACCTTAAGATCCCTGATACTGCCTTTCTGATTGTTTGGGTTACACATTCTGTTTTTATGGCATCCTACCGCTTTCAGTGACAGGAGATTTATCTCAGTATAAAGTAACAAGGGACGTTAGAGGGAATGGAAGACAAGTCGATATTTCAGGGTAGGAAACAGCCAAACGTCTGAGATTCATGAGGTTCATTAGTTCACAATGAAGATTAAAGCCATTGATTTGTTTAGAATGGATGGAGAGAACGATGTGGCAAGAGTAAACTGCAGTAGCCTCAAGTGATAATGGACAATTAGTGCAAAATAAGGCCCACATCATATAATTAACAAAGAAAGAGCCCTCTCAGTAGGTCTAGTCTTTATGTGTTCAGCTGATCCCATGTGTAGATGTTCTTTCAGTAACTCACTTTCTAAGTGAAAGTGCTTCCAGCTAGCTGGGAGAATGATTTCACCACCTCTCATCTCTTCTACTTTCTCACTTCTTCAATACACCCTGGATTTATTTGAGTAGTTAAAAAGACTGAAGGTCAAATTTATCTGTTTCTTTCAAATCTGCCAGGCAACCTGGTGCATCACAATCTGAATACTTCTCTTAGCTGGAAATCTTTGACATGTTTTTCTCGGCTCTCGGTTTGTCAACAGTAAAGAAATCTGTAACAGTGGAGCTACTTACCTCATGTGTCCTCTCTGTAACACATGCGAGGCGTGGAACATGTCTGAGATCTGCACGATGGCCAAGGTAAGGAACTGTGAAATCATTTCACTGTTACACAGCCACTTCATAATCATTGTCAATTAAAGCTGGCATTCACACATTGCTTTAAATCTATCATTACAGTTGGGCTACTTATTTGACCACCCAGGAACAGTCCTCTTCAGTGTGTTCATGTCCTTCTGGGCTGTGACCTTCCTGGAGTACTGGAAACGAAAGATGGCAACCCTGGCCCATCACTGGGACTGTATGGACTTCCATGAAGAAGAGGTCCCACAATCACTCCTTTTTTTGCCACACATATATATACAGTATATTTATGACTTTACTGGTTTCTGGTACGTCATGATAAGAGGGCTAGACATCCCAAAAGAGTCCATCTGCACAGTCACATCTGGAGACCTGAGGTGTTAAAGTTTAGGGGACGAGAGTGTGCTCCCAAAAACATGTAAACATTTTTTATTGCAGGTTATTTTGTTAAAAACATACTAAAGTAGCATGTGCACACAAAAGTACAAATAAGATGATGTTTGGTAAGGAGCAGGCCATTGGTCCTCTTTTTTCCTTTCTTCCATTGTTACAGAAAAGGGACACCATGGTTACTGTGTCATGTTGGGTAAACAGAGTCAACATCATCGCAGAACTCGTGAAATCGTTTTAGTGTTTTGTCAAAGTATTTACACCTCATCTCATCTGTCGGGAACCTACTCTGCACCCTTGGGTTTGCGGAGCTTGGTTTTCTTGACCTTAACTTGACAAAGGGACCATAATCAGTAAACCAGACATGAGTGTGTCCATCAATACTGATGTCATCACTGTGTTCCCTTTAGGAGCGTCCTCGGCCGGAGTTTGCAGCCATGGCCCCGAGTATGGAGCCAAACCCAGTGACTGGAGTCAAAGAGCCATACTTTCCAGAGAAGACGAGGTTGTCTCGCATGTTCACTGGCTCCATGGTCATCATAATGATGGTGAGAAGCGGTTTTAACCTGCAACACTGGCTCTAAGGTCTTTTGAATTTTGTGTTGCAATCTTTAACTCCCCTCTATATGACAGCTGGTGACTATTGAATTTCAGGTGTATGTTTTGTTTTGATCATTACTGTTGCTAAAGTTTTGAGGTAGTAAATGTAAAGTTTCATAAATCCTCTTTATTTGACAAGATCTGATCAGATCCCATATCAATATGTGTAATTTTATGTATACTTGCTTTCACTGAATAGTCTCAGTGTCTTTGAGCTTTTACTTTAGTGATGCTGAAAAGAAAGAGAGGTTGGGTTGACATCTTTGTGCTGTTCCACTGACACCTATAAGTTCATTCCGATCATTTGCTCCCTAGGCTGGATGAGATCTGATTATCTAATCAATACACTGTATTCTCAATCTCATTACTCTGGGGATTGTCACCTATCTGCCCCAGGAGCAATGCCATCTAAAGCTTACTCCACGGTAGGAACGATTGGGGATCAGGTTCCAGACAAAGCACAATCTCATAAGGGCCTTTGGTATAGAATGACTACAGATCACACTAACTCCGAAAGAGGATGTAAGAAGAGGTCCCCAAATCTTCTCATTTTCGTGTCATTAGATTCTGTCTGCCCTGTGCGAAGGTCTGTGTGTGGGCTGCAGTCCAAGATCAGAAAGAATCCAAAAGTTACCCTCAATATAGCCGGGGTCAAACTTGCCTCCCTGGACCACATCCGTGATGTGCAAGCCAAGTATAGCCTCTAAAAAGAGAAAACATCCAAACCAAAACAATAAACTATTATTCATGCAAATGGCACCACTGCACCAAAATATACAGGTCTAAGGTTGACTTTTTGCCAAAGTAATGCACCACAGAGATTCAGTGGAAGGGGAGTTATACTCCTCTATAAGTGACATTTCGTAATGCAGAATCAGCATGTTCTTGTGCAGCAAACAGCATAGAGAGAGGAACAACCTTGTTCCAAATTTATGCCAATTCTAGCTGTTTTACCCAACGAAATTTACTTACTGTGATGTTTCTTCACCCTGTGTCCATGTGTCTTCCTTCTCAGCTTTGTGTGGTGATGATCTTCCTGGTGACGGTGGTCATGTGCCGCGGGATCATAAGCATAATGATGTTCCATACTGGGAGCCCCGTCCTACGTACAGAGGTATATGAAAGCTACACATGGCATCCTTAGTGCATGTGGAGATTTGATTTATTCTCATTAGATGTTGTATTCTTTGAAGGATTACTACATGCTCTACAGGCGTGCTAAACTAGCCCCGCAGTAAATGTGTGATTGTGTGTCTGCATGATTAACATTCATACATTCATGCCTGTGATCTTGTTCTCAGGCCGGAACAATAGCAAACGTCTCCAGCAGCATCGTGAATCTTGGCCTTATCCTGTTGATGGGCCGTGTCTACACTGCATTAGCTGAGCAGCTCACTAAATGGGGTAAGAATCAATACTTCTCTCTGACAACTCAAATCTCAATTCTATACATAGATATCAGCCTCTCATTGGATCTTGACTAACTGATAGCTGAGACTCCTTAAAGGGCAAATGTCTCTTATTCGATCCTAACATCCACAGTAAAAAATACTCCCTTAGTAAAGCAACCAAAACATTCTGATGAGTGATAGACTTACTGCTGCACAGATGTGACACATACTGGCATCTTTCTGTCATTGCATTACATGCACAATGTATGTGCCTTGTGCATAAACTCTAATCCTGGAAGCCTGTCACATGCACCTGACAAGTTGAGATAGCAATATATTAACCGACTTATTGCTGAGATCTGTAGACATGGTTATAACGTATCTATTAGAGACACTAGAAGAGCTATGACAGCCTTTAATTCAGCTCTGTGTCCATGTTTTCTTGGTCACAGAGATGCACAGAACACAAACTCAGTATGACAACGCCTTCATCTTCAAGGTGTTCATCTTCCAGTTTGTCAACTTCTACTCCTCTCCCTTCTACGTGGCTTTCTTTAAAGGAAGGTGAGACACAACCATGAGCGCTAGAAACAATTAGGAATGCAGATCATTTTGATCCAGATAACCTTTGACCTTTTCCTTATTCTCTGTGTGGGTAGGTTTGTGGGTTACCCAACCAACTATGGGACCTTGTTTGGGATGAGAAATGAAGATGTGAGTTAATAATGAAGCAATAAGACAGATACTATTCCACATCTTTTTGCATTTTAATCAAAGATAATAAGATTTGTACTTCCCCACTGTGTCCTATCTGTTCGTGTGTGTCCTCAAACTGTTTTGCAGTGTGGTCCCGGGGGTTGCCTCATTGAACTGGCCGAACAACTTTTCATCATCATGGTGGGAAAGCAACTCATCAACAACGTTCAGGAATTCGTTTTACCGTAGGTTTAATCTCTGAAACAGCACTTTGACTTTTGTTACATGTATCTCCATTATTCTTTCAATCATATCGTACATATACTATTTTTATTTATATTGTTTAACAGCATTCAGGTGAATCAGACTATAGTCACACCTGCCCCACTTTACCTAAGGAGCTTGTAGGCCCCTTAAAGAAGAGACTTTCCCCACCACACATGAGTAGAAACATTTATCATCTTATCATCAGCTGTACTATAAAGCCAGATCCAATAGAATAGAATAGAATAAATTATATTACTAGCATGTGTAATTTGGAGTCATAAAGCCAAAACACATTTTTACCTGCAAACATTTTACTTTATTTTAAGTGTTGCATCAGACTGCTTTGCATCCTGATTGCAGCTTGTTTGGTGCAGTAAAGCTCATTGCCGTACCTCTGCAGCACTGGCAAAGTCTGAGGGAGTGTGTGTGGGAGATTGTGCGTGTGTGTGTGAGAGTGTGTGTGGGGGTGTGTGGGAATGTGTGCCTGTTTGTTTCCAGACAAAAACCTGAACAGACAACAGGGCAGAGTCAGGATTGTAGGAGGCTTAGGTTGACAAAATAGTATCAGGGAAATCAGGAAAACCTTTAAAAACTATAAAGATGCTCTCAAATTTAGACATCTGGTGGAATGTACAGTAATGCATTGTTCATCACATTTCAGAGTTACCTTAAGCTTATATGTGCCAGAGATAAAAGACCGTTACTCATCTATAACATGAAACTCAACTCCTGAAATGTACGAATGATGAGATACTGACAGCAGAATGAGAACTGCGTAGAAAAATGTTCACAGATTGTCTTTGTAAAGGGTTGTGTTCAGCTTCTAGTGATTGATTCAATAATTGATTGTACTTGAGTGTGGGAGTTGGCAGCCAAGTTGTTTAGCTTGGCAGTGTGGTTTGTGGTTCCTTTAATCTATATGGTGGCTTCATCCCAACTCAGAGCCTGAGTCTTTAAAGGACCCACACCACAAGGTGTCCTTCATCTTTTAATGAACCACACGCAGGGCTTATTCTGACCACGGAAAAGGTGGGCTTTGGTTTGGGGGAAACACTTTCATGGATCGGCATGATTCTTGTCTTTTTGTTATCGTATTCTAAAAGAATGGCTGCTACTTCTGCTCAGTCCGACTACAGGGGTTTTAAAGTTATTTATACCTGCTTTTAATTGGGGAGAAATCTGGCCTCTTCTGCTTGGTTTGGTCCCAATTGTCTTGTAATTTGGAGGGTGAACAGATCAAACCATAAACCTCCAAACAGTTTGCAGACTCATCGGGCCTTCCTGATAACATCAAACAGGTTTGATATTTAGGATTTAGAAATGAACTTGGTATGCTGCTCCCTTCAGCACACATGAGTATCTTGATTTTATCCGGTTGTGGGTAAATTAAGTACTAAAGCGCTGTTTTCATGTCCTGTAGTTTGTGCATGTATGAGGACAAGAATACCTGTGATATATATCTGCAGGCACATTTTCAAGCGGTAGTACTTCAGAACTCCTGTAGCAGCTTCTGTAGCCCTACCTTTGCACAAGTAAGATCATTTTAGGTGCTCTAGCGTCATCAGCTCAAGGCACCTGCTTTGACCTGCTGTGACATTGACAGTCTGTGTGAGTGTAACACGGAGCGCGTGATGTGTTTTCCCTTCTTTGTTTTGTTTGGAGATGGCGTGGGAAAAAGCCTCTTTAAATAAACAAAGTGGGATTATCAGAAAGTTAAATATTAAGACAACTTTTGCAAAAGAGCTGTAGAACCATGAACAACTTCTTTGAATATCTGAGGTTCTGGGACTTGTTACTATGACAACAGCCCCAAATGAATTAAGCTGAATCTAAGAAATTGAAAGCCCCATGCTCATGGCAAATCCTAAAGCCTGATATTAAGTTAACTGAGTTATCCATGTAATGTAATATCTGTGAATAATAGTTAGTATTCAGGATTTACAAAAACAAACACTAGAGGCAAAAAAAGATGAACACAAATGAGGTCATTTTAAAATGAGTCTCTCTCTCTCTCTGTCTGTCTCTCTGCTTTGACAGTAAAGTGAAGGCCTGGCACCAGAAGAGAACTTTAGCCAAGGTTCTGGGGAATAAAACCTCCAATGAGCCCAGACGCTGGGAGGAAGACTACCAGCTGGTGGAGTGTGAAGGCCTGTTCGAAGAATACCTGGAAATGGGCAAGTGTCTTACCATTGAAGCAACCGACGATTCAGGAAACAATTTACATGTTATGAACAAAATAGCTGTACATATGAATTATAGAAGAACGATTTAAGATGTTTAAAATGTCTGTAAAAATGACTCATTGTGCTGCAGTGCTCCAGTTTGGGTTCATCACCATCTTCGTGGCAGCGTTTCCTCTCGCTCCACTCTTTGCTCTCCTCAACAACTGGGTGGAAATCCGTCTGGACGCCCACAAGTTTGTGTGCGAGTACCGCCGGCCGGTGGCTGAACGTGCCCAGAACATCGGAGTCTGGTTCAACATACTGGAAGCCCTGTCGCACCTGTCGGTCATTGCAAACGTGAGTGAACTCAAAGGACATCCCATAAAGACTTGATAATAACCTCTTTTATAAATTATAATCTTTGTTCGTTCTCTATGCCATCCACAGGCTTTCCTTATAGCCTTCACTTCAGATTTTTTACCTCGCCTGCTCTACCAGTACAAGTTCGATAATGATCTCAATGGATACGTCAACTTCACCCTGGCTTATGCCCCTCTTAACTACACGGCCTACCCCATGTGCAGGTAAACTGTATGATCATTGTCTGAATGCATGTAACTGAAGAGTCAAATTAAAATCAGCTGACCTTATAAACAGACTTGACCAACAGAGGGTAGTCATGCTGATGTTTCACCATTATTCAGCTCTAATGTGCAAGAATCAAACACCCAACCATTCCACAGTATGTACTAATATCACTCTGTTTTTCTCTCTTTAAGATATAAAGCGTACAGAGACAACAGTGGAAAATACACACTCTTCTACTGGGAGCTTCTAGCCGTCAGACTTGGTTTTATTATTGCATTTGAGGTATGAAGGGAGCTGCTCTGCTCCTATGTTTGCTAAAGTTCATTTAGCAAACATAGGTTACACATAACTGGTTCTTAACAGGTCTGTGTTTTTCTTGTTGTCATGTCCCCTGTGTTTTTAACCGTCTAGCGTCCTGACTCTGTCATGCAGGACAAAGGCTTTGAAATCCCTGGAAGGTGAATGAGAAAAAACCAAGAATTAGAAATACAAAAACGTTTCAGTTTAATCACAAATAAAAAAGAGAAACCTTGAAAAGAGATCCTGAAAAACTTTTTCTAAACATACTTAAAAGTGTTGTCACCAGGGGAAATGTTCCGCTAAGGTCATTTCTCTTAAAAATCCTTTTTTTGTTTTAAGGATGAAAATGGGGAGTTATAATGTTTTATTTTCTGACTTGCCTCCCAGGGCTACCGAAGCTGGCTAATAGAGACAAGAAGGGAAATTGAGACAAAAGCGGACTATTTCACCTTATTATTATCAATTTTAAAGACAAAATTATGCTTTCCACTTTATTTTACGACACAAGAAGCTGTTTTCCTTCATCTGATGAGTGTCTCCATATCCTTTCTCTTCCAGCATGTGGTTTACTTTGTGCTGCGAGCCATCGACTGGATCGTACCTGATGTCCCTGAATCCCTGGAACTGAAGATAAAGAGGGAGCGCTACCTGGCCAAGCAGGCGCTAGCAGAAAACCAGGAGGCTCTTTTGGTGAGTCGAGGCCGAGGGGCCGCCCCTGCAACCCCTGGCTCCTCCAGCCCAGGTCAGTAGAACATGGAACACACACACACACACACACACACACACACACACACACACACACAATCATACATGCAGTAACTGTGCAAAACTCAATCCTCAAAAGAAGAAAATCAAGATCTGTAATTGATAAATGAGCTTGAGGCCTAGTTAAGAATCTTAGGGTACTCGATGCAGGATTCTCAAATGTGTGAATGCCAAGCTTACCGAGACTCTGTATGATGATAATCACACAAATATAACCGGAGAAAACAGTGGAAAGATTGATCAGGGATCAAATGTGTCAGTGTGAGTTATCCTCTAACTTTTTAAAATTGTCAAATCAACAAAATAAAATTAAAAACACTCTCTCAGGAGCACCAGTAGTGTAGTGGTTGGTGTGTGGGCCCCATGTATGGAGACTGTTGTCCTCCAAGCGGGCGGCCCAGGTTTGAATCCAACCTGTGGCTCCTTTCCCGTATGTCAATCCCTCACTCTCTCTCTCCCTGAATTCTGACTCTATCCACTGTCCCGTCACTACAATAAAGGCACAAAAAGCCCAAAATAAATCTTAAAAAAAAGACTCTCTCAGATCGCTTCATTTAGCCGAAAATGTTAAGGACTCAAGTTTCCGGTATTTGTCTTTAGAATATTTGTAAACTAAAAAATATCAATCAAGTGTATCTCTGCAGAGTTAATGTGTTGTTCCACATCCACATACCTCACACTCTTCAGTTTGTTGTTGTCCATAAATCTCCACTCAGACAACCACTGAAGCAAAACACCTGCAGAATTCACAGGATTCATTCAGTGCTAAACCTGTCACATAGCCTGTTGATTCTCATAAAAAAAGATTCCGCTTTTTTTTTTTTAAAGCCTCTTAAAAGCTCACCCACCCATTAACACACCTCCACTGAGCATTTACAAAGCACCTGTGGCTCAACTTGCTGTTATAAACTTGCTACACTGCACGCAACATGATCATTAAAGCTAATCTGTTTGGGATCAGAGCCAAATATGTCAGTGTCAGATGCATCTGATTACATCCATACTGTATAGCTTGTGGGCGGCTGTGTTTGACAGCTAGTTGATCATTTCCTCCATCAGCACTGCTATGGATGTGTCACTTAAAGTTATGACAGAAAGGATTTCACTGGTATGAAAAATCATTATATTTGGAAGCGAACAGCACAGCTACACTTTGTCTCACAGTTGATTCACAATGTGCACACACAGTCCTGTACAGTGTATTTTCATCCTGTCTATCTGTGTGTGCGTGTGTGTGTGTGTGTGTGTGCGTGTGCGTGTGCGTGTGTGTGTGTGTGTGTGTGTGTGTGTGTGTGTGTGTGTGTGTGTGTGTGTGTGTGTGTGTGTGTGTGTGTGTGTGTTCTTGTTCTCTGACCCATGCTGTTGTCATGTGTCTCATGTAGTGAATGTTGCCGGCTGAAGGCAGATGAGTACAACACAACAAGTAAGTAGATGGCATTCTCAGCATGGATGTCATTATGTCACTTATCAGAGCAGAGGTGATCTACGTAGAATGGATTCAGCTCTCAATACTTTACATTTGGAGCAATTCAATGATGAACCTTTGACTCTTAAAGTCGCCATGAAATGTAACCCAGCGTTCCTTTGTGAAGAGTTCATTATCTGCCATTATAAATATTTTCAATTAAACGTACAGTATGTAAAACCTGCCGCAAGGGGGCTCTCAATCAAAACAATAACAAAAGAGATGACGTCGCTCCTCGCAGGGTCTCATGGGATACCCCCCCCCTGAAAACGAACGAACTCCGTGTTGAATCAATATGAACGGGCAAAACCGACCTGAGAAAGACAATATGTGTACTGACGATGTATCCAAATATAATTTACATGAAGTTTTTATCACAGCAGCACATACAGCAACAGAACGGCAGCTTTCAGTAGCAGCTAGCGCTTAGCTAATACTCCGGTCTTTGACGTAACATCCGGTGTTTCCTTGACAACGATCAACATTTCGTGTCTGTCATGGCGGCTCATCATGGCAGCTGCCTACAAGACACGGTCCGTTACAAATATAAAATTACAGATTTCTCTGGCTTTGATAACTTTTGGAAATATTTGAGGTGATGTAAGTACTGAACTAAAAAATATATATAACATGGGTTTAGTCCATTTTTAATTGAAGGTAGATATTTTAATGTAAACATTAGCATACAATCTTACATACTGTACCTTTAAAGCATTATCTGAATATTTTTACATCAAAATAACAGTTTCAAATGTCTGATGACTCATCCTGTCCTCAGGGGCGTTAACACATTGTTTTAACCAAGTAAAAAACTAACGATCCAATCAAATTCATCCCCCAAGTATGTCCCGCCTTTTATCATGTGATTGGTTCTATAGAGTTTGAGTTTGTAGTACGTCACAACATGGCAGTTAGATGATGTCTCGAAGTTCTGTTTCATAGGGACTTTAAATAAGTTATATTTTAGATATTTTATTTCTTGCAACCTGGAATTTTAAGTTATTTTTTTTTAATCAAAGGAAATGAATTTCCCAGATATTATTAACAGATAAAAGTACATGTGGGTAAGACTAGAAAAGTCGGGGACCAAAGGCGTACAGGGTCTTTGGACCATGCCAGGAATTATATTTAATAAAAATGACTTTATTTTACAGAGTTGTTGTAAGGGGAGTTCATTTTCTAGTAATGTCTCCAAACTTGAGACCTGTTTAGTGATCAATTGGGCTGTATGTTGTCAATTTAAAATCACAAAATGTATAGGACTATTTTACTGATCAATCAATAATTCCAAATGAATAAATGTTAAACTGTATTTCATCTGACACATATCTTTTATTGCATCTTGTTAGTTATTGTGTCTTTGTGTTATACATCCGTTTCCACAACTACAAGCAGAAACCAAACTGGTAGCAAAGACATTGAATGTAATCCAGGAGTTGGAGTCAGGACACTGTTAGCAAGCTTAGCAAACAGACAGGAGGCAATGAGCTTGGCTCCTACAGTCCAATAATCTGTTCCCTGCTTATTATTTTGGTCTCTGTTAAAGTACAACTTACCAAAACTAGCAAATTCCAAAACCAGACTTTGGGAGGCTGCACACGGTCACTTTGCTTTTTTGTCCAATCGAGACAGATGTGCAGCAAATAATAAGCTTGCATGTTCATGTTGGTTTCAGTTGATGTTAGGGGTTGTACAACTAAGCTCACATTACAAAATGTTTCACGCTCTGCTAGTTTTTTTTTCTGTTATTAAGACCAAGTCAGGCTCGCTGTTTTCCTGTCATTCTAAGCTTTAGGCTAAATTAAGATTACCTCATCAGAACTCTGACTCCTTATACTCATACTGTATGTGAGAGTGTGTACACTATGTTTTATTGCCAACATAACTTTTCTTACCAGTGTGTGCCTTAAGAATATAATCTAGTAGCAGCCAGCTTTGATTCAGTAGCAAGTTGTAACAAGGATTGTCTGCGTCAGCTCCCCCCCGCTTCTTATCTCTTACAGTAATCGGTCTGACTGAACTAACGCTCTCCTCTCTCTGTCTGCTCCTTCTTCATTCCTTCCATGTTCAAACTCAACTGCACTGCCTACCCTGAAGCAAGCGACGCGTCCTTTGGAAACATGAGTTAGGACTCCAGCACTGGAAACGACTGGTATGAGAGGAGAACAGGAGGACCGAGGAGACACACCTTCACATCTGGGATATTACAAGTGAACTTTTTCCCTCATTGGAAACATATAAATGGGACTCAGAGTCATGGAACGAGCAGAAACTGGACACAAGTCTGAGCGAACCCACTCCAAATGTAACAAAAGTAATGTAAATGTTACCGTGGCAATAATGTTAACGAATGACAAAAATGTATACATGATTGAAAAGTGAAACGTAGAAGCCTCTTTGCTAATCTTCAGCAAAAGAAACAAGCACAAAAATAACTAGCATAAAGAAAGCACACTTGTACAAGTAAGCTGCATTAGGACTGGCTAACTGGACTAGCTGCATGGTTCGTTTAAACTATGAGACTGTTTTCATCTTGTGTTCGATCGTTTTAGAGTTTGACACAAACCTGACATCTGGAGCAGTGTGTGGCAGTCACAGCTAAATTAGACTAATAAGTATGAACACGCAGCTAAATGTTACTAAATTCATATTCAATGTTTTAATGACAAGAGAGAAACTCAACCTCCGGTGGTTTATGATCTCACCTTAATACAGTGATGTACAGGTGTACTCCTGTGTCTGCAATGTTTGGTGTGGTAGCACATGCAACAGAGTTCATTCTGACAGCAACACAACCACACCCATCACTGTAGCTGGGTGTGGTTATAAGTGAGACTTTAAACAAGACAGGGCAGTGAATCACTTCTATTTACCCTGCTGTCAATTTACTTTCAGGAGCACTCCACAGATTTAGTAGGAAACGTCCATAATGTTTGGGGAGAACGCAGCAAAGGTCAAGAAACACTGACTAAATCCAACACTAGGTCAAATTTCAACAATGCTGGATCCTGCATTTTTCCCTCTTTGAAGCTATAAAGATTCAAAGAGGGAAAAATTGCTTTCGAAGGTGCCAATGGGACCACACTGGACCTTGTTGCAGAAGAAAAACCTCTCTTGGTTAACTCCTCAACAGAAAGGGTAGGAAGTGCGTGAAAACATCAGGAGTTTGTGCCGTAAATACTGCATGTATGCATACAAAGAATAGTGCAGAACTTCCTCACCCAATCACAGACTTTAAGAATCTTGATGTCCTTTATTAACAGTGATCAGAAGAAGATTGTGCGACATGATCTACAACCCTAAATGAACTCACTTTAACTTCATTTTTGGTTTAATTCGGAAATACTAAATAATGATGGTTCATAACACTAAATTAGCGACCTTACATTGACCTTACATTGACCTTACATTGTTCTGGACACTTTCTAATGTTCTGTCAAAAATGTGTTGTGAAAATATTATCAGGATTAATTCCTCAGACTTAACAAACCCCCCTACATATACTTTGCAGTTCACCACCATTGTTCATTATATTTATGATAACCCCTTGAGGTAGCTTTAGACTTATGACAATAACTGACACTCTGCAATGCAAGGAAGCAGCTGTCTTTATTTCCCCGTTATTTCAATAAAAAGGCATCGGAGCGCTGTCGTTTTCCAGTATTGTATCTGCTATCATCTCAAGATGTTGAACATGTTGAAACGTCTACAACTTTGTCTGAAATGTGTATGTAAATACAAATATACTGTCCATGTCTGCCGTCCATGGATGCTGAGAATGTCCGTTGTGTCCACTTGAATGCTCGGCGGACTTTCATGTGAAGGATTTCTTGAGAGTTGCTGCTGTATTGTACTGTAAAGGGAAGTGAAATATTTAGTGTTTGATCTGTTTTTCATTTCGACTTTTTAGAGCAAAATAAATCTAGTTTGTTGAATGCAAAGGCTTTCTCCGTGTTGAGACCTGACATGCTGACGTTCTGTTCTTGCTGTGCTCTGGGGATGAACTTTGTTTACAATCTACTTTTTTTAACTCTCTGCTCTCTCCCAACCCTTCTCAGAGGATGTAACCTAAACAGCAGGGACCTGCAGACAGGTACAGAAGACGCTGATTTATTAGGAGTCAGAAACAGGCAGGTGTTCACTGATGATTTCTCCCTTCCTCCTCCACCTCCTCTTACAAACTCCTCCCAGTGGCTGTGGCCTCAGGCAGCTCCTGACTTTAATGTTATCTTCTCTCCTCCTCACCCTCTCTTCACTCTTTCCTATACTCTCTCCTTCTGTCTCACATATTTCACCGTTGTAATCCTGACTTTTTTTTAATATCCCCTCTCTTTCTTCTCCCTCCCTCTCCTCCGTCTTGGCCACATTCATCTCCTAATTGTTATGATTGCTGTGCGTTCCTCTGCCATGGCCTGCAGGAAGAGTGAGTTAGTACATGTCAGCGAGCACAGGTATGCACTGTGGACACCGGCTGGCTCATTCAACCACTGCTGGAGCGCAGAAGGAGAAGCGTGCATGCATGAGCTGCAAAACAAAACTCTGAATCAGCCAAGGTAACGATGCAGCAAAGAACATGCTACGACACAAACAGACGCATCTGAAAACATTCATTGCCCACAAAACGACTTAAAATAAAGAAGTGTTACTTTGCATTGCTAATGAGGCCCACATCAGAGATATAAAGTATGATTTGGATTTACTTAGCAGCTGGAAAAATCTGATGTTTGCAGAACGACTTTGCTGTTCTTATCAATGTGTAGAATATATCTCAAATCAAATCATTTTTAAATGTTTGCATTTTAAAGTAGAAATCTTTAACTTATTATGTTACAATACCAATAAATATTGATTATCAGCTTTTCTGAAGGATCCCCCATACCTATCCATCAATCCATTATCTTAACCGCTTTTCCCGTTCTGGGTCGCAGGCAGCTGGAGTAGATTCCAGCTGGCATTGGGTGAGAGGCGGGGTTACACCCTGGACTGTTTGCCAGTCAATCACAGGGCTGACATATAGAGACAGACAACCAGCCACACTCACATTCACACCTACGGGCAATTTAGAGTCACCAATTAACCTAAGGAGCATGTCTTTGGACTGTGGGAGGAAGCTGGAGTACCCAGAGAGAACCCACGCATGCACGGGGAGAAAATGCAAACTCCACACAGAGAGGCTCTGTCCGACGGGGCTTTGAGCCAGGAACCTTCTGGCTGTGAGGCAACGGTGATTACCACTGCACCACCATGCAGCGCCCCCCCCCCCAACCATCCATCCTGACTCATCACAAGTTCAAGTTAATGCCCAAGTTAATGAGTTTTTAGAGAAAGTTCTGGTCACAGTTTGTCATCAACCGAAACGTACTGAATTGATAGTGTAGAAATAGCCTTCAGTCTATAAATATAATGTTGACTAGAACTTAAATTACCCACAGCTGGTCAGTAAACACATTTAGCAGTGAAACATTGAAGTCTACAGAACTTCAAGTTTCCAACGAGACCAAATACATAATGCTTGTATTTTGGGGAAATGTTCACAAAATGCTAAAAAAAAAAAAAAAAAAAAAAAGGCATTAAGAATATCATTAATTTTCTAACTTCTAACTTGACTTTTCTAACTTTAAATTCAACCGTCTCCTGTTTTAACACCCAGCAGACTCAGAGCATGATCTGCATTCATTTGGAGTCATGTTTCTTGACAGTTAATGAGAGCAGGTTCAATATTTACTCTCCTTTAGACTCTGATGTGGTTTCCTCCACCAGCTTGTGAGGGACATGTCGGCATCTTTAGCTCCATGCTAATTTGTTAGCTCTTTATATTTGCTTCATTTGATTGATTTGGTTATTATCCAGTTTCTTTTTTTTATTATTGTGCATCCTACATTTTATAGAACTCAACATATTTGAAGTTGTCAATGTTCAGAAAATCCACTTACAAAAAAATTCTACCGGTAGTTGTGAGACGTGATTAAAAAGCAAACCCACAAATCATTCCCGAGCCCTTGCTGACCTGCTTTAGTCTCACGGAAAAGGGGGACAATTAGACGACCACCGCCACTGAGTAAACTAGTGTCCCGAGGTAAACCCGCTCCCCCATCATCACCACCCACCACCACCATTCCTTTCATGTTTGATTAGTGAACATAGTTGATACAGCAGCGAGCAGGGAAAAAAGATGAGGGAGTTCAAGCATGTCATAGCAGCTTCTTTCTGTCACCAACTCCCAGTTTGACGTTTAGTGAAAGCTGCATGCACACACAAAAACACAGCAACAAGCAATTCTAGCTCTGCAGATAATATTGCATGCATGCACTTGACTAAATGTGAACCTTTGCATGCAAGTTAAATTAGAATGTGTAAATGAACACAAAACCCATTTAAACCACAATGAAAATGCTTGCAGAACAAGTGTACCTAACAGTCGTGCCACACACTTTTTTTAAACTTGTAAACACTCTTATCAAGGAGCCACATTTTGTCTGTCTACTTCCTCCTCTCTGTGTCCCTTTCTGTGTCAAAGCAGGTGCTGAAATTAGACACTAAACTATTAGAGTTAGAGGACGGGCAAGAGGGGGGAGGAGAGTGAGAGAAAATGAGCTTTCCCCAACAGTAGCAGAAAGAGAGAGAGAGCGAGAGAAAGAGAGGGAGGGGAAGGAGCAGGGAGGGAAGGGAGAGCAGAGGAGCGTAGAGAGGGGATCTGCATTGTAAGTAGCTCTGAGAGCAGCAAGTGGTGGCTGTTTTTCAGCCTGTTATTGTTTTCCAGAGGAGGCGGAGAACACAAAGAAGAAGGAGAAGACGCAGGCAGAGGAGCGCTGATATGAAATGAGTGAGCTGTGTTGGAAATAAAGAGAAGAAGAAGCTGAAGGAGGAGAAGGGAGGAAAGAAGCCGGGAGGAACACAAGGCAGCAATGGATAGCAGAGTGGCTCAGACTGACCCTGGGATGGCCTGGATTCACACACTGCTGCTGGCCACCATCCAGCACACACTAGGCTGCTAACACAGATGAGGTAAAGAACTAAAAAACACCTGCAACAATAAGTCTTTCACACAGAAAAGAGAAGAAATCATTCACATAATGGTCAACATCTTGCTCAGTTGGAGAATTTTACTTCTGGGAGTGAAAGTTGAGCTGTGTTATTTGTCTGAAAGTGCAAGCTTTGCTTTGTGTGGAGCATTTGGGAGGAAGCAGTGCAGCTTGTCAGGTGCATTGCATTTATATAACAGCATATATGCTCTGAAGACAAAGGTGGACATTGTCTCCATATGGGATTCAGGAAACAACACAACTATGTGATGAAGTATCAGGTGGCAAACACAGGACTCTGTTTGCCTGGGTGTTATGTCTCTGCTGACAAAAGCAGCTGTTTAATCAGAGATTTAAATATATTTATGCATCAGGTTTACTCTGGTTTAGAAAGGGAAACTTGCAGAGAGCCAAATAATAAGTTCAAGTACGTAGCTGCAGACATCGTACAAGTGGGATCATTAGCTTTCGCTGTTCATGTATTCTCTTTGAAAAAGTTGCTGCTTTCATCTATACTGTTTGCAGCAGTTCCCTAGGCAGTGCAGAGTGAGGTGAGCCTTGATTGTGATGGTTACAGTTCAGAAATGAGTTGTTGCAGAGCGGGGCAGGTAAGTGCATGTCTCGAGTATGCTGGATGAGGGGTTGTTAAAAACTGTACACTTGGCGCCGCAGCACACGCACAATATTCCCTTTTCCCTTTCACGGGGGCATTTTAGCACAAAAGTCAGTCTCTGCTTGTAGCTTCAGCCGAGTAAAGAGCCTCAGGTTTTGAGTGTGTGTGCTTCCAGTATGTGAATCTAAGTTCATGCATTCATGCACATATAAGGTTTTGCTCTCTTTCCCCTTGATTCACTGTTTGTTTGTTGTTTACTCATGTGGAGTCTCTGACTGGTCTAAGTTTTTTACTCTGCTTCATTAGGGAGATACACAACAGATGCAGTTATGACATTCAGCAGCCAGACTATGATTTTGAAAGTTGTCACGGGAAAGCTGCTCCCTTTTTATTGTTCTGACCTACAAATAAGTCTGTTACGATACTAGACTTTTGGACTTTGATACGAAAACAAACGATATCAATTCATGTTTCGATACAGCGGCAACATAAATACAAGTCCAAGGCCTCTATCATTGGGTCATTTCTTGAGTTTAATCACCAAAAATTGCAGGCAAACCCCTGCACAATGTCTAAATTGCACAAATATGTTGGCAATATGCAGGTTTTGGTTGAAAATATGACTGAAGATCTGAAGTTTTTTCAAGCTTTCGTTTTTTTCGGGACTATTGAATATTGAAATAAAGAAGATAGTATCATTTTACACGTGGCATCAAAGTGTTGAAAATGTTGACAACCTTTCCTACAAATGAAACAATTCAACTCACCTTTATAGAGCGTGTTTCATTCATGACAAGCTTTATTCAGACTATCTGTCCAGTGCGTGATATTTACGCCCCTGTAATGCCTCTCCTTTAATATGAATGTCACAGAGGTGTAATGGGGGGTTGTACCACCATCGGAGGTAGTAATGGAGGCGTTACGGGGCAAGAGGGGATCGGTGGAGCCAGCAGGGGAAAACAGTGATGTGTGTGTGGAGCTCCCGCTGTTTCTCTACACGTTGTACTTCCACATCGGGGATCTGAGACAGCAATATTACACCGTTATGAAATCAATATGAATGTACAAAGAAGTAAAGACAGCAGAGTTTCGTTACGGCGCTGTTTTGGAATCAAACTCTGAAAAGCGATTTAAAAGATAAAAAAATAACAAACAGAAACTAAGAACAAAGTTGACAACACTGGATCAAATTATCTGGACTATGACATTTAGACAGTAAAACTATTACATGTTAGATGTCAAAAAACAAAAATCTGAAATAAAATCAGCCACAAAAAAGAGATAAAATAGTGAAATAACAAAGACAACGACTCAGACTCAGCCTGAAACATGACTCCATATTATAAAGATAAGATTTCCTTTAAGAAATGAGAAGCTTTTTCTGAACCTCAATCAAACACCATGTGTGAGAGGTCGGGCTGAGGTGATGGCTGTCTTTTCTGTCTGCAGTCCTGATGACTAATTGTTTTGTCATGTGAGTTGCCTGCTGCTGCTGCTGTGTGTCTGCAGAGTCTGGAGATACGTATTTTGACTGGAGCACAAATATATAGCTGTGGGTGCTTTCTGGATTATCTGATTTACTACGGTATGTCTGACTCGAATGCACCACCTGCACATTGGACAGACTTGTAACCAGCACAAAGCATGAATCAGGACCTTGAACTGTTTTACTGCACTTTATGACTGACTGGAGATCCCCTGTGTGATTGCAATCTTCTGATAGGATTACTATGAAATCGTAAAAAAGATTCTGTAGTCATTGAATACAGACATTTACTATTCATTTCTTGTAGATGAGATTGAATTTCTGCCTGTAAGCACACTACTTTGCATTTCATTTCCCTGTGCATGCCTGCTCATATCACACACAGATTTATAACCCATCTAACCCCTCCATCTTCCTCACTTCCTCCCTCCCCTCCCAACTGTAATTCTGTCTGGAGCGCACCTGCCCCATCACCTGCCACTCAGACAGTGGCTGTCTGAACGTGTGTGTGTGTGTGTGTGTGTGTGTGTGTGTGTGTGTGTGTGTGTGTGTGTGTGTGTGTGTGTGTGTGTGTGTGTGTGTGTGTGTGTGTGTGTGTGTGTGTGTGTGTGTGTGTGTGTGTGTGTGTTGTGGGGAAACGATCCAGGATACCACACCTCACCCTCCTTCTCCCTAACCTTGCATGCAAATGTTACCTGTGCTCCTTGTGGTATTTACCCTCACGTTCAGCCTCACACGCTCAGCTGCTAACCTGAACGTAGCGGCCTCCCCTGTGTTTTCACTGTTTGACCTGTTTTTCTTAAAACTAGGCTAAAATCATTAGGCATCATCGACTGGCCTGCACTTAAAACAAGAGTTACACCGATGTTTTCAAGTCTTGTCACTCTTTCTAGCTCTTTGGCTCGTGGCCTACATAGCAGCAGCCTTAAAAGCCCATAATAACAGTCCTTTCTCCTTCGCGTATATAGTTGAGTGTCTTTGTTTGCCTCCTGCTCCGGTTTAGTGGTCAATTTCAGAGGAATGAGCCTGCCGAGTCATCCAGGGAATGTGGGCATGTGTCTGTGTGTAAGAGGGTCTCATCTGGGGGGGTTGGGCACTTCTGAAGTTGGACATGAACTTGTCTTCAAACCTTTACAATAAATCAGACCACCTACTGAGTTAACAACCTGTGCATTCACATGGTAATATTAGAGTTATGCTGCCTTAAAAGACTGCAATCTTTCTCTAACAACCAGACATTTAAGGCAGCAACGCTCAGGATCTGCCCTCTATTAGTTAATATGCAAGTCAGAAAATATTTTGGCCCATGCATGAAGGCTAAAACTTGAGCCCGGAGGCGATGTGTGTCTATGCGGCACACCTGTCTAGCACTGTAGCCCTCAGGTTCTTTCACATTTTGATCCATCCACTAAGACGCGGTGTGTGTTTCACATTTGTACTCAAGCAAGATAATGTTTCTTTCACAAGAGGTGTTTGTTTTATTTGCAAATGTGATGCTTTTATGAAAAAGAAAACACAAGCTAGGTGTTGCACTCGTGTGAAACAGCTCCAGGTCATACTTTAGTTTCAGACTCTTTGAGGTAGAGTTGTTGTTTTTTTTCTACAGTTCATGGCGTTGACCCAGATGACACTGCTGACATTCAAGGATTTATTTGGCTCAAGTGGCATCACTTCTGGATGGTCAGCTCGTTAAAATGTGCGTTCCACTTTTTACCGTGATCAGGTTTCAAAACAACAAGCATCTCCGTGGATGGCTTGTCCATACCTGTCCAGATAATAAAAACAAGAAGTAGGGTGGGGAGGGGAGTGGGGTGAGGAGGAAGTGCTTGGTGCTCAGCTGGGGGAGAAGTGGAGCAAAGAGCTAGAAAACACAGAGATGAAGAGAGCAGAGTAAACACAGCAGCAGATGAATGTACACAGATGCATCAGCAATTTGTTGTAAAGTAGGTCAGCCTCTGGAGAGCTCAGTGGTAGAGGATCAGATCGTAATCAAAGTGCTCTGATTGACAGTTTGGGTACAGCAAACTCTGCTTTCTCCTTTTCAATAAAGTCAAAACCAGAAGAAGAAAATCTTAAAGCCAACTACAGCAGATACGTGAATGACAGCCTTCATGTCAGTGTTGCTAAGTGACTACAGTGCTTAGAGGTTTCTTGACTAGGAAAATAGCTTGCAAGATATTGTTTATGATTATTTAAAATGGTAAATAACTTCACCCTTGAATAGATGAAGGTTGATGTTACTCAATATTTCTCATGATAACACTTGACCCAGCAGTGAGTGTGTATATATTAACTTTTCTTTGGAACTTCTCCTGAAGATATCACATCTCTTAAAATAAGTTACTAAATCATGAATCATTCTCTTGGAGAGCTTGGCACCAGAGTTTTGAGCCGACATGACTCAAAAAGCAATACGAAGTGTATTTGTAATGGACTATTTCAGCTGCCGAGTAATACACAATTGGTGCACTAATGACTATTTACAAGAGTGGGATGTTCGATGTGGCTTTGCCTGAAATAAACGAGTGTTCGGGGTGATTAAGTCACAGTGCCACAGCGGGGCTCGCTGATGGGCTTTGAATAGTTTTCAGACAACAAGCGAGCTCGGAGGAAGAAGGTATTTATGGAAACAATATGAAGTAGATCAAGAGTAGTTTTGGTGTTTTGATGGTGTTGAGTAACAAGCGTGAATATGCTACTATTTCCTTTTGAATTTTTGCTCAGTTTTTGGACTTGACTTCTTTGTATGTGTTTTGTATAACACTCAATGATAGTCTTTTTGGTGAGGGCCATGCATAGCAGACATGTAAGACAATCCAACGGGTAGTTTTAACTTTATTACATTTTTTAGACTCATCTGCTTACTAGAAATACTTTTTTTTACTCACACTTTGACAGAAAGTGAAAACAACCTTCAGCTTTAGAATGGCGCTTTGTCACGTCACATATCGACTCATCACTTTTACTCCTTATTCCAATATCTGTTATTGGAGAAATCATGGCAATGTCATTAAGATCGGACACTTTCTGAGTTATTTGCAGGTTTTTCAAACTCTCTGGTGAAGAAATATCTTTGTTCTTCGATGCACTAAAGTTTTACTTGCACGTTCATGTGACCATGTAACCTGCCAAAACATCCTAAATCAGCACTCCTTTTCTTCGAGTCTCTGCTCACAGAGATAACTATTGTCAGTCAGAAGGTACTGATTATGAGATTTTTAGGATTTACTGCGTGTTGGATCCCTGGCCCTCCATTGACTCGGTAGCTTTCGCGACTTATGACAAAGCACCATAATTAGAGCGGGTTATTTCCATAAGTTTGTCAATAGCTCCTTTGTGTTTTACTCTCCTGGCTGTATGTCTCCTGTCTCTTGTTATGAGGGGAGGGAAAAGATAGGGGGAGGGGGGAAGGGAGGTTAAAGGTCCAAAAGTCTTAGCGTTTACGTGTGAGATGGTCGCCATTTTTTCCGGCTTTTAAATGAGAGATTGCTGTTTGTCTCTCTCTGTCAGCGGGGATCCCACCGGGTGAGACGAGGTCAGGGAAGGCTTCTCCGCGTCTTGTCGCTTTCAATCAAAGACAGATAGCGTCTTACACAAGCACACACATTCAGGTGTGCCTTGTGTGTGTCAAAGCTTTGAGTGGTTATAAGCCAGGTTGTCAGTATGCATCTTCGTAGTGTCTCCGGAGGACGTGGGGAAGATGCCTGAGGCTGCAGAGGAGGATTAAGAGGACCCACACCATGTGTAAACATTTGGGTAACTCCCCCCCCACTCCTCCCCTCCACGACGGCCTCCTGTAGCCTCTGGGGTGCTCACCTGTCTCAGTGGGTGGAGGCTGCAAGAGGAATGAATCCCAAGAAACTCCCTGACCTCAATTCACTCAACCATTCTCACACCATTCAGGTGTCTGATCTTCCAAAAGCTTATCCCTTCATCGTGACATCTGGTTTGTTTTCTCTGATTGGAATTTGAGTCTCGCTCTGTAGTTTGTGTTGGTTTAGATGAAGCCCATTAAAATACCAAGAAGATACAGCCTGGCTTCCAATCCAGGACTTTTAGGTGAACATATTAGGTTTTCTACCACCTAAAACAAGCATTAGAACTTATTGCATAATGTCTGGATTTTTAGCAAGTTCTAAGTTGCCCTCTTTGTTTTTATGTCAACACATATTTTGATAAAAAGATTTGGATGAAAAACCAGCCAAACACAAACCTGCAGAGGACATGATGAAGAGTTGAGTCTGGACTTTATAGCTTCTTTGGCTCAAAGCAGCAGCCTGCAACAACTTCAGCTGCACTCTGCTCCATCAGGTATAAACACGAGAGAATAGAACCAATCACAGTTTGTTTACAGTAACTTTCAGGTGATTTCCAGCTGCAGATACATGCAACTACAAAACACAGAGCAAGCAGGGACGAGGCGCTAAGAAAAATGTAAGTCTTATTGTGTGATAGTTCAGGGTATTTAGAAAGGATGGAGCAGGGTCCGGTTTTTCATGCTGTATTTAATCTGCAGAGATTAAATACAGCATGGATTCAGTGTCTAAAAATCAGAGGAGTTAGCTTGGCTAACTTTACTTATTACCAAATGTTTTTTGTGAGTGAGTTACTGCTCTAGTTTTAAATGAGTGTTAGCGTAAAGTTAAAAAGGAACAACGATTTTATATGAAGTGTGTTCACTTAGAGTTATCTCTAAAGTATGTCTCTGGCTACCTCTACAGTGAAGTACCCCACCAGTAGTGACTGCTGTTAGCGTGAAGTTGAGTTAATTTTGTCTATAGGAAGTACAGTATCCAATAAATATCTAGTAAACTAATCACGTAGATGGGCTCCCTTATCACACTCTCTTACCTTTTAAATGATAGTTTCAGTGTTGACAATAATTGGTGTTTTTTATTTTTGGCATGTTATCAGAGTCTCATCATGACGACCTCAGCGCTGATGGAAGATGTTATAAAAACTGTTTTTACCTACCACGGAGACACAGGAGTGTGGTGCTCCGAAAAGTGACGCTGACTGATGTCATGTCTTGTCTCGGCAGACAATGCCGGGCTCTTTAGTCTACTGCTTGGCAATTAGTGGTCTGATGTGACCAAGTTAAACTGCGATGTCACAAACACACATGAGCTGCTCACACCACACTGTTAGGACACTCCAGTCTGTCTGACCAAACACAGCGGACTGAAGCTCGGGGGATTGCCCTGAGTGGGGGAGGGGACAGACGGCAGGATTGCACAAACAAGAAGCAGTGTTTGATTCAAATAAACAAGTTGGTTATTTTCCTTAATACTGCAGAGAAATCCCTCAATGTGGTTTACAGTGATTTCCATATGTGATCATTTTTTACCGCCTCAATAATGCAAAGCCCCATTAGTCCTCTTTTTACCTCTAGTGACATTTTAAACTTTGCTTAATTAATGCACACATACTAAAACAGTCACAACATTACTGCTGTGCTGAAGGGGAAAACACATTCATGGTTTTACATAAATAAACATTGAAGCATTTTGACCTTCTCTATGTATACATCATGCACGTCTCTACCTGTCAGTACTTTTTACTTTAGCTCTGCATGTATAGCTCTGATCTCTGAGCCCCCCTGATGCCACCTGAGGACAAAAACCTGTTGGAAAGTTGTCCAAATTATATCTCATACGTGTGTTAACAGGGCCAAAGTATTATTTAATGAAAGAGCTGGACATGTGTGTTAATATAGCCAATACAGCAGTTAATAAAACATATTCTATTTTCATCTGCATGCTGAAATGCATGTGGTGCTCTTAGCAGCCATCAAACAGCTGAAATAATTCATTCATGCCATAAATTATTTTTCACAGAATTGAATTTAAAACATAGAAAATGTATTTTCTTAGCAAGCCTCTTGCCTTTGTATTTTTATTTAACCTTTATTATACCAGGTTGGTCCCATTGAGATTAAGAACCTATTTTCCAAGGGGCCCCTGGACGACAGGCAGCAGCACAAACACAAAGTTACAGACAGACACAAAGAGAGACGAAGTACAATTTACAAAACACTCAAATGTTGCATTAAAAGAGAACTCACTATGAGTCAAATCTGGAGTCAGTAGAAGTCAAACTGAAAGCATCTACATCTGCTTCCAAGTCTTTCATTTTAGCTTTAGGAACATTTAAGTCGAGTCAAGTTTATTCATATACAGTACATGTAGCACATTTCATATGACAAGCACAGACTCAATGTGCAGTGTGTTAAGGACACCAGCTCCTCGATTTTCAAGTCACTCTGCAACAGATTCCAGGCTGAGGGTGCAGAACACGCAAAAGCCCTTTAACCAATTTCTGTTGGAGCATTCGGGACAGAGAGCATAAAGAGGTCCTGAGAACACAAAGATTACTGTCTGGTACTTTTCTGCATGATAAAAACACATAGATAGTGAGGAAGCAGGCCAAGCAATGCCTTATATATAAAGGTGTACCAGTGTATGAGTAAGGGTTGTCAGAGCACGCCATCATACCCGAGAGTACAACCCACTATGGTGAGTCAGAGCTTTATAGTTTGTTATGAACCTGAAGGATGCTTGGTAGGCTGTATCAACCTCAACAGTGAGCAGGGTGTGCTCTGATTCTACTGTGGAGTTCAATCCTAAATGATTAGAGCTGTAAAGTTCACCATGTTCTTAAGGGAACAGCTTAGATTCCTTACATATGTGATTTTTTTTTTTTTGTAGTTCTAGGGTCCTTCTATAGATGAAGCTTTAATGTCTGACTGATCAACTGTTTAGAACTGAGACAAGCAAAGTGAACTGCTGCTCTCAGGTTTAAAAAACAATATTCTCAGATGAGAATCAGATGTGTCGTCTTTTGATTCTTTTACACGAGGACTAGACGATTTATGACATGGTCGTATTTTCAACATCGAATTTGAAACACATTACTTTTCATCTTTTCACCCCCTATGGTGTCAAAGTAAGATTATTATTATTATCAGTGACTTTGCTACAAAAACAAACACTGACCGTAGGATTCCCAAAATGAGCTGGAGACCTCTACGTCAGGACTGTGATAAAGGTCGAGTAAAACACCATTAAACACGGTTTCTACATTTTTTTACACCCTGGTAGAGTTTCCACAGTTACTCCGGATGTTCCACCGTGAGCTTTTTTCCCTTAGCTCATATCAAGCCTCCTGTCCACTAGAGGTGTGGGGGGGGGATCGATACAGCATGGTATCGCAATATTTTGCGAGGCGATATTAGATCGTCTTATGGCCTCCAATTATCTATATCTCTATTATTTTAATAGCAAATATGTTTTTAATCTTTAAATTGCTGAAGGGTGTCACAATCCCTTTTGAACGTTGCATTGTTAAAAATTGATTGCCATTGTTCAGTCGTCCGTTCATGTTTGTGTTCAGTTCAGTTGGATTAGACTGAAATAACAACAGTTCAGATTGTGAGGCGCATGCAGCCTTTTACAGGGTTTGACTTTCATCACAGTGTTGGTCCGTCTGTGGGCTCGACTCAAGTTGTGTAGAAATAAAAAGACTGAAGTGAGATGAATAGACTGAGAATGTTTTCTTATTTGACAAAAAGGTTCTCGATTTACAGATTTGTAGTTTCATTTTGTGGACATAATAAGCAGTTAAAAAAAATCTCAGCATATCGCAAAATATTTAAAATTGCAACAATATCGTATCGTGACTCAAGTATCGTGATAATATCGTATTGTGGTGATTCCCACCCCTACTGTCCACATAGAAGACAAAACTTGCTCAGTGAAAGGAAAGCATTGAGAGAACTAATCTAAAAACACGGGTCTCATTACTCTTTAGCTTTTATATTGTTCAATAAACATTTGCTCCATGAGGAATTCAAACAAAACATTGTCTATTACCCTCTGACACCTAAAAGCTCTGAATGATTAGAAAGGTATGTTTGGGAGAGAAGTATTTCTTCGCCTTTCTTCAGCACAAACAGCTCTAACAGTGGATCCGTTTGTTTTTAACACCCTCATCTCCCCCCTGGCCAACATCAAACACACTTAAATGATGTGATTACACAACGTTTGGCTCTGAAAGAAGCTGAATCATCCATATTTATGTGATACAACCCATTAAAAGATTATTCTGAGACCTTCAAGATGAAAAATGTCACGGTGAAAAAAAAGAAGCTCCTCGTGTGGCTGCTGGCATTGAAGGCATGCCACAGTGCTGTTCATTAAGTGCCGTGTGCAGACATGGCGTCTTAGAGCAGCCTGGTGAAATTACAGAGGGGGGGGGACTGGCAGCAAAGTCCATAACAGTCACAAATAACACCCTGCTATGACAAGGGAAATTACACGTCTTTGAAATTGAAATTTTAATGGAGTTGTATAATTTTATCAGCCTGAGGAATGTGCAGTGCGTGTATTCGGATGCTTTCATGTTTTGATGAATGCGGCGGTCAGGCTTATCGTCAGTTTTTGGGATCTTTGAGGTTTCTTGATCAAATAGCAGATAGCTAATTTTCCACAGAGAGTGTGTTGATTTATAGACACTTGGCTGGCGGTGGGGGATTATGTGAACACTCAGTCATTGGAGTTATCTTTAAAGATGATCATGACATATAGTTGTCTAGATAATACAGTGTTAAAAAGGGAATAATTCACCTCTAATCTCACATGACAGAGTGCACATAGAGGTGCATTAAGTTGAGTTAATGCTGTACTTCTGCAGGAGGATTACACTGTAACCAGACGGTAATCACATGCAGACACCAGTAGAGCTTGTGTTTTTATGCAGCAATGCTCTGAGTGTGTTTATATGGCTCAGTGGCTGCACTATATGAGCTGATCAGTGTAAACAGTTCCCACACCCTCTCAGGTGTCCTGTGCTCAGGGCAGCTCGGCCCAGGCACACTCATAAAGGCTGCTTTGTTTGCAGCAGGGAACAGGTAACCATTTGTGCCTGCACTGCACTGTGTGTTTGTGTGTGTGTGTGTGTGTGTGTGTGTGTGTGTGTGTTTGTGTGTTTATGTGTGTGTGTGTGTGTGTGTGCGTGTGCGTGTGCGTGTGTGTGTGCATACATGCAACGTGTGTGTGAGTGCAAGAGAGAAGCAGGGAGAGATAGGATTGACTCGGTCGTCTCCCGTTGCCACAAGAACAGGTGTGGCTTTTCAACAGCCTCATATTCACAAAGGTACAGCACATGTGAGCTCCATAAAAAAAGGTAAACGATGATTCTCTGTCTCTTATCCTCGAGGCAACTAACATCATTATAAACAAAAGATACTTTAAAAAGCATTAATCGATGCTTTAATGCCCATTAGAGGTGCTCATGGAAGTTTACTGTCTGGTAGAATATACATGTCACCAAGATTTACTGAGGCGTTTTGATAATTAACTCTGAAAAACAAACAAATGCATTATTACAATGACTTATCCATAACAAAGATTCTGTGTGTAACTGCATGTTTCATGTAAACAGATGGATAAAAGTAATAAAATGGTTGATAATTAACATTGACAGGAAGTGACCTTCTCTGTGCTCTTAATTACACACCGTGCAGTTTAATGTGTTTTCAGAGTACGAAGCAAGAAAAAAGGCAAATTGAAGAACGCTTCAAATGACGTCACACAGAAGGAAAATAGAGGAAGTGATCAAAATTAAAAAGCCAGTTGTGAGTTAGCGATGTTTCATTATGGTATAAGTGAACAACTAAGATTCCATATCCTTTCCAAAGACCTTTAAACGTCAATCTGTTTATACCTCGTTATATTTCATTTATTAAAATCTGCATAAGTTCATGAATACAGAATCTGTTTGCATGTGGCCTGTGTGTGGTGTCAGAAGTGTCATGGTGTCTTTTTGTAGTCCTTGTAGTATCAGCGACTACAGTTACTACAGGCTTTGGCTGTTTACTGTAATAAGAGTTCTTGTGTCGAGCAGAAAAAAGCGAAACCCCCTTGACCATAATGCAATCCTGGACCCATTGGATATCATTAGGGGACAATTAAACTCCTTACCATTCTTTATAAATATGCATGCAAGTGCAGCTAGTACTATGATGTTAGTTGTCCCCTCTTAAGTGCAACTCCATGCACACTCCTCAAACTGCTAGTCGGACTGTAAAGAATGCCAACTCATGGATCAGTAACTGCAGGCTGAACTGGCACCCCTGAAAAGTTGGCCAAGAGGCTTTATTGTTGTCAGACCGTAACTGATACTCATTGTCACAGAAGTCTTACATCAAAAACTACACTGTATGCCATAGCGCCTCAATAGCGAGCTACGTTTCTCTGTTTATTTGGCTTATCTAAAATAGCTAGGTAGATGCTACTAAGCCAAATGTGGCAAAAAAAATAAAACCACTGGATTAAGACCTTACCCATTTAACCAAACTAACTTGAACTGACAGTTATGATACAGGAAGCATGCTCTGGAAGTATTTACTATTGCTACAGGGCTAATTGAGAGGCTAAATGCTACAGTAATTAGCATCATAAAAACAACAAGGTTGATGAGATTTAACCTGGAAGAATCAATACTAAAGCTTTTAGCTGCTTGACCTGGAATATTAATGTGCATCCTTTTATTTTCAAAAGATAGATGGCTATTCTCACCTATAGCAGCTACTTTTGTGTCTATAAAGAAAAAACATTTTTTATATGATATGAACAAAAACGAGAGCTGAGCGACTGTCGAGGCATGTGAAGAATATATCGTCTACTGTTCCTCTTCTTACATCTGCACATACTTAAGGGACTGTATTTGTTTTACCTTTCCTCTTGCATGTTTAAGTTCAAGCTCCACAAGTGTGTGTTTTGTGAGGGAGGCTAACTTTATGATCACCTGGTTGGTTTTATCACACTCACTGTAAGTATTCAATCAGAAAAGACGACTGCTCGCTAACTTGAGCTGACAGGAAGAACCAGAGTGATGGATGAGTATAGATCTCAGGTGAAAGGTGAGAGTGCTGAGGATGTCTCTTCCTCTGTCTGTCTGACTCATGTGGTATCCTGTCTGGAACTGGTGTGTTGCTATTAGTGTGTGTGTGTAGAGATGTGTGTGTGTGTGTGTGTGTGTGTGTGTGTAGAGGTGTTAAGTACAGGGGCTGAATGCAGCGTGTAGAGTGGTCTTTAATTAAAGCAGGAAGACACGGCTCAGGAGACACACTTACCTAGACTTAAGCGCATGTTTAAGTGTGAGTGTGTGTGTGTGTGTGTGTGTCCATGCAGGCACATGTGTGTGTCTGGGATCTGACTGGGAAGCATCCTGCACGCGTCAATAGTTCACGGATCCATCTCGCAAATTCCAGGAGAATCTACTCAATGTGTCGTACATCCTAAATGAGGCTGCATGAATCCTAACATGAGCCATTTTGGGAGCAATTTCTTCACCAGCTAAACATTCACATACTGTCTGAACACTTGTGAAATGCACACAGCACTGCTTACCGTTCATTATAATTGAATAGTCGATGTAACACTTGGTCGAGTCTGTGGAATCTTCTGGCGACACTGAGCCAAGCAGCTAACAGAGAGTTGTGTTCAGTCAACTGTTGGCTTATTTGGTAGCTGGATAAGTGGCCTGTTGCTGGTTTTTGACTAAAACAACTTTTTTTTACAAGACACAATTAGTTTTCTCCCTTTCCTCCTCTGTTTTCTGTTGCATGCATTTATGCAGACATCCACACTGTAATTGAAGGTACAGTGAGCAGCGGCGTTGAAAAACGAAGACATTGTGGAAGTGCAAAAATCTGCTGTTCCTGGGGTGTCCACTTGGGGCTTGCTGCAAAAGACAAGGAATCCCCATTAGGTCCCATATTAAAATGTCAATTTTTACAACAGAATGAAACATGTTCCACGCTGGTACAAAAAAACAGTCTTAGTCTCTTTAGCTCATTTCTGAACAGTGCATGAATGCCGTCATTGAGACAACGTTTATGTTTGATGCTGTCCTTACCTCTTAGGGGCTTTTTATGCTTTTATTTTAGATATATGACAGTGGATAGAGTCAGAAACCGGGGAGAGAGAGAGTGGGGAATGACATGCAGGAAAGGAGTCACAGGTCGGATTTGAACCAGGGCCGCCCACTCTCCATGACTTAAGCCTCAGTACATCGGGCTCGGCACTAATCGCTAGACTACCGGTGCCCCAACTCACTTTTTCAACTATTAAAAAATGTATGAAAGACGACCAAATGTCAAAGTGTTATTGTTTTATGTAATTTTGTGTGCTCTGAATAACATTTAATCCTATTAGGTTTTATTCCAAAATTACCATAAAAATCCCCTTTCTTAAAGGATCAGGGTCTAAACAAGTACCATTGAGAAATGTTATGCTCACCAACATTATGCCAATCTATTTAAAGTAATGTCTGTTACATGGATTTTCTGGTTGTGCAGTGATATGTGTTTGATTCAGATATATGTACAAAGTACTTGATGCATTGATTATTTGGGTATATTCTTTTCACCAGGTGCTTTAGGTGAGCCCTCGTAAATAAATACAAATATTAAGTCTTTACTATGTGGTCATCATTGTGCCAAAGGAAATGTTTCAGTGTGAGTAACTGACTGTAATACAAGACAAAAATACATTTCATTAAAAATCTCTTCTGTCGTTGGTTTTCTAGAATACATTAAAAAGAAACTAAAGTTAATGACGTTGGAACTCCTCATGCAAGAAATCTTTGCTTGGGGAAAAAAACAAGACAACATTTTTTTTGCGTGATTCACACACATTAATATGTGTTCTCTTCTATTTGCAGCTCCCATGTGTTCATTCAGCCATGCTCCCTGGTTATGGATTCTCACCTTTTCCTGATTTCCAACCCCACCGTCACACTTTTCACTGCCGAGGAGAGAGCCCCAGCATGTGGATCCCTGCCTCAGGAGAGTCCCAGGCTCTGAGCGAGGCCCAGGAGGACAGGCCTCTCCTCCATCCCTGCCACCACAAGCATGTTGCTGTGTGCCAGCAGGAAACGCTGGCTTTTATTGAGATACAACCAACGGTGACACCTAAAATAAACGGACTTGGCTCTCCGAGGCAAACTGTGATTCCAGACACACAATGCACAACACAATCTCAGCCCCTAAATGGATTAAAACACACACTAAATGAACTGAATGACATGCAGAGGAGCTGCCATAGGACACGCATTGAGCATGAAACGACTTTGAATTTGAACTCTGACACACCTGTGGGAGACAGTGATCTCAAATGCCATAATGGTATCAGGACTTGTTTGCAGGAGCAAACTGAAAAGCCACGTTGTGTCACAACAGTATGTCGACCCCTCCACGCAGCTCTTAGCCTCCCTCTGTCGTTACCTCTGTCCTCTTTATACACAAACAGAGACTCCTGGGAATCTCAGGCACCTTGCTCCCCATCCTCGCCTGAAGGTCCAGGTTTTCAGGGCCCGGACTCCTGCCAGCCACAGAGGAGGACGTCCCAGGGTTCACTGAAAGAGAAGTCTATCCGTGAGAGTGAAGCTTCTTTCACTATGGATGTAGTTGACATTACAAATTCACTTAAGTAACTTTGTAACTGATATCTAATAAGTCTTTTTGTTTCCAGGACGAAAGATGCAGGTTTATTCTCCAGACAGCCTGAGCGATGACTCTCTCAGCAGCCCAATCTTGGATCCAGACTTCATCTTCCCAGGACCCTTTGCATCTTTCCTGGAGGAGGACCTCAGTGGACTATCTTCACTGGAGGCCATGTCAAGTGCGTCCTCTACAGACGGTGTCACTGATCTCTCAAACCTCAGTCATGATGACATTTTTAACCTACCTGAAGAACCACTGCAGATTATAGAGGACTCACTTCCATGTCTAGTGGAAGACAGCAGGACTGTAGAGACATTTAGCGCCACAGGGGGGAGCTTTGTGACACGCAGTCGCTACGGGGATCAGGAACGGCGGCGCTTCTCAGCTTCAGAACTCATATCCAGACTGCAGCTGTCTCAAAGGAAGAACTCCTTCACCTTAAAGCTGGGGAAGTCGTTGTCTGCTCGGGTAGCCTCCCGGGACAGACAGAACTCCAACACCTTCAGCCCCAACCTGGACTGTGAGTAGACAGATTTTTTGCAGATCAGATCTATAACCTGTTAGGGTGTAGTTTGGATTTTAATTCCAATCAGATAATTGCGTCTCAGTCTAAATGCATTGGCCCCTCCAATCAAATCTCTAAGTATCTTTTGCCCGTATGCACTGCAGCATTTAACGTCAACATCAAATCAAGAGGGACAGAAGTGCATTAGGGAGGCGTGAAGTGAGGAGTTGTGCACCACGACTCCACATGATCATGATCACACTTCAACATCAGTGTGTCGGGTTGGAGATGTTCTCCTTTAAATATTCACTCTGTGTCTTACCATGAGGATACACCACTCTGCTTAGTCCTCTGAAGCCCTGTACCATTTCACCAGCCCTATTGGCTGACTCGACTAGAGGGGACATCCCATCTCTAAACATGGATGACACAGTGTCTCCAGCTCGTTCAAACACCTCTTCAATGTACCACCAACAGAACTATTAGCTTAACTGCCAACACATTGTAGGAAACACTTGATTACATTAATTAGTCAGTCTCATGTACTCAACCCCTCGTATATCCTATATCTATGTCAAAAAGAATCAAGGAGTGATAAAACACAAATGTTTCTGCCACCATACAGCTAATAGCTCATCTTTCAGCCTGTAACCAAAGAGTAACACCAAGCACTGTCTCTTGCTGGATGTCATACCTGCTCCTTCTGCTTATTGCTCCCTTTAGATAAGTCCAACACCAAGCCCCGCAGCTCAGGTGGTTCTAGTGATAGCGCCCCCCAAAGTCCTGTAGGACCTGCACCTTCTCTGCCACCCAGCAGTGATAATGGTATGCCTTTACATCGGTGGAGCACGAAACTCGGGTAAATACACACTTGGAATATTTCAACACAAAATCTGAAACTTTATAAAGATATGCAGCACTCATGTGAAATCATGTTTACTTCACAGAATGAGAAAGAAATCCATAGAGGAGGACTCGGGCACACTTCCTACTGTTGCGAATTCAAATCGCTTATCAAGGTTTTTGCCCAGCTGTAAGTTGGAAACTCAATAACTATTACACCTTAATACTTAAACTGAGACTTGATTGTAACATTGTTGTCTCTTTTAATATGTCCTTTAGCCATTCTGTACCAGGAATACAGTGATGTTGCCATCAACAGAGAGATCCAGAGACAGCAGGGGAAAGAGCCGGGGACAGAGGAGGAGGGTCTCAGGGACGAGGGGTCAGACGGGACCCCATCTCCTTCTAATCTGTCTCCATCCAGCTCGTTTCGCTCATCACGAGGCTCTGCCTTTGCATTGTGGCAAGACATCCCAGACGTTCGATCCAGCGGACAGCTCGACAACTTCAGCAATGAGGAAAGAAAGTTGCAGGAGGTGAATGAGATTTTTTATTTACACAGGCAAGTTTCCTGCATCAGCTGAGTGTTAGTCATGTTTGGACTCTTGATGATGCCATTACACATCACTGTTGTCTGACAATCCCATAGTCAGCATAAAACATGGATGTAGTCTCATTGATGTTGGGGTCTGAGGAAGAGTATTGAAGCCAGACGATGGCAGTTGCCATATTAGAAATGGTGTCTCAAACCAACTATTTGTCATTTTAGTAACAGTCAACGACGTGAAGTTGAGGTGCAAACAGCTACAACGCATCTGCCTGTCATTCAGAACAGCCACGCCCATAATTATGAATGACCATTTTGTTAGAGTGAGCTATTCAGACCAAAAACGCTTCCTGAGCCGGGCTGTGAACTTGTTTATTTCAGCTGCAAAAATGGGCATTTTAATTTGGGTGTTAATAGGACTTCTGTGGCTTTAGGAACCTGCCTCATGTGGCAAATCAAGGAACTGCAGTTTTTTTTGCACTTCCGCATTGGCTTTATCTTTTAACAGCGGAGGTTACAGCTTCAACAATCTTCAACCACTGAGCCCTCTACAGTCGTAACAGTAATCAACAAAATAAACTCATGGCGCTGTGTATAGGGAGCTAGTCTAGACCAGACAAACCTAAAGACCTACCAACCCTCAGAGACCCAAATTAATCCATCATATGACTAACTTTTTTAAGGCTTTCTTTGTCATCTATTGTGTTAAAATCATCACATTTACACACAGTCAAAGAAAGAAAAATATGTCCTGTTCATAATCAGTAAGTGTTGCCAGGCTGCTGTCATCATTAAAGTCTAACACAGTGGACATTATAACAACGAGTAAAGCAGTCCATGCACACTCTGAGAAGTATTTAGCCGACTGCATCGACTGTCATCCCCAGAGCTGAAAGCGTAGGAGCATCTTTAGGTTGTGTTTCACCATTGCGCTGTTCTTCCTCACGCCGCTCTTGCTTTAAATCCCCCGTCTTTGCTTCCATCAGAGTCACCTTTGTGGATTTTTGGACTTTTACAGTCTACCTGTCATGCTGTTATTGTTTTTGCATGGCTCTTTGAACAACCATGCAGCTAAGATAACAAAAATGTCTACAAAATAATATATAATCCATTGCAATATTTTATGCTTACAAATATGCATGTGGCAATTAAATAGATAATGCACTGCAGATGCCTGTCTCACTGTGTCTTCCATAACTCAGGCAAAGTTTGAGCTGGTGACGTCGGAGGCCTCGTACATCCGCAGTCTGACCATCGCAGTGGACCACTTCATGTTGTCGCAGGAGCTCACAGAGTGTCTCGGAGCTCAGCATAAGCAGTGGCTCTTCTCCAAGCTGCCCGAAGTCAAAGATGTCAGTGAGAGGTGAAGTGATACACTTTATGATACGCCTCTGTTACCCTCAGGTCTTTCTCTAACACCTCACCACCTTTTTCCTCTAATTGTAATTTTTTTTTGCTGTCAGTAGGTTTCTTCAGGACCTGGAGCGGCGGCTGGAAGAAGACATTCTGCGTTTTGATGTGTGCGACATCGTCCTGGATCACTGCCCGGCTCTGCGAAGAGTTTATTTACCTTATGTAACCAACCAGGCTTATCAGGAGCAGACATATCAGCGTTTACTGTGAGTGATATCAACTTACATAAATCACCTGTTAAAGCTTGGAACATTTCTGTACATATAAAGTACTGTATAGAGCTACTTCTAATCCATGCTCATAGAAAGCTGTAGAGCACAGAGTCCAATTGTTTCTCTCTGGGTGTCCAGGATTTCCTCTCAGGGTGTTCAGGTGTAATTTTACACTTACATGACTTAACTTGTTGATGGTTCATCCAGAGTAGATGAACATTTTTTCTTAGCGTGAAAAGTATGCTGGGATTTGAACTCACTCTACTCAAAGTCATTCAAGTTTTTCTGTTAATTTCCTCACAGACACGAGAACCCTCGTTTCCCCGGCATCCTGGCTCGTTTGGAGGAGGACCCCGTCTGCCAAAGACTTCCTCTGACCTCTTTTCTAATCCTCCCGTTTCAGAGGATCACACGGCTTAAAATGCTGGTAGAGGTACGTGATTAAACATTCGCTGCGGAATTCATGTTCGCACTTGTAACCAAATTACACAGAACTGTAAATGGGCTCATATTTGGACCAGGCTCAGGAGTTTACCGCAGCAGTATTTTTCCCTAACGGTGCACAAGTAGAGTATTGATTTCTCTTTGGCATGTCTTAAAAAACATCTTTATTTTTCAGAATATCTTAAAGAGGACAACTCCCGGCTCCCGAGATGAGGACACTGCCACGAAAGCTTTCAATGAGCTGAAAAAGGTGGTGTTTATGGTCCTTAATAGCACGTTGGAGGAGCAGCAGTATTATGGCTGGTGAGGCACAACAGTAATAACTGTGTTGTTGTGTGTCTCCGTAGATCATCAAAGAATGTAACTCCAGTGTGCAGTCCATGAAGAGGATGGAGGAGCTCATTCACCTCAATAAGAAAATTCATTTTGAGGGAAAGGTGACTGAACATTTTTTTGTCCTGATGGTTAATTTATTGTTTAGTTTTTTATTTGTTTAACCGTCATCTTTTCCCTCTTTTTGCAGATCTTTCCTCTGATCTCTCAGTCCCGCTGGCTGGTGAAACACGGTGAGCTCCTGGAGGTGGACACTCAGATGATGAGCATTTCTGGATCGAAGCTCAAGTTGCCGACCAAACCTGTGTACCTCCACCTGTTCAATGACTGTCTTCTGCTGTCACGGAGGAAGGAGTGAGTGATCTGCAGTTTTCTACAAAACAGACCAATGACCTCAACATTACACAGACTCATTATGTATTCATTTATTTAATCAAGCTAAAGTATTGGCTCACTTTTTTAAGTCTGTTGTAATACAACACTCACAGGCGACAAGTGCAGGTTTAAAAGATACAAAGTATACACAAAAAGGTTTTACCATCTGGTTTGAATGAAACAATAAATGGATTGTATTGTCTTGCCTACTAATCGGTAATAAAATGACATCTTTCTTTGCAGCACATGGAAATTCATGGTGTTTGTGCACGCCAAGATCGGAGAGTTGAAAGTGAAGGATCTCAGTCAGAAGCTGCAGGGAATCTCAGGCTTCATCTTCCACCTGCAGCTGTGCGAAGGCCAGCAGCTCAAACACCAGATCCTGCTAAAGTCACACACTGAGTGAGCAACCACACAATGCAGTGAAAACTTTCTGTCCTCCTCAGTCCAATCTTCATAGTTTGACTGATGTTCTTTTGTGTGTGTCCAGGAGCGGGAAGCAGAGATGGATCACAGCCATGTTTCCATCTAATCCACTGGAAGACATCGAGCAGGCCAGCGAGAATGATGGTCAGCAGAGAGCTTTAGGTGCAACATCAATCTTAAAAAGTGCAAACCTTTTGGTCCTCTCATTCATCTTTGTTTTTCTTTCTTAGTAGATATCTCTCAGGTTCAGTGCATCAAGAGCTACCAGGCCCAAGAGCATGATGAGTTAACGCTGGAAAAGGCGGACATTCTTCATGCTAAGACCATTACAAGTGACGGTAAGAGTTTGGATAGAGCCTTCTTTACAAGATTAACTGCATTCCATCTTAAACCTGCTCCTAAATGTATGTGACGTGAGGATTTAAAAAGTTGATGTTTGTGTATTTGAACAGCATTAGATGATAAAATGTCAGGGTCTTATTGGTGTCTGTTTTCTCTGACCAGGCTGGGTAGAAGGCATCAGGCTGTCTGACGGGGAGCGGGGCTGGTTCCCCAAAACCTACGTGGAGGAAATCACGAGTCGCAGCGCGCGCCTCCGCAACCTCAGAGAAAATATCCGCATAAAATGTGTCACACAGAAACTGGTGGGAGAAGACTGACCATTTTTACTGCCACTTGTTGTACGTCAAAGGTGCATTTCTAAGTTGCTGTTTGTAAGCTTCTGGATGGTTTTATTATTTTAGATGGATGTGGGACCTTCTGTATGTTTAGTATGCAGCTGCTAAAAGAAGCTGGCGTTTTGGTTCTAGCATGGATGCTAAACTGTGTAGCAGCATTTTCCTTAAGCATGCTAGCTGTAAAGCTTTTAATGCTCCTTTTCATTGTCAGTATAAAAGACTCTTATGTGATAAGAGTCTGTTGACAAAAGTTCACATTGGGACATTTCTCACAGTTTTGCCAAACAAAATGTCCAATCTTTTTAGAAGATTTTGTGCAGCTGCCACTTTTTCTAGATAGCTATTGTAGAAAAGATTTTTGATCCTCATGGAAATTAGAAATAAAGCTAATATAATAGATAAAGGATTAATAACTTCATGTGTTCTTTCTGTGAATGCATGTCATTATCATGACCATGTTTTCAGGGGTCAGTGTGATATACACACATCGACCAGCACATGTAAACAATGTACGTTTGTCCAAAGGTAAATTTGTAGACTTCACAGTTCATGCGAGAGGAGCAGTACAATGAGGCTAACTCGAAGTGTGCCACTTCATTTCCCTCTGCAGTGCTTCATGTCAGCAGGACTGTCTAACTGCACACAGCAGATTCATTCATGTCATATCTCAACATCAGAAAGAAGCTGCAAGCAGATCCTGCTGCTGAGCTGAGCTGCACATAAAAGGCCTGTCGTCCTTCCTGTTTTTTTAATGATGAGAGTGAGAACAATTTAAGATAACAAAAGGGAGAAAATGTCTATATGCCACTTATTTAATAACCCGATGTGCTTTTTTGTGTGTTTGAGTCCATGCAGTATCCTCTAAAAGATACTGTTCACTGACTTTAGCTGCAATCTGGGTGTTGGAACTCGGCTGATTTGCATGACGAGGAAACTGCAGAATATTTTCTTTCCAAATTTATAAATATCACATTCTCTTTATGCATTAATGAAGGACATATCCTGTAGTATCTGTTAAAGAATGCAAATTAATCCCTTTTGTCGTTAGGCTAAGTATCTGAGCTCGCCATGCAAAGACTCAAAGTAACATTTAATGTACTCTGCCAACTAGAATTACCCATGAAGCTAAAACCTCACGTTTTTCCCCTCTGCCAAATGGCTGCAAGGCCTTTGTTTTGATTTGATCTCACCAACAGTGCCAAAAGTAACTTTTACACCAAGTTTGTATTCATCTCCAACTAGTCCCCAACAAATGCACTGTTTACATATGTTTGAGTAATGTTTGCTTCTAACTACAACCAAGATGTGATGGTGTCTAAGTCGCAATTTAACAACGAATTTGTGAGCGATTTTCAAAACATTATGCCCTTTGCATGAATGAAGTGGGCTTAGGGTTGAGTGCCAAAGACAGTGAAGGGAGGGGAGGAAAGTATTTGGACAATAGACCTCATCCTTTGAAGTCACTTGTTAATACAGAAATACTGAGCCTTAAACTAGAATCCAGTGGTTCCCAGCCTTTTGAAGCATGTGACCCCACTTTGACTTCACAAAACTCTGTGGACCCAGACATCCCAAACACATCCGGCTTTCTGCTCAAATGATTAACATTTCAAACGTGATAGTTTATTTTCTACTATGTTGCAAGTAAGCATTCATTTTAGACCACATTAAGGCTTTTTCAGGTATATTATTGCAGTCAGGACAGAAAGGCCGGGCTGAGATTTGTGCAAAAAGGGAGGATTTTATTTTTCTCAGTGTACGATGTGTTCAGCCAGGTGAGCTCGTATTACAAGGCTGAAAATGAATGCTGGACGTAGAGTAAGACGCATGGATGAGAGACAGACCGAGACCGTGCATGTTTGTTCGTTTTTAAGGATTACAGCCCACAGTAGCCTGCTGAACCGGATAACGTCTTGTTGCAAAATTAGGCAGAATGATCCAATATATTTTATTTTGATTAATAATTAGACATTTCAGGGGACCCAATTTAAATTCCATGTGACCCCATTTGGGGTCAGGACTTGGAAAGCCTGCTATAATCAATCCCCAAAGTTACCAGTATAGCACTATAAGCTCTGCAGAATCTAGTTTTTCATATATGACATTTTGACTGGACATTTGTTGACACTCAGAAAATATAAGAGAGTCTGTCAGCCATGTCCCTCCTAAAAGCAGAAAATAGACATTTGACAAATTCACCTTTGGACATCTTTACATTGACCGCCTGTGTGGTATGTGTGCAAGTTTAGCGCCACATTTACCATACTAACTTTTAAATTTGACAAGCCCCAGTTTAGCCCTCACTGGATAGAGCTGGACGTTATGAGATATTAGCACTAACTGATATAAAGACCTACATCAAACACATTATTCCCTTAATAAGTTTAAAACATTCTCAAACAAACCAAAGCTCAGTGTAACTGAGCGGAGACCGGCCTTAAATGAACCACTATAATCACCATTCAGACGTCAACATGAGGAGTCTAACACCCTTCTGATTTCTCTTTCTGTGTTTTTAGTTGTAATTGAAGTGGTTGCTGTGGCAGCGTGTATATTTATACTCCTCTAGCTGGATGTTCTTTCAGGAGATTCTCGTGTAAATGATCTTTACTGTAGATGGCCTCGTGTATAAAGAGTAGAGAATGGTTTCTGTAATTTATATGAACAAAGATCGGACAAATATTATCACAGTCTTGAACTTTTTAGTTGATTCTTTTCTAATACTGCAATAAATATAAAACCTGTTTTACACTGGATGTTTACTGGATCTGTGCACACTACTGTAAATGTTTAACCATTGAAATAAATACTTACATTTTACATCGTGTGTAATTAATGACTCTAACGAACCTATAAACTGTTTAACCTGAAAAAGTCAAACATACTTTATTAGAGAAAAACAACAAAGCCAAAACGTTTATTAGTTCATTTTTCTTTATAACACATAAAACTCTACAATCTCTACATCTACATTTCTTCATCTTTGCTCTTGACTCACATTTTTACATCACTCTGTTTCTGTTTTTCGCCCCATAAAGAGAGCAGTACGTGTCTTTCAGCTAGTGTTGTAGTCAAGACCTCACTAACCGAGACCAAGACGTACCCAAGACCAGAGTGCTCCGAGACTGAGACAAGACCAAGACATTTAGGGATCGAGACGGAGACAAGACCAAGACTATAAATATCAATGAAAAATCATCATCTTCTGTGCAGCGGGCGTGACACTCACTTAGACCGTAACACCGGGAAGGTTGCAGCCGTAGCCGGGGGATAAAAATGATATTATGAATGAACTTAAATGATTCATTCTTTTAGAAAGAGGCGTTTTCCTTCTAATCACAGTGATTACATGGATACATAGCCTGTCAGTGGTGGTCTTGACTGGTCTTGATTTAAAATCCAGAGTCTGTCCGAGACAAGACCGATTAAAAATGCTTTCGATTCCAAGACGAGACCAAGACCTTCAAAAAGTGGTCTCAAGACCGGTTTTGAGACAAAGACTGATTTCAAGTACTACAACACTACTTTCAGCCACTCAGAGTGACGACATGATGTCTAAATCAGTGTGAGCACATTTCAGGACCACGTCCCTGCTTTAAAATAAGTCATGAAAGTGTTATATTTACATACTATCTACACTTTAATATTTATATTTACAGAGATTTCTCAAGTTCCTCTGAATCTGAGGAGTCAGCTGCTTCCGTTGATGTGATGTTGGTCTGATACGATCGGCTCCTGCGACTCCTTCCTGCTCCTTTGCACTTTTGGCTTGATGGGGGGGTGCAGGAGGACTCATACTGACGTGGCTGCTTTTGTCCGGCTGCGGAGAAAACAGAAATCGTGTTGATGCAAAGTGGCTTCACATTTAAAGGTAATATATACATCACCTTTGGTGCACATGATGTTGTCTTGTAGACACCGACAGTATAACTTTATTTTCCCATTTTGTGTCACATGTCCAACGTGTTGTGCATGAGTTACTATCCTGAGGACTTCAAAATAATCCGTGCTTCCAGCTCCAGTTCTATGCAACAACCACAGGATAAAATTCAGGGGGGGAATCACAGCCCTCTTTTGATCTGATTGTAATTTGCTGAAGTCTATTTTCATGTAAAGTGCAGCACTTTCACCTATTGGCTGACGTTAGAAGATATTTCCAACATGAAATGTGACTTTTATAAACTGGGTTGAGGCAGGTTTTATGCTGACTGTAAATAAAAAGAGAAGATCAATAATCATTTTGATTTAAGAATGGATTCAGTCTTGTTTTAAAGAAGTCAACAACCCTGCAGTTCCTCACAGCTGTACTTTCCCTTTAAGCTAATTATTTTACCCCTCATAAACTTTCTTCACCGTTACAAATATTCTCCTTTAAAGATGTCACATGGTGCAGTCTTACCTGTTGTAACTGGAAGATCCAGTTCCAATAATCCTCCTGACAGGTACAAGAGACGAGCAGGGGCTCCACCAGCTCACCTACAACACAACAGGGATTATATGGAAGGAGAGTTCTCCTCAGTGAATGTATTCTGACTTTAATCTAGAGCTACGTTTAATAAAAGAAGCATTAATGTTGGCACAGTTTACCTATGAGCTCAAACTCCAGCCGTCCAGGCAGCGCTGACCTCTCCACGGCCTTGATGCCGTGTCGAGGTAACCTTCCCTGTGAGAGAGGACACGAGAGAAAGAAACGATCAGAGTGAGCTGTGATGGAATTTTCACTTCTCATAAACTTTTACACTGATAACAAAAGAACAATAAACTTCATATAAGAAGAGGACAAAACCTCCATGTCTTAAAAAGTCAGACAAGTGTCTTAATTCTTTGTACAGGTCAGCAGGAGGTAACTCCATGAATGTTAGCGACTGTATAAAAGTCTATGGCCTCATCCTAATGTCCACCCTAAAGCCTGACCTCTGAAGCCTCAGGGTGTGAGTCAGCCAGGGCCTGAGATGGTTTAAAAGAGACAAATTACCATTACATCACATGTTGCCTGGAAACAAGATATGCCATTACATAATACAATAAAAAATCCCACCACCAGTGTGTATATTTAATTAGTGTTAAAGTCTTTTAACAAACCACATAAGGTCAGAGAAACATAAATATCAACTACTGAAAATACAAACAGCTCTTCAGACGTGAAATACAACCACAAAGCATTTAACTATACATATCGTCAACTTATTTGTGGGTTGTCACATCCACTATTTCTTTGTTCACATTTGGCTTTTTTATTTAAACCTTTTTTGAATAGTATTTAAAGGCATGAGCATTTGTTCCTACCAAGTCCTTCATGTCACCTAGTTGGCAAAGACCTCTGGGTAAGTCTCAGAGGAGAGTCCGCAGATACGTGGACTCATGAAAAGGCAAGGCAAGGCAAGGCAAGTTTATTTGTATAGCGCTTTTCATACACAAGGCAGACGAGAAAAAAAGAGAATTTGGAGTTGTAAAGTCTGCATCAGAGCCGTCACACATCTGACAGAGGGACAGCACTAAACACTCACACACACACACACTTACCGGAAACGCACCTCAAAGTCTGTGAGTCTGTGAGTGTGGAGATTTAGGGAATAAGAAAATATCCCTACCTCCTTGTTGATTATTTTGTGCTCTAATTTATTACTTCAGTAAACTTCTTCCATATAAACTTCTGGGCTAATAGCTAGTTTTAAGAAGTAACTTTCATGTGATTAACGTTGTTACAACGGTGACCAGACCAAATGTTGTGTTCAGCGTTAGGTTGTATTCAAAGACACTCAAAGAAGTCAGCTGTTTATTTCTGTGGGCAGTACATCTTATTTAAAGGCGCCATTAAAAGAAACTACAGGAGAATCTTACCGCCGTGTCTTGACGGGTTTCCATCTCAAATGGGATAGAACCAATCACAAGATAGAAGGCGGGACATAAAGTTTGGATGAATGTGATATGAGCGTGAGCTTACACATAACTTTTTATTCACTCAAAAAGTGAGTAAACGCCCCTGAGTGCAGGATGAGTCATCAGACATTTTAAAAGGTTTTACAGGAAAAGAAAATATGGTTATTTAGATGTAAAAATATGCTCAGATAACGCTTTACTGAAATATATTTGGCAGATTAATGAACACTTAACACAGAAACGCTGGATTATAGCCTTTTTTTTTGCTTGCTTGCTTCAAAATGACCCATAATAATCATTTACCTTGGATTACGAATGCAAGAGTTAGCCTAACCTTTGTGTTTTCTCCAAAAATATAAATGGTGACACCAACATGCCAAACTCAAGGTTTCAAGACGGCGGTGCACAAATCCACATAATGGTACCGATGTCGACTGATGACAGAATCTGATTTAAGCTTCAAACTGAAAAGCTGAGTCACGTTGCAAGCGGCAGGTTTGAGTTACAAAATGTTCCGCCCACGCTACAGGTCATGTATCAAGAGAACAAGTGCTATGTGAACATTAGCGGGACTCACAGTCATGCCACAGTGTTAGAGGAGGTATTATTATGGGTTTTTCCCATAGAGTCATTTTACACTACCTCATATGTTATATTTTGCCGTTTGTTGTCGACTGACAGCAGCAGGACTTCTTGAGGGAAGAGAACCATCAGTCGTTCCAGGAGTCCCTGTAAACACAAAGCCCACAATGTCTATAAGTTGTCCTGTTCAGATCGTTATGCATATAAAATACTGTGACACTTAACGAAAGATTTGTTCCAAATCGAGGCTCCGTACTATTGTATCCACTCAAGATACAGTTTGTTACAGATTGAGCCTTATTTTTCGTATTTTCTAGCCTAGATAATAATCATCTTTAGCAACAAGGACATTCTACCGTCCTAATGAATGCTGACGTATGCTAACAAGACTTTTCTTCTCTTACAGAAACAGACTGTGTCAAAAGATTATAGAGGTCAAGAACAAACTCAGAGGCAAGCCAACAATAATTTGCGGGAGAAAATACGGAGCGAAGGATTTCTGTGCTAATGGGAGATGATTGCAAACATTCTAGTAGTTGGATAAAATAGTTAACTTTAACTTAAAGGAAGATTGTGCGACTTTTTGATCCAGTAGATGTCACCCTTGAGCACCAGCATGAAACCAAAACAAACTGCTGTTTGGCGACACCTCCGCTTTTCTGAAGCCTCCACTCTCCACCAGAGACACACCTCCAACCCCCTCTGATCGTGTTCGCACGTTACGAATTAGAACGCACCCTAATTAAGCACCATTAAGCACAAGCGGCAGACAAAATTGTCCTTTGCTCGAGCTGCAATTTCCTGTGGCCTGCCTTGTTGTGTTAGCAGGCTAATGTTAGCACACTTTAGTTAGCTGGTAGCTTCATGTTGCACATAAATTTACACGGAATAGCCGTGATCTAAAGACACTTACGTGACATCAAAAAAAGCAGTGAGTATGTTCTTCTTCTTTTCTCTAGTCTTTGACTAAAACAGCTTTCTACACAAGTCCATCCCGTCCATGTAAACATGATGTAAACACGGCTCAACAACAGTACAACTGGAGGGACTCACACTTCTCACTCATTGTAGACAGTCACGACTCAGAGAGACATTTACAGAGGAAATACTTGATATCTGTGGTATTAATGTGTAAGAAGTCGCACATTCTGCCTTTAAGATTTGTGAAACAACACAAACAGTGTTTTAAAGATGCAGATATTTCTCAGTTTATTATTACGATATAATGGGATTTTTTGTATTACCTGTCTGTGTGTGTTGATGATATGGACAAAAGATATACATCCTGGCTGACCCATGTGCTGTATCGGTGAACCCTCCCACTGCCTTATGGGAGCCTGGAGTAAGTACTTTTTCAGCTCTTCTCTTTTCCAGTGCTCATCACAGGGTAACTGGGGAAAAAAAACAGTTTACAGTCACTTTAATGGTTCCAATGTAAATAGACTGCTTTCTATAAACAGTTGTAAACAGTTGTTCATTACCAGATAGGAGAGCGCGCAGTGGGAGGGACTCATGGGTTGTGTCATTGATTTGTATTTTCTGTCTTCTACATGTTGCATCCATTTCTGTAAATCTGCAGCTCCGGCACATATGAACACCTTGGAGTCCACCATTGGACCTGGGTAATAGAAGCAACAACATATATTACGCTTTAAACTGTGTCACCATGCCTCAGCCGTAAGGTGTCATTTCCACTGACTCACTGCTGATCTCGAACATGTGAGGTGAATGTGACGAGTCAGAATCCAGAGAGACAGGTTGTAAGGAAAGTCCAGAGAGGGGAAGGATGCCCTGTGAGACAGGAGGAGAAAAAAAATGTCATAAACTTCTTTTCCAGACATTCTCAAGACAAAACCAACCAGCGTCGATGCTGGCCGTCATTACTGTGCTTGCAACAATAAATGCCCACTGGAAGCAAATGTGTGCCATGTGTAAAATGTGCACGCTGCGTTTTAAACTTGATCATACAAAATAATACGATACATTACAGTATAATGCGATATGATACGATGCGATACGATGCAATACGATGCGATACGATGTGATACGATGCGATACGATGCGATACGATGCGGTACGATGCGGTACGATGCGATACGATGCGATATGTCTTATTGTCCTCTTGGGGCAATTTGTCTTGGACTCCAAGTGCTGCATAAATTAAGCTGCATAAATAAAAAAAACAATCCACATGTAAACTCAGAAGCACAAACCAATAAATGGTCAATGGACTTGAGCTTGTATATTTCTATTCTAGTCTTCTGACAACTCAAAGCATTTTCACGCCGCATGTCACACATACACATTCACCCCATATTCACACACTGATGGCAGAGGCTGCTGTAGAAGGTGTCAATCAGTTTAAATATTAATGCCAATTGTACACATTTATGCACTGCCGCGGGAGCAACTAAGGGTTAAAGGGCACTTTGGTATGTGGCTGATGGACCATGGGATCTAACTCCCAACCTCCTGAGAGAAGACCGACTAAACCACTAAGCCACAGCTGCCCATCATACAGCATACTGCACATTACTCATGTTGCAGAGGATTTGCATAAAACACAACATAATCGGTGAACAAGATAAGATATAGATGCAATTGTCCTTTTAAAGTAAAATGCACAAACAATACCCCATAGATGAAGTCTTGTCTTGAGTGGTCGAGGGAGAGGATCAGCAGGTGGAAAGAAAACAACACCAGGAAGTGTTCACTGGTTTCCTGTGAGAACAAAAGAGAAGTGAGAGTTAAGACTTTACACAGAACAAGGAGAAATAACACAGCACTGACAGATCATTGAGAGTCTATATGCTCGTTAATTAAATCTGTTTAGTTCTCCAACTGTTTGATCCGAGCTTAGGTCTGTGTGTTGTCACAAAGATATAACGGACCCATGGGGTGATTCTCAATGTGAACTTTTAAACGAGTCCCTGTGGGACGATGTTTTAAAGGAGCCAACACTCATCAATTCCCATCTGACTCCATCTAAGGGGTTCTGTTACCTGTGTGTAGCTGTTGTAGAGAGACACAAGGGAGGAGTGGATGATCTCTCCATACATGTGTGGAGGCTGGCCCTCCCAGTCTCTGATTGGCTGCTGGGAGTAAATCCTGTGGTGCAGCTCCTCTCTGCTCCTGCCCCACAGCACCACCTGCAGACACAAAACTGTATCAGCACATATCTCTCCTTTTTAACTTTGTAAGCTTTTCTAGTGTGGCTGCTTTCCCAATGTTGTGTACTGTAAGTGGCTTTTTTCTGTTTAAAAGTAAGCACCCTGCATAATGTTGATCATTTTTTTAAACATGATCCTTCTCATATCAGTATTTTTATGTGGCTCCATGTTCCACAATGTGATGAGTCATCATGCATTACACAGCAAGTTTGAGTTTGTTTCAGGCCTCCAGTTGTTGTTTCTTTGAGCATAATCCTGTATCTCTCTTGGATGAACAGACACATTAGGGATTGTGTCATGTTGCTCTTTAGAGGGTTTTGATACTTCATATTTAGACAATTGATCATCCAAGTGGAAACACAGCAGTGTTTCCTGGGTTTTTTTGTGTGCATGTAAAGTTTGAATCACCCCAAACAGGGACTACACAATCTCTCAGTTTTGTCATGGAAATTCCCAAAATGTGTACACAGTGTGTCTGGCCTCAGATCATAAATAACAGCTCAGGGTGGAAATAGTTAATGTTCATACAGTAAGAGGCACATCTCGGCACGCTCTGTGCTTGGGCACCAAAAGGTGTTCAATTATTTGTTCCAAATGAGCAACAAGCCTGTGAATACTATGAAAAGTGCAAAATGAAGCAGGTCACAGTCCTACATCAACACAGACACAAACATACACAGACACACACGTACACAAACACGTGTGCTCTCACACACACGCACACACATGCACGCAGGCACGCACACACACACACACACAGAGTAACCTCTTGTTCCTTGTGTCGTATTGAGGGGTAGCGCGGTGGAGGCGGAGGTGGTGGTGGTAGATGATGCTCATCTCTGCTGCTTCTCACTGACAGCTGAAGTCTCGTTTCTCCCAGACTCCACACCCTGAGCAAACACAAGTGTTCATACATTTTACCACACATCTTTGTCACGTAGCAGCAGCAGTCAGAGCTGACGGTGTGATACAGTGGTTAGCTTCAAGGCCTCATTGTAGCATGGATGTGGGCTCAGTTTCTGGCACTTCTTGTTCTGCATGATGAATGTCAAAGTACCTGTTCTGTGTGGTTGTTTCCTGCACCTTAATGTAGGTCAGTCAGGCAGACTCTGAGCTGTCCAAAAATGTGAGCCCCTGTTTGTATGTGTTTCATAATGGTAGGTGCTTGGACTTGCAGGTTCTATACGAAATATTGTGATAGGCCTACATCATACTCATGTCCACTGAAAGATGTCAGAAATTGTACTCCAGAAACCCACAGTCAACAAGAACTACAGCTTAGTTTCTTCCTCTTAATCTTAAATAAATTACACTGCACTTGGCATGAGCACAAGTGCAGTCTTTTTTTTTTTTTTTACACAAACACAATCTAAACCATTTCATTGTGATAAAAGGGGTAATTCATATTAATATTGAACTTTAAGCCATTGGTTCCCAACCTGGGGTCCGGGCAACCCTAGGGGCGGGGCGCCAAAGATCTCAGGGAGTCATGAGGCTTTGTCTGCTATGATGTTGTCAAAATATGATGAGCACATAAACTAAAGTAATGATAAGACTTACTGGATTTATTCAAAGGTATGTAGATAAAACTGTGTGAAACGTACTTTTCCTCACTCGAAATGATCAGGATACTCAGCTACAGCTCTAATGCGGGTTCTGACAATTAGAAATGATGTTCATTTTTGACATCAATGCATCTCTTTTCTTGTGTGGGTGCTGGAGGGTCTCAGCCTTTTCTTTTGTGGGGGGCTCCAATGAATAAGGTAGGGAACCACTTGCCACTTTAAACATTCATAATGTATTGACACATAAGAAATTGTTTGTCCTTTTTGAACCCGGCCCACATGACACATTTCTGATTGAGTTTCAATCTATTTTTGCCTCTTGATAACACTCTGTGTTGTAACAGGCCTGTGACCATGTAGCTATCATTTAGCAGCCACACATAAGGACTGTTAACCACTGTTGTCATTAGCCCATTGTAATCCCTCTGCCTTAAAATGAGCGGGGGATTTGTCCCGCCCTGACTGTATTAAGGGCCTCCATGCGTCAGCCATTGTCTTATAGTAATCTGCTAATCACATCAGTGCAGCATCACCGAGTCCCCAAGTTCATGTTTGGTAAATAAGAGCCAATTAGTTCTCCTGTGTTGTCGTTCTACAGGGTGCAGATGGGTGAAAATCATATTGAGGAAATCTGTTGTTCTGCAGGTGTTGTCATGACAGTTCACTATTTTAAGATTAATGGGAAGGTTTTGGTTTAAAAGCAGACGATGTTGCTGTGGAAAACAAAACAAGCAAAAAGTGTTTCAGAGGAAAAGAAAGCTTTGAAAAGGGGGATTCTCCTTTTGTTTGACTTTCTGTGTAAAAAAGGTGATAAAAGTAAACCACAAAGGTTGAAAGAGAAGCTGCTAAAGTGTTCTCTCCAGTGCAGAGAGTGTGGGCACTTCCTCTTGCAGAGCTTGCTGACACACAAAACCACATTAAAGCAAACCTAACAGGCAAACTAAACTCTCTAAAGCAGATGACAAGCAAAATAAATACTTAATTGACACTTTAGATCCTCTAATATCCACAGTAATATTTAGTTTTAGCATACAAGTGCTGCCATAATTGTGTACATTTCCCACTATTTGTTTTCTATTTTAAACTGGGATTTTGTTCTTATGTCTTACCCTGAATTGTCTCCAGATAGTTCCAGGAGTTCGATCTCATCCGGGCCCACCTCGTCCACTCCAGTATGCCTCTGGGTCACACTGCAGCATCCCATGGTGGACGAAGACTCTGTCCCTCTCTGCCTTGTCTCAGCTTCTAGTTCACACACTGAGCACCATCTGCCCAGACAATCATCCCCGCTGCGTGTGTGTGCCACGCTAAAACCAAAGAGATAACACAAAAACGGGGGCAGGTTGTGTCCAAAAGAGGATATTGTGTGCTGGAGACAGGGAGGGAGGAGGGGGGGTTGTGCTAAGCTCTAGTTCCCCCTTTTTGCCAGCATGTAGTTCATGTTTCCAGACAGGCGTTCAACGCTTTTGAAGAGGAATTGAAGATAAAAGTGACCAAAAGTTTTAGTCAAGTCGCAGCATATAGTTCCTTCCTGTCAGTTGGCTGTCTTCAGAGGACTGAGCTGCTTCCTCACTTTGGTTTTCTAACACCCACACTGTCGCGTTAGTATGACAAAAACAAGTGTGATTCAAAGCTGATTATTATAAAAATGCATCGTCCTCCTCATGTGGATAAGTCATGCTCTCTGATGCTCTCAGTCTCCTTGCTGGGGATGAAGCAAGCATCCTGTTGGGAAAGATGGGACCATAAACCCGCCTGTGTTTACATGCAACAGAGTCTGAATGTGGATGGAAGTGAGATAATTATTAATTATGAAACAGAGAGGTGAAGGGCTGCAGTCAAAACAACAAGCCACAACAACTGTAGAGTGGAGCTTTGTGTTGATATTTCAGGTTAGAGTTACAGTGAGGTGTTGCATTGGAGGGTTTGGACACGATCATGTCTGAGTGTCTCACAGGGCAGGAGCTGCTCTCGGACTTACACGTAACAGGACCAACAGTAGGATGACATTATAATAAAACCTCACAAAACCAAGCAACAAGAGACGCAGAAGGTACATTTAAAAAAGACAAGAAAGGAAACAGGACAAAAGGACGACAAAATAAGTACATGGATCTCTTCAGTTAATACTTCATTTAAAAAAGATGATGCAGTAATACTTGAATCATATTATTAAAAACAATTACGACGTCTGTCGGGTTCTGAATAATCCAGTTCTTCCCTCAAACTGATTTCTCTTCATTTTAAATCATGCTGTGCCACTATCCTTTAGTTTGTTGTCATTATTTTTTCTAAAATTGTTCTGCATTATTTTTGTAAAATACCTAAATACATTGTGAAACGTTGCTCTTTTTATAGCTTATGAGCCCTCCATCATCAGAGGGAAAACCGATTTATAAATCAGCGTCAAAGCTGTCGTTCTTTAGAAAAACCCTGTCATAAAATAATGATAATAATTAATCTTATTTGTATTAAATGTAGGGCTGCATGGTGGTGCAGTGGTTAGCGCTGTTGCCTCACAGAGAGAAGGTTCCTGGTCTGTTCTCGGCCAGAACGGGTCTTTCAGTGTGGAGCATGCGTGCATTCTCTCCTGGTCGTCCGGCTTTCTCCCACAGTCCAAAGACATGCTCGTTAGTGTAATTGGTGACTCTACTCTGCCCGTAGGTGTGAATGTGAGTGAGGCTGGTTGTCTGTCTCTTTATGTCTCTGTGATTAACTGGCGAACAGTCCAGGGTGTACCCCCTCTTACCCAATGACAGCTGGGATCGGCTCCAGCGCCCCTGACCCCGAATGGGAAAAGCGGTATAGATAATGGATGGATGTATTAAAAGTTCAGCTCAAAGTGGTTATAAGGAAAATAAAAAGCACATCAGACAGACTAAATAAATAAAGTAAAGAGCGCCATAATAATCAGGTGGAAAACAAAACCTAGTGATCAAAATAAAAATGTCAATCACTCATTTAAAATGCACGAGGTAAATGAACCCTTATGTCATGTATATAAATCAAGGGGAAAGTTAAACAATGTTTAAAACAACTGTTTATAAAAACAAATAAATGACAATACTGTCAAAGAAGTACAGCAGTAAAGAAACTGGTTTCAGGAAAGTCACATTTAGCTGAAGGGCAAAGAAGAGGGATGAGGTTCATTATAATTAAAGTTATAAATAAGATGATTTCACGTTCAGCTTTTCTTTGTGTTACACTGACAGTAAAATATCAATGAATGTCCAAACTGTTGACTTTTTTCAGAAGTTCTTTAGATCTGAGCAGTTTGCATATTACTCGTCACATCTCTTTGGTTTCATAACTCAACTTCAGATGTCTTCTCCGGGATTTTCCTCCCCAAGCTCCTCTCTTCTTTCAGGATTGCCTCCACATACAGTAGAAGATGGAGGGGACGGTGACTTTGTTGAGACATCTTCACTCACTGAAGGTGATGGCATCGACATGATGACCTACGTCTTCTCCTGATTCTCTGAGTGCTGCATGTTGTCCACAGCCTTCAACTGATGATGAAAAGTGCATTTGCTCAACTTGAGTTCAACCCGAGGCCTGGCCTTCTTACATTTAACAATCTGTGTGCTATGGCTGCTGCTGCTGCTGCTTGGATGTGAAGATCTCTGCGGCGAGAGACGGCTTCGATGGCGAGGTGAGAAGGACTTTAATTGACTTTTCTCTTCACTGTTCTCTGAAACATGCACAGGTGTATCAGGGGACGCTGAGGGCAAAACTCTGCTCTCATTCCTTGACTTACATCTCCTGCCTTCAGTCTTTTTGGTTCTTTTCTGGTTGAGTTGACTGTTTGTGTCACCTTTGCTGCAGGCCAGCTCTTTATCGGAAGGAAGCACTCCATTATACAGCAGCATAAACTCTCTTTGGCTGTCCAAAGGGAGAATGGTTTGCCTGAGACGACACTTGTTGAAGATCTCCAGAGTTAAATCTAGAGAAAAGCAGAGAAGAAGGAGAGACAGCAGATCAAAAATGGCGGGCGGCATCACACATCGGCCTGTCAGGAGACACATCCGTAAATATTTGATAAAGGGAACTATGACTGCACAGTACATACACTTCATGTCAGAACATTTTTAAGCAAGATGTTAAAATCTAATAAACCTAAAAATCTGTATCAATGCTGGAAATGACATGAGCTCACCCAGTGTCTCCACAACAGTGCTGGGGATCACCTCTTTCAGCACGTCACAGTTCGTATGCAGAGCAGGGTTACAGTTCATCTCCAAAAGCCACACCTGGTAGTAACACATAAAGACAAAATTCATTGGAAAAAAAATACAAATACAAAACATTTTATACTAATCACCAACCTTAAATTCCTCATCAACCATGAAGTCGCAGCCAATCAGGTCGAAGTAGCCCAGTCGGCGGTCCAGCTTTGATTTGACGGCGAAGAAACACTGCATCATGATCTGCTGCATGCGTTTCTGGTGCATGGAAAGGAAACACAAATAAGAGTCGGAAATTGTATTGCTGATTAGATTTAGAAGCAAGATAAGTTACAGCACCACCTAAAGCAGCCACTATCTAAGTCTGCAACTCTTTGCAACCATATTCAAGGATTGGTTATGGATTTGTTCACTTGTTCGGTTTCTTCACTAAATAAAGATGTGTGGCAAAAAAGTTCACGTCCATCAGACACTGAGCAGTGCTATTATTCATTTGAGATGTCTGTCTTCTGTCAAGTGCTGCTTGGTTGAAAACAGCTGCCTCCTGATGCTGGAGGTGCAGCAGATAAGAGAGAAATGCACCAGAAAACCAAAATAACAAGCTTGAACAAGTTCAAATACCTCGGACAGAATAAAGAAATATTTATTTGCAACACCTGCCACTGTATGAAAAGTGGGATGTTCAGCAGTCATCGGCGTTGTAAAATGCTGTGGAAGTTCACAGGAATTTACAGTCAACACAGATAAGTGCCTGCCATGATTTAAGGTTTAATGTGCTGTCTTTCTTTGGAGAAATGTGCATACTGTATGCTGTCAGAGGGGAAATATGAGTCACTTTTGGACAGTTCCTAAAAAGTGATCAGGCTGAAATGAATGAGTGATATGAATAAATAGAAGCTGAAGTACTTCCTGAATCTAATTTGTTTTTAAAACACATTCTTACTCGTAATTATTGTAGGAGTCAATTTAATGTGTGTGTATTTATGTATTGTATGTTTATTCACTTTATCTGGACACTAGGTGGTGATAATTGATAATGTGGGTTAATATGTCAGCTGGTATGTTTGAGTGTTTATAGGTTACTGGTGAACAGGAAGTGATGGCATCAGTTGTGGGAACATACGGTTCTTAACGTAACGTCATGTTACGTAAACGAACAACAAACATTTATCATCTCTGGAACAAGATTTGATTATATGATCATCACGGTTTGTCTGCTTCTTATGTGACAATAAACGGGAACTTTATTTTGGACATTTGTTTATTTTTACGTGTCAATACCTTTCCATACACCTAAGCAAGTCACTAAAAGCACTACATTAGACAGTCACTACAATGATTATTATTTGAATTATTCATTTAATATTTTCTTTTTTCTGGGATATCTGATATTTAGGTTTGTTGGAGTGGGATGTTGATGCACTTATGATCGTACATCCTTTGGTGTCAGAGAAGTTAGTGCAAAGTGAAACAGAGACCAACTTAAGGAAGCTGAGCTAAACTCTGTCATACCATTGAAGTAATATAAGTTTTGATATGACTGCCAAGAAGCTTGTTCTTATCCCAGGACATTAGCATTACACTTCTGTAAAGTCTGGGGAATTTAAAACGGAGGATATTCTCAAGGAACTGCAAAAAATGTAAATCAGCAGAGGATGATATATTCTGATTTTAGTCCCTAATAAGATTCAACAACAAACATAAAAACCCTACATCCTTAAATCCCATAGTGCAGCTTCATACTGTAAGTAATTGACAGCAGTTTAATGCGAGCTTTGTGTTAATAATATGTACATGTAGGCTTCATCAGGTTTTGTCTGAGTTGTCAGTTGAAAGTTATTTTCTCAGACTTCATAACAAAAGCTTTACATTAAGAGCAGGTGTTGACTGTACTCTTAATACTCGGGCGGAGTCACAGAAGTCATTATAAGGCTGTTTTCACAGGCAGTGTCTCACTCCCTTTACTGGTGAACTTATTTTAACGTTAGAGAACATTTAAAGGAGTGTCCCTCTATAGCTATGATTTATAGAGATGTAAGGCTGTTAGAGCATCTTTGTAATCAGAGAGTGTGGTGGCTCTACGTGCAGGTTTCTGTCAGATTCAAAACAGACACGATGCAGCTTGATGTTTCATTTTTACGTACACAAACAACGGGGAAAAGGTTAAATATGTGTATTTTTTCTTTCTGTTTGTCGTACTGTGAGGCACCATGGATTAAAATGACCCTCAAACAGCACATTTGATTCTGGTAATAACATGTTGTAGTCAGACAGGAGTGAGATCATCCGAGCCTAAACCACAATCTCAATTAGCTGCAAGCACCAACAGCCTTCACTATGATGGTAATTGGTCCCTGAGAGCTACAGCACACAGCAGCACTCACTGCAAAGACGTCCAGCACCCAGTCCCTGGGCAGACCCTTGGCAACCTGAAACCTGTCGTTGACGTAGGTGTTGAAGCTCTCCATGGACCACACTGTGTCCTCCTTCAGCTGGCTGTACAGAGGGTTCTTCTTCTGCATGTACTGGAGACAGACAGCAGGGGGACCACAGACACATGAAGCAGGAGAGAGACAGTTAGTGCCAAAGGTTAGGCCTGATGATTTATTTAACCTCTCTGGAAACAATGTGGAAAGTATTTTCAACTAAAATAGGATGCAAATATGTCTCCAATACTATCATGAACTATATTGTTGAGTTTCTATTTTTTCATTTGAGCTAAAGTGAAGCTAACAGTGTCATTAACAGGTTGAAGCTCTCGTGAGAAGTTTTTAGCTGGTTCTGAAGCAGGCTGAAATGAATACAGCTAGATGACGGAGAAAAGCAAACAGAGCATCACCAACAGGATTTACTAGTTATTTTATTCATCCCTACCATGGGGTTAGTGTCAGACAAGGAGAATGGCTGCACACTGCAGAAACAGCCTTCTTTTAATTTGTCCACGCCAAAGATTCATTGTGTAAATGAGAGCATCGGAGAGTTAAACATTATAAATTTAAAATAAAGGAGGATCATCAGAAAAAGATTAGCAAAGAGAAAAAATGTCTGACTTTGTCCACAGGGGGCACTCAAATTCAACACAACTCCAGAGTTCCTTGCAAAAGCTTCAACAAATTGAACTATGACATTTTTGAACAGCACCATATTTTAATCAAGCTAATCATTCAGTGAGAGCACCTTTAACTCAACCCTAATTCAAAACTTCCACTCAGCAATCGAACATAATGTTGATCATCAACTCGATTAGGCTCTGCATACCTTCTTCTTACTTCTTTTTTCTTTTCACTGACGTTTTTGAAAACCGAATTCTTGAGTCTAGTCCGCTCTCAATGTTTTCCAAGTATGTTGCCAGGTTTGCATTCAACTAGAATTGCTGCAAAAATTCCAATATTGTGTAAATTATTGAGTCAATTGTTTCAAGTCTAAGTCAAGAGAAAGTATTCAAAGTAAAATTGTGTCCTTATTGAGACAGGTTTTAAGTCCTTGTATTTTTGACTCGAGTCTGACCATAGACTGTACAAAACATGGACGTAGTCTTAGTGACGTCACCCTTTGGTTTCTGAACAAGCGTTATGAAGCCAAATGATGGTGTCACCACGTTGGGAACACTGTCTCAAAGTTACATTCGACCTACACAACACAGGCAAGTGGGTGGAGCTAAGGCCAACATTAAGCGTCCTGACAAACAGCTAAACATGTCAGTCAAATCAATTATGCAAATGTATGCATAACTCTTAGCTGTAACACCAGCAAAACAGATGAGTATTCAGTGCAGAAATGTTTCACCCAGCAGAGAAGTTAAGATTGTTTGCATGGAGGTAACATAAAGGCCAGACGTGGAATAAAATGTGGACTGGTTTGTCATAAAGTCAGAGGACTGAGATGTTCCTGTAGCAGTAACTCAAGGCCACATATTTAACCACCACTTGCATGACCCATTTTCTTATTTATTTGGAGGCTGTGTGAAGGAGTTGGTTTTGACTGCCTAATGTAAAATAGTGACAGTGTTATGGTGTACCTGATTGGTCAGGTGGGCAGACAGGTTGTTGGAGCTGGGGTCATAGAGCTCACAGGTAAGTCGTACATATCCATGACGAAAGAAGACCATGTAAGGTGAGGTGCAGGCGATCAGAAGGAAAGAACGCACATCAAACTTTTTGCCTTTCAGGAGCAGCGGCTTCTGGATGTAACTGAGAGAAAAATGCAGACCTGATGAATGTGTCATTATAGTATAAGTTAAAAAAATATATATCATGTATATTTACTAACTGTTGGACGATGCGAGCCTGTGGCTGACGATGCTGCGTCCTCCTGCTGGCCTGTCTGCCCTCTCCCTGCTCCAGCTTCAGTCTGAAGGTGGAGACGTCCTCTGGGCTCTTCAGCAGAAAAATACCTCTGCCCTGGTTCATTCCCGTGGGCTTACAGATCCACATTTGATTCCTGTTGTTGCTTACACCTGCTAAAAATCATACATAGAATTAGGGAAATAAAAAAAACAAAGTTTGACAACGTTTCTAAATCTTTGAATTAGAATTAGTGCTGTGTCCTAAATCACAAACACTTGCTCTTTAAACAATGTAGAAATCACATCATGAGAAACAATCCTACGCTAATATATTTATAGTCAGGGTTGGTCATTTCTTCCAGATACACTTTTTAAGATTTTGGCTAAAATTGTCTTTAGGTCCTGACAGAAATTAATAACTCATGTGCTCTGAAAAGGAACAAAGAAAATCCGTCCTCTGTAGCAGTTGTAAGCCTGTAAAAAGTTTGACCAATGTCTGCCATGAGGTACCAATCTGATGAACCAATCATGCCTCCCCGTCTCCCTGCTCGTTCTCTACCCCTTGCGTGCACTAGCTAACTCAAAGCGCGTCACCGATGATGGAGTTTATACTGTGAGTTTACTTGCCGCTGAATGAGACATGAGATGACGTAGTTTCTACACAATGCAAGTGATGAGCTGAGGTCCACTTCTGGAGCAACGGCGCTCGTGCATGTAAGTGAGGGGCGTGGCTTTTGAGGGAGCACAGAGGGGAGGGGGTGGCTGTAGACGGAGCACTGAGGAAATGCTACTTTCAAAATCATGCTAGCTTTCGAAAATTACCAACCCTGGCTTTAAGTAGATGTTAAAAATTACATTTACAAGTACTGTTTTGTACTTAACATACTGTACATTTAAACGTTTTTTTTTTCTTTACTCCACTACAATTTTAATATAAATATTCTACTCCCTTTATCTGATAGCCGTTTCTGACACCTACTTAGAATATTAACCAAGTTTAAAAAACATGATGCAGCGTGATCGATCAACTACAAACTAAACAGTCAGAATATAAAGTAGTCAAAGTCTCAAAAGAAAATATTTGGGAAAACTGCTGCACTCAATTCAAACATTTGCAACACACGGTAACACTAAACACAAGGGTCCATGTAAGCAATTTAAGATTGCAAACCTTTCGACTCTTTATTGAAACTATTTCAACTTGAAAATATGTTGAGATATGAGACATTTATGTTGAGAAAGAAGTGCTGCAACTCAACCAGCTACTACATTACTTTGCTGCTAACATCTTGGTGGATCAGTTCCTCTGATGAAGGCTGATCTTCATTACAACCTTAATTTTACTGTTGTGGCTGATTCTTGTTTCTTTCAGGACATTTTTTGTGAGTTTCTCTCCTTGACATTTTGCATTTTAAGACCAACTTTGACCTTTACAAGTCAAAGAAATAGATTTGTTTGTGATTTTACTCCCGTTTCTTTATCCTGGTCTGTTTCGTCCCCTTGTCTTCTTTATGACAGCGTCAATCGTCACCCAGAGGTCTAATCCAGCTGTCCCTTTTGTTTATTCAACGATAACCATGTTTGTCTTAACCTGTGCACCATTTATCATAACGCAAAGAGTCTGTATGTCTAAAGACAACATAATATACAGTGGATATTGTCACCTGTTCTTTAGATAAAGGCTTTTCTAGTTTTACATCCAACAGACATTGTTTGTTTCATTTCAGTGCTGCAGCTCTATATTAAGATCCTGCTGAGAGTTTCTCCTCGTGTTTGTGTCTCAGCCCTGCCCTCTGCTGACTCATCTCTATGGCAACAGCATGTTCCCCTGGTGATGTTATCAGTGCCTTATGGGAGGTGGAGTGCATTATTTTCCAACGTCCTCAACCTGTTTGATTGAGCAATCACCAAGGCAACTGTTGTCTCAACGCTGCTGAGCTCAAACTATTGTCCTTTACATCACTGAAAGTCTGACAGGTTGAGTTTGATTTATCTTATTTTAATCTAGAGCCCATTAACCAAACACAGATCCGGTCTGACCTGTGCTGCGTTGTTGTTGCATCAGGATACTAAATGTTTGAGTTCAATGTAGGTGAGAAGTTGAAGCATTTTACCCTCCTGCTGGGCAAAGAAAGCCTCCCTCTCTTCCCTCACGTCCATGCGGAAGGTAGTGGGAATAAACTCCTCTATTTTTAGCCTCCTGTTCAGGACAACAAAATAAGGAACAAGACAAAGTTCATGTGTTAGAAACTTTAAAAAAAGGTCACATATTGAAAATTGCTAAGTAGAAATATTGAAGAGGATCTGCAGAGGCCAGCTTGAGAAAAAGAAATGTAGTGATGCATTTTCTAAGTCTTGTTTAAATTCTCTTCTCTCCTTTGTTTATGACCTAGATGAGGGGAAAAATCACCAGTGAAGTTCCTCAAAGTCCCTGAGTGCAAGCAGATCATTTTGTTTTAGGCTAGCTTGTCTCATGTGGAAAATAAAACATAAATTATTTCAGCCCTTTTGAAACTAAAGACTCTAGAGGTTGGAAAGAGAATTACAAACACAAAAAAGAGCCCAACATATTTGTCCACCTATAAATTAGTTATTCAGTGACCATCATGTTTGAGCTTAACGTTTAAAAAGTAAGTGTCTCATTTTAAGTTCAGGTTTGTTTAAAATGAAAGGCAAACTGTTCATGTTAGTGTGTTTTAAGAAATTCCAAGTAGTATTATAAACTATTGCTATTTATTTATATCATAAGAAGAATCATTTTACAATAAACAGATGTTAATCCACCCCAGGTAGCACAATATTCACCATTAACTAGTTGCTTATTAGCATGCTAATAATAGCATACTAGCTTCTTATTAGTCATTATTAAGCTCTTATTGGTACCTAACTCTACATCACCATAGTCTACAGCTAATAGGCCATTATCTAAGAGTTTACCCTCCTAATTACTGCTTGTTGATAATAAGTTAGGAAGTTGTTGAGCAAGAATTATGATCGTATTACGTGTTTGCTTAGCTATAAGGTAGAAGTAAGCAAAAGCTCAGTATGCTCAGGCAGGTGTGAGTGTGCCTGATATTCAAATTGTCCTAACTCCTGTCACAAAAACAATAACCCAGTAAAAATCATAATAATGATAAGATCACGTCTTGACTGCATGAAAGTGTGTCACAGAAATTACTCACAAAGTGGATTATATTGTCTGCCATTCTTACAAGTGCATAAACAAAACAAAGTAATGTCTGTGTAAACTGTGTGAAAGAAGTTCTCTGTTATCTTTCTGATTTGAATTCAAGCATCCTGTGGGTTTGAGAAAACAGTAGCTAAAAAAACAGCAGATACTCAGTAATCTGTTTCACCTTGATGTTCTGCCGTGGTTGACTTTGCTGCTGACTCGCTCGTACTCCCGCAGACTGCTTAGGAGGCCGATCTTAGTGGTGAGAACCTTGTTGTTGGGAATCTGGTACATCAACTGTTCACCTGAGTGGAATAGTATATACTTGTTTTTTACAAAAAGCTAATTGTATATTAAATGCTGGTTAACTTTTAAGTTTTAGAAGTCCAGTTTTCTTTATTTAATCTTTACATTTTTTATTAAATAGGATAGCATTTTGGCATTTTGGGTATATTTCAACATTTCATTGTAAAGTAGATTTTTCATAATCAAAAGGTAAATCATATATCATACTGAACCTTCTCTGAAGTTGCTGTAGTTGGCTGGAGATTTGGTCTCACACCACTTGAGTTTGAAATCCTCCCTGTGCTTGTTGTAAATCCTTTTCCATCCTCTGCTCTCACAGTAACTGCTCACTCTGAAGGAAAAGTCCCAGAGGAAATCAATCAAATACTTTAATAACGCAAAGACCCAGAGGTCAGAGGCCACAGGTAAAACCAGGTAAATGACGTCTCCGCTTACATAAAAGCAAATCCTTCCTGTCTATTTATTTAATATATAACCCCATGTTTACTAAATTCCATATGTCCACTTCGAATATGATCATGTATTTTTTTTAAACATTAAAACAACATTTTTCTCTCTTCTCTTTATTCCCTTATTCCAAATTCTGACTTACATTTCCGCTCCATTTGTTCCTCCCATGAAGAAGAAAGGCCCAGACCCCCGGGGCTCCTCCACCCGACGCTCCCTGTCCCTGCCTGGGTGAGAGGAGGTGGAATAAGCCCTGGGGAAAGACCTCCGGAGATTTCGCTCTACCATGCAGGCAGCCGGTACTGTTAAACACAGAAACATTAATAAATAATGCACGCACACAGTCACTCATGAATTTCATATAAACCCCATCACTTTGTACATGTTAGAGGGTCGAATGTTTCTGCACTGGAAGCACGTTTTGATTAGCTTAATTGTATTTTGGTATGCTTTAAAACAACATAAATACAGGAACAACAACAACTGCCATCACACCTGACTCTATATCCTTGGCTTTCTGGATGTCGGTCATGTGGGAAAACCTCAGCGTCTCCTCTCTCTGGCCCTGCTCCAGTCCACCTTCTGATGTCACTTCTTGCATGCTACTATGGTCAGGTGACTGCAGCTTTTCTCCTCCCTCCTCCTCCTCCTCCATCTCCTGCCCTCAGGCTACATGCAGGCTGGTTTTGCCCACAGTGAACCTCCACTACCTCTTTGTCCATCTCTTCCTCCTTTTGCTCTTTCAGTCCTGCCTCCTCTGCCCGGGCCCTCGCTGCAGAGCAGATGACATAACCTCAAGCAGACAAAAACTGTGGGTGAAGGCGAGAAATGTTTCTACATGAGACACAAGCAGACTCTTATTTTTAGTGCACAATAAGACTGTCGTCAGAGATGAGAATTCGTTTACACTGAATCTACAATAATTCTTGTTTAGCACTGTTTTGGTTATATATATTTTAAATGAGCTAAGCCAACATTGTGACTGCATTGATGGCTGCATTGGTCTGTTGGTCAGTCTACTAGTTACTGTAGCTATGTGATAAGTGCACGTATTAAATGTTGAAGGCATTCATTGTCCTCACAAGATGTCCCAGTAACTTTTGTCATTCTCTGACTTTCAGTCATCAAGTGAAATATCACAACAGAGAGAATCAAAACTTAATAATAGAAGGAGTTTTGTTGACCTTGTTTGCAGGTTTATACTGTCAACAGTTTTTCAGACATCTCTCGAGTATAAGCTGCAAGCAAGGCTGAGCATCGACACAGTCAGTGTCCAGGTCAAAATAAGTCCCACTGTGCAAATGTAGGACTTTCTGACTTACTTTACTTATATGTTAAATTAGCTACCCTCAAGATGAAGTGATATACCATCTGCTTATTGTCAAGTTAGCATTTGAATTAGTCTTTTTTTTTCTTTTTAAATACACAACATTACCACCACAGCAGTTGAACAAAGTTGTATTTTTATGTGTTGGCTAAATAATAAAATAAAAGCATGTTAACCCACTTAATGTATAATACCAGCTACACTTAAACGTCTTCATACAGACCTTGTTTTTTCAGCTATACACTTGAAAATCACTTAGGCTGATATTATGTATAATATCCCCAAAGTGTAGGTGCCTCTCCTCCCCATCACTATCATAAGCACCATCTCACCTTAATATATATTTGCTCTTTCAAAGGCTCATTGTAATTGAAGGTCCCCATTACCACTCCTCTGAAGCAACCAGAAACTACTGAAACTGTAATGAGCCTTTGATCCTCTAGGGGCTGCTAGCCCCTGCAAAGGGCTCTAGACTCAGATCCTTGTTTTTTTTGCCTGCATCAAATGTAATTGAAACTTTCAAACCTGGAAAATGTACAATCTATGAAATATATGGTGATTTTTTTATACAGAAATGGAAATATAATACCTTCTAGCTATGTTCAAAATCAAAGGGTTTTACCTTAAACTCCAGCTTCACACACATGGACAGCCAGACTCCACCCACTACGCCTGCTCTTCCTCTGTGGTGTTCACTCAACCTTGTAGTCCAACTGCAAAGCCCAGACAAACAGCAAACCTACAGACTGAAGGACTAACTCGACAGAGCAGGTTTCACATTGTCTAGCAGTCGTTAAACCCACTGAAACAGCCAAACTCTGTCTTACTGCTAGAAAGCAGTGACCAATGTAAACAATCACTGGTTACTCAGGTAATGGGACCCTTAGCAACAGTTGCCCTTTGTAGATTGAATCTTACACCAACAGCACTAACTGCTCAAGATTGTGTATCCCACACCCTACCCACCTCTAAGTTTAGCCTCATTCACTATTAATTGCCTGTAAGCCTCTGTTGTGTGAACCCTATGGTAACATAAGAGCAGAGTGTCAATCACAATGGGGTTGCCTGTGTTTCAGGGTATTATGTCCTGACAGAAAGGGAACAATTGTATTCTGTGGCTCTGTGACAAATCTGATTTGAAATAGTGACAGAAAATTATCCCAACAAAATTCTGTAACTTTTGAAATTGTGTGCCAGACAAATGTAGCAGGGGAAAGTTCAATAGTTTTTTGTTCAAAAATCAACATTAACTCCACCTTCAAACCTTTAATTACAAAAATTCACTCTATGATAGCTTGAGTTCAGCCTATTCTACCTTTTCTTCTCATATTATAGTACTGGAAAAACCTTGGTGATTTAGCTAAATCATTCTTGAAATCATTAAATTGATAAGAGTCATAATCGTTAATCAAATTGTCGACAGCCAAATCCAGTAGTGTGTGCAGTTGAGCAACATAGTATCTGTCTGCTCTTTTGCCAAATCTACTTATCACCTCTCTGTCTCAGTGATTTGACTCAGGAGGAAACACCCAGGCCAAGCCACAGTTGGCAATTATGCATAATCTCGTCTCTTCCTCCGAGCAGTCTGATAATTGACAGGGGTGGGTACCTCTTATACGCAGAATCCATGCAACCATATAATCACAAATGCAGTTGGCATAGTGACACATAGACCTCCTAACACCAGCGTTTTTAAAGCATGCATTCAAGCCTAGCCTGTTTAGAAAGTTTTAAGGATGTATTGCCAGACAAGAACTGAACTGGATCATCAGTAAAACAGGGAACAGTTCAAATGTTAAGGTGTAAAATATTGAGATTTATGGGTTTAAGTAGAGGCTGATGTTGACAGCTGAAACGGCTTCATAGTTAAGGTAAATAAACTGTTTTTAATTGATATGAAGACCTAAAAAGTCAAAGCTGTAAGTGTGATTTTGTTTAAATTCAGTTTTGAGCTCTCCAGTCTGGTGGGAGGAGAGATTAATAAATATCTGTCTAATAAACTGGGTGCTTTGGGGTCCATGTTGGTTTAGATTCTTGTTGAATTCTATCAGAGCAGGTATGGCCGACGTTTGTTTTATCTGGCCAAAATTTAAGCTCATGTAAAAGCAAAACAGCAAAGACAATATAATGCAGTCAGAGACAACTGTCCCCATGTTGTTTCACTTCATCAAAGAGAGATCTAAAGAATGGAGAGACATTTGTATATAGTAGCCTATTTAAAGTTTTCACTGGTTTAAAAACTGACTGAAAGGAATAATGATTTTCTTTATGACCTTAAAACTGGGTCGTAAAATACTGAGACTATTTCTATGGCGTAATTTTTAATGCTGCAAGGAGGTCGGTTTCAGGCGACACAATTTACAGCATGACAAGGAAACAGCCTTTTAAAACGTTTTCCACAGCAAATATTCACAATGAGTGATATATTTGATTGTTAAAAGAAAGATGGTTGTTGTGTTTTGGTCAGGAAACACCTTCGCATGCATCATCAAAGAGAGAAGAAGAACTGCTGTGTCCAAAGAGGGCACCAAAATAGACACGCAGGCGCTTTACAAAGTAAAAGCTCAGGTTCTTTGGGCGTATGTTGTACATTCATTGTCTTGTTTTTGTGTAACTCTGTAACATGTTGGAGAAGATTTGCAAAACAAGCATAAAAGTTGGTGGCTACATAGAGGGACAAACTTGTAATATCTGGAGCAGATAGATGTTAACATTTGACAAGAAGACCAACTTGCGCTTAGCTAATGCACACAAACAAAGCCAAGAATATTTAGGGCATTAGCACTGTCATTATATTAAGAACATGCTCCTGATCTCATTTTGAACAGGTCTGTCTGCAAGTGTTGGCACAACAACATTTATAGTTAAACAGGGAAATAATAATGCATGATAAATCAAAGATTTTATTTGTTTGAATGCATGTAAAATAAATGTATTTATGTTTTATCTCAACTTAGGTTACTTTACTTTCTTTTTTTGGAGCAGAGTATTTTTTCAAGTTATTTTAAACCAAGAGTAGAGAAAACTTTAGCAGCTGCCAAGGAAAGGATAAAATGTTGGTTGTGACAGGTAAAAATGAAACATGCTGCTATGACAGATAGGTCTATTGTATTGTATGATATGTATTTAAAAATGTAGCCTATGTAGTTTGCAGTTTTGCTTTGTGTCAGTTGCAGACAAATATGCAGAGCGGCCTGTTCAGTGACCTGCCCCAGTTGCAGGTGAGTTATAAACGTAATTTCTGAGCCTCACCTGGAGCATATATCTTCCCCCTCCAATTCTGTCATGTTCTTGTCAAAGTCTGTTACCGATGAGTCACTTTCCACTTGAACTCAAGTGGTATTCCTCCTGTGCCTTTTCATTGCTCTAGAGGGTGTAACCAAGAAAGTGGATGACATTAATCCGAGAGGTTTCCATCCGTACAAATCAACTGCAGCAAACGGCACCACGCATGGCTCTGCATTTAAAGTTATCACATGGGTTGGGTTGGACTGAGGAAATATTTCTTCACCATCAATGATTATGTGACGAAAGTTGGAAATATCAAAGCTGCATAGGGGTCATATATTTTTAGTATTTATAGCTGTATTAAATACATATTTTTCCTGTTTTTAATCCTTCTTTTAGGAGTGAACTATTGGTGCCGCGGTTTGTAGATTCTTTTTTTAAATGAAGCTTATTTGCAAGACAGGAGTAATTTTTAAATATGTGCAAACTGCAGTGGTGCACAGAGACGCTGTAGGCTCTGCAGCACATATAAGGAGGCTTCCTTTGCATGTGTTTTGTGAATTAGATGGTAGATTATTTTTGACTTATTTGCACAGGTTTAGCAGGTGGAAATGCCACACAATCCTTTTGTGAATCAGGCCTGAGTCTGTTAGCTGCAGGCTAACCTGAGTGTATGAATGGTACAATAAAGTGGACTGTTTTTATACAACAGTTGTTAGTTGAACTAACAGCCAAAATGTATACATAATGTTATCACTAGGCAACCTGCTAGCAGCTATGTTTCAAAAATAAAAATAGTAGTGAATAGAAACAGTTTCTTTCTTTCACTGGCCCCCTAAATAAATGTATACGCCAATCAGATCTTACTGTACAACAATAATTGTACAGCTTCTGTCCACAGCTGGGGCTGCCAAAAGAGGCAGTAATTATTCTGCACGTGTTTTTAAGTTAGAATTTTTACATTTCTGTCTCAAAACAACCCCCAATTCAAAGGCAAACTTTGCATATTTGATTTTCATATTTCCGATGTTTGAGTCAGCCATGGAGAAACGCAATGTCTTCAAGGCTCCATCATCATGAGTGAATACAGACCCTGGGAACAAAGTGCGGCCCCCCTTCTCAATCAGCCCCCTCTGCTTCCCCGGTGTAATTCTATAAGGAAATCATGAATAGTGGGAGACAGAAAGACCCTATTGAGGCAAGCCTTTCTTTACATCGTAACTTAACTCCATCCCTTCCACCATAACACCTTGACAAGGAGAATCCCTCCAAATAATGGGTTGTGCAGGGACACCATTGCTGCAGGCTGCATCCCTGTAATTGCGGAGCACTTCCTGGTGCAAGAGGCAGTTGGGATGACATGGGAATGGGCGAGTCTCCAAAGACACGCACATTTTGTTGGTGTCGACGCCCCGAGACAGACAGGCACGCACACACAAACACGCTTCTCATCTAATGATACATTTTCAGCGCAGGTTTACTTTAACATAACTGAGTACATGTTTAGATTATTGGGTTAAACACAACACACTTCAGGAAGTAATATACTCTATTTCATACTTTGTTTTATTGGAGTAAATAGACGAAGAGCTGATGCATTGTCATCGGTATCTGCCAAGTGAGAAGAACCCCATCTGCTAAACCTTAAAGCTATTTAAACAAAGAAAAGTCAAAGTTAAGAAAAGTTTAGGAAAAGTGGAACATAACACATTTTGGTCAATATCTTTCAATTGACAGACATTAAAATAAAATAAAACAATGTGAAAAATAGATTGTGAAATCATCAAATCAGACAAAAAGGAACACAGATTGTCACACAGATTGTCACACACACACACACACACACACACACACACACACACACACACACACACACACACACACACACACACACACACACACACACACACACACACACACACACACACACACACACACACACACACACACACTGCCTCTTGGCAGATGGTAAACCATGAGGTCGCCGGGGCTGTAAAACAAGCCTGTTCTCTTTGTCCACCTACGCGGCACTTTACACAGTGTGTCTATCAGATGGCGGCTCTTTATCAAGGTGTGGCTGACACTGGCTCCACACAAAGCTCTGTTAAACAGGAGTATAGTATCAGCCCCTCTTTTAATAACTGGGGTGCTGTGGCTGAACTCGCATCCCTGCCAAACACGTCTCTGTTGCCGCTCCCGCTTTGCCCTCAGACACCTCGATCGGAAATTTACAACCACGTGTGAAAATAACAGCACTGACTTCTTGTTAAATGTAGTCATGCATGAAATGTGTAACACTTCTTAAATCATGCGAACATACCTACAGTTATCTTTGTTATGAACCGTGGCGGAAAATGTTACCTTGCTGTTTATTGGGCTGGTTAAACTACATATGTCAACAGCGTTTGTAAGAATCCATCCTTGTAAGGCCCGCTGCAACAAAAAAGTGTCTTAACACAAAGCTCAGGCCTAAATAACATTTCACAGTACAAGTCTAATCAAGCGGTTGTTTTTCCAGATATTAGCATAGGCTAACATAGAGCAGCTAGTTAAACTACATGTTCCAGGATAGCTTTGATGACATTTAACATGCTTAGTCTTCTTAGAGCATATATGAAAATGTAACGTAAAAATTCACAACAATAAACAGTAAAAAGTCTTTATTTAATGTTGAAGGGTCGATTGAAAGAACTATAGTTAACTTCATCTTATTAGCTCTGCTGCTAGCTCACTAGCTAGAACGCTACAGCTAAATAAGCTAATAGGCATAATAGCAACAGTCAACATCAAAGAAACATATTATTGCATTTAACTTAAGAATAACCTAATTTGATATGTGTATCAGACATCTTAACTGCCACACTTCACATAAGAAATGCAACAAACAGGCTAGGGCTATTGTGGCAAAGCTAGCATCCAGCCTGAACTCCCTTTTTTATGTGATATCCTACCCCATGGATATCGCATGATTCACTGACAAACTCACCATGTTTAGCTTTGCTTGACTGGGCTGTAACTGGGCTACAGTAGTTTCTTTCCTCTTTTAAGGCCTCCTGCTGTTAATCTCCCAGGTGATAGGTGTCACAAATTACACTGTTGCTATAGGCTGAAGTCAGAGATACTGCTCCTATGCAAGATTTGTACATATTGGCTTAATCTGGCAGGGAAGTTGTTCAAGAAATATAGCCTACAAAAAGAAAATATGTAAGAAATAAGATATTATTCCTATCAGTTGTTAGTTAGTTCATGTAGTTTTCATTTGTTTAAATGACTCTACAGTAGGCTACTGAATTGTTCCTGCTTGTGTATCCTCCTTGGTTGAACATTACCAAAACTTCACTTCCTTTTCATGCTAGACCAAGGACAACAAGGGCATTAATCATTGTTTAAAAACTGTTTCCCACCCAATATTTATTTAGACATTTTTAGCATTGGAAATGCGGTACAATTAAAGCATTCTCACGTTACATCTTTCTTTATCCATAAATGAAGGTTAACATCCACAGGTTTAAAATTGAGGGGGTCAAGTTTTGGCAGGAAAACAACATGGGTGGTCAAACATTTAATTTGCGATGCAGTGGGCCTACAAGACAATTACAGAAAATATATAAGATGTATAGCACATGTGGATTTTAGCTACACAGTCGCTGTGACTACAGCACAGAGAATATTTCCACACACATTTGTAGGCTACAGGATTTGCAATAAGTGTGTTACATTTAATTTTCCACTTCTGCAAGCTTTATTTATCTTCTAATGAGCCTAATTACTGTCAAGCTGCTTTGAATGTCTTTGTGAACTATAAGAAAAGAGCCGCATTCAAGTACAACATACTTTTATATTTTAAAATAATAGAATATAATGGATTATGAAAATAGAATATATGAGTAACCTCCATTCGTGACTCATTGATGATATTTTTGACTGAATTATTCCACCAATATCCTACTACATCACACAACTTTCTCTAAAAATGAGCGTAGTGTGTGCACTGTTTAAGACATTTTTGAGTTTACCACCTTTAGGTTTGGGAGTAGACTTTGTCTTTGCATTGAAATCAATGAAGCAGTTTATTAATTACCTAATCTGAATATTTTTGGAAAAATGCACAAAAAAAAGATGCTGTTCTTTACGACTGAAAATTTGTAATTTTAAAAATGTTTATTGTCCTTACACTGGAGCGCTCCTCGAACTATTACCAAGTACTGATTGAGTTTTTTGTGTGGTGGAGCTTCATTTGTCCTTGAGCAAGGTATTGGCCTCAGAACTTAAGTACAGTAAGCCCTGTGATTACATAATGGTCAAAAGTGGACAAGGAAAACCATGTGTAGTCGTTATTACAAAGGGAAAATTAAAATGTCATACATAAATCTGACTATGCCTCCGCCCTATAACCTATAAAAGAATCCACTCCTCTATGATTGATTGAAGGAGTTCCCCGCACACATGACTATGTGACTGCTCCTCATTCTAGTACGTACACATACTTGCAGGTCTATCACAGACGTTTAGCCTCTTATTTGCTCCTGTTCCGCCCCAGCGGCGAACCCAGCTAGGTGAATCCAGCCTCCTCATCCAGCGCTGGCAATATACTGCAGGAATCTGGTCTGACTGCACCAAGCATGCACAGACCAGCGCAGGAATCCTCCACAGGCTTTTTGCCTGTCAGGAATGTGATGCAGAGATGTGACGTCACAAGGAGGGAAGTTACTATTAACAGTTTTACATCCTGTGACTGTACAGTGTTTGAAGTAGGGATTTTAATTTTACTGATAATTTAAATTCAAGTGTCTTTCTTTGCAGCTATTTAAAATCATTATTTTACATTACAAAGTTTACAACCACACAAAGGTATGATACTTTTTTGGTTTTAATAAGACAATATTTACAGTAGCATTTATTAAAACAGTTGTAATAGTTCCACTAACTATAACTATCAGTTATCTTAGCAACAGTAAATGCTTCACCTACTAACTTATGCTAACTATGTGAAGTTAGCTTACAGTCAGCTATGATACTGCTCTGTACAAATAGCAATACATTATGTGGTTATACAATATGATATATTAAATAGAACTGTTTATTTCTGAAGTGCACTTCATGTAATGTATTGTGCACACATAAAAATGTAAAAGCTAAATTTTGTCCCTCAAAAATGCTCGTGCTGTCTGATTTGTGGCGCTCTTTCTAATTGGAGATATAAGGAATTCAATATGGCTGCACAGTTTTTAATCTGCGCCCTTGTAACATACTTACTAAAATACTGAACTGTAAAAGTCCAATTAGACCAAAAGTAGTTTTATGTAATTATGATTAAGCCATTTCACATATGAATAGAGCCCTTTTTTAACAACAGATGGTCTGAACTGTCATAGAATCACACAGGTGTACAGTATAATTACACAGGTATCACAGTACGATGGTGTGTCAGAAAACTGGCATAACATCTTTAATAGTGCCAATAAAAGCACCAACATAAGCCTATGTATACTTTCAAAAACATAAATATAGGTGTATATGATTATACACTATTCAGGCCCTTTAATAATTTAGCAAAAATATTTCTCTGCATTGTAGTTTCTTTTAAATAATTGCCATCATTTGTCTTTGTGCTTTCTTGTGAAATGTGACTCTCTTGGTATTAGCTAGAGATTAATAATTAAGTGAGCTTTTGTCTTCCTGTCAGGATGTGTTTCTGTGTTTGTAGAAGCTGTTACAGGAAACCATTTTTAATGACCCAGGAGTCACAGAGTTCATGAGGATTTTATAGGCAGTGGACTGCAGCACACTGCACCCACTTCAGGTAAAGACAGTCCAAGCATAATGTCTTCAGGTTTCCTTAAACTATCTTCAATCCAAACAGCTAACCATATTTGGAAAAAGCTAGCTTATTTGTTTACTTAGGGCCCGCTAGCTTAAAACTGGCTAACAATGGAAACAGCTTCAGGATAGACAAAAAAATTCTTTCCAAAAAAAGATTACAAACAAACCTGTGAATTTTTGAGATCTTGTGAAAAGGGATTTGTTAATACTGGTGAGAAAGCACTCTTTCTTTGTTAAAAAAAAAAGGTTGAATGTGAGCCTCCAGAGCATGACACATCAATGAGGCCTGGGGGGCGTTATGCTAAACGGCTAAATGGGTTTTGTGTTTGTGCTCCAACTGATAAAATCAAAGCTGCGTTTAACCAGTCAACTGAACCTCTGAGCTAACAGGCCTAATTAAACACCATAGCCCTCGCTTTATTTGCTCAATATGTTTGTATGTGTGTTGTTGAGATAGGAAGAACAGCGCTTTAAATAAAAAAACCTCCAAATGTAACCAAGGGACCATGCAGACTTGAATGTATGGATTTCAGTGCTGTAAGTCACCCAGGTCCTGGCAGTGAAAACACGCCTTGTGCTTCTTGGTTTTATCAAGCTAGTCTTCTGTGTACCGCCATAGACTGGGATACAATGAGGGCTTAGCTGACGGGGGGAACCTCATGGGTAAATTGAGGCATTTAAAAAGAAGCTCTGTTCGGCGGTAACCTGATCCACACCTGACTGAGGCTCGGCATTCCGGTCCTGCCGAGTAAAGAGTTCACAACGACCAAAGAGGCTGCTAGACAGGGTGCACGGAGGATGTGAATAAAGAGTTGGGAAGGGAAAAATGGACAAGAGACATTTCACATTTGATCCAAGTTTTATTAAATCTTTTCTTTGACATCACACAACATATCACAGTAAAAAGGCGTTCAATATGTACAGAATGTGTCACAGAAACTGTGCACATTGTTCTACTGTACCTGGAGAAAGTCCAGTTCCCCAGAAGGAATTCAGTTATTGCAGTTTGAGCAAAAAAGCAGATCTGTGAACAGATTAAAGTTGCAGCATTTTCTATTTTACATTTTTCACATCGCATTCACGTTAACATTCCTGCTTAAAAATAACTTAAACTACAAATATTGGAGATAGGAAAAAAAGTTCTTCTGGACTGCTGCTCAATGGAGTAACTCTGACTCAAGTCACATGGAAGAAACCTTAAAATAAAATCAATCACTCTTCCAGTGCGAGGATCATAGTTCAATAGTCATCATCATTCAGCCCCATCTGCCACGACTATAAATATGTTGATGTGCTTCCCTGGACTGCCCTTTGTCAACATACTGCATGAGAGCAAGAGAGGGGGAAGTTAAGAGAGCAGAAGGTAATGCCATTTAATGGACGGCATTACCAGACAGTATTAGACACCAATTATTACATCTAACCATGTCTGGTAAGACGCCTATCAACAGGCTGGAAGGACGACGTCTGAGCTTCCACCTGTGCAAAGAAGAAAGAATAGAGCTGGAGGAAACAGAACAGAGCAGCAGAAACAGGATGAAATGAGCACTTCCTCTTTTAGATGCTGTCTCAGATTCTTATCTGCACACTGTACTTTAAGTTTGATTGTACATTTAAATTGGCAAAGAATGCAGAGAAAGCCATGAGTAAACAGACCAGGGAAAGAAGCAAAGTAAGCTTGATAAGCCTTTTTCTGTTCCGACATTACGACATTATAACAAATATTACGCAGAGAGGAAAAAAGCTTTTTCATGTTTCTGTGGCTCGGATAATAGAGCAGGGTGGGCAAATAAAGGTGCGGCTCTATTTGCGGGGGTTTTCTCCCTCCTTAAACAAACACGATGTTTCTGCTCGCTCCATGTTTATTATATGCTTTCGTGACTCATATCTGTTTCATGGATTTAGCCATTAAATTCACATTTTAGTTCACACACAGAGAAAGATGAAACCTAGCCATTTTATCTCTTTAAAAAAAAAGTTATTGTAGAGACTCTATTTTGTGTCTAATTGAGGTATCATTTCATTGTCCTTTTGTAGGTCAAAGCTGGGATAGCTGGGAGGAGGCCAAAGCGTCGGTTGCTCAGTTTCTCTACCGGTAAAGCACTCTCAGGTGAGCTCATGTGTCAGTTTCAGGATGTGCCACGCAGGTATGGCTTGTTGGACCAATCACTGCCACACAACACAAAGGCTGAGGCTGTTCAAGGGGAGGGAACAAGGAAGTAAGGCCCTGCAGGACCGGTGGAACCATCAACTGACTGCTATTCTTTAACTTGGGTGTGGTGGGGCTGCCATAAAAGCAAAGAAAAAAGATAGGGAAGTACATAAAATAAAATTAACACTTACTATTAGGAGCATAAAATACCTCAGCAATAAACGTCTTTTAAAATTAAAGGCCTAGACATAAGCATTTGTTTATTTTCACACAAACTAAAGCCCTCCCTGGCAACACCTCACACCATCTGTTCCGCTCTTTCTTTCATTTATGACTGTCAGCAGACAGCCCGGGGCATCTTTGAAGACAGGTGTATGCTAACAAAAGATAGCTCAACTTTTCCTGGAATAAACTTCTGAGTAAAAAGTGAATATTTACCAGACTTACTACTCCAGAGTACAGAGCCAACCCTTCTTATTACCTCTCAGTGACAACATATAAAGAGTCTTGCAGGTTGTAACAGTCAGTAACATTTCAGGGTTTAACATTTGATGGGAAACAATCCCACAGTCACAGCGGAGATCAAAGAGTCTCCCAGAAAACATCGTTACCAGACAGTGTTAGAACAACAGTTGTACAATCCAGCACTGTCAGGTAAGATGGATCCTGAGAGACATTTCTGTCAAGTATTTGAGCCCACATCAGGTAGCTTGGAGCAGCTAACTAACATTGCTAAAGTGGTTTGTCTGGTTGTAGTCCACAGATGACTATCATCATCATTACCAGGCAGTATTAGAGAAAGTATTGCAATCCAATGCTGCCTCGTAAGATGGAGATGATCACCTTAACACAAAACATCACATTAGGTATATATCTTTGGTTGTATATGTCATCATTTATTTCTGCCAGTAACTAAAAGTTAATGAATGAACCTATATGAAATAGTTATTACTTAACCTCAAAAGCTTTGTCTAAAAAAAAGAGGGGAACTCAACCCTAAACTGATTACAGTGCGCTCGAAGTAATCGACTATTTGACAGAAGATGAACCCAGAAATATGCAGCTTTTCCTTTCCCCCATGTCCATTTTAGTCATATAGTTAATGGTGGCAAAGTTGAGATTAAGACAGGGCCACGTCTTGCCCAAATATAGAAGTGTAAATGGGAGAGGGGAAGTCCATATCTGGAGACCACCTCTCCATAGTTAAATTGCAGATCCCTTGTTTTGGTTGGGGTTTTCAGCTTAAACACGCCGTCACAGAAGACTGGGCCACAGTGGTTGTTAATGATTGCCCAAACCTGTTCCGACTAGTCTACATCTATGGCACGGCAAGGTTGGGAGGGCTGCTTTTCACACAATACATGGCCGTTACAAATTTCAAACAGTACACGCTCAAAAACACCACAGAGTCGAAAGCCTGTCCGCCTCAGGGCGCTGTTTCTGTTTCACATCATATCCCTGCAGATGGGTTTATTGTTACAACATACAGTACTTTACTGCCTCTAATAAAGCACTTTCAAAAGATGTTTTACAAAATGGAAGAAAGGAAAAGCCACATTTTTTTATCTGTTTTTCATTGGTAGACCTCTTAGGTCTGTGTCTTTGTGTTTGCGGAGTGATGAAAGGCTGAAGGAATGCTGCTAGGCTCGACCTGAGCCGGTGCTGTGTGTGCAGAAGGTCACTGAAACAGTCCCCGTTTACTGAATAACGTGGATCATTCACAGGTACACCGCGTGAAATACTCACACCCTTTACACAGAATTCAAAGTACATTATTATACTCTAAATTCAATAATGGAGGAGAATTTTATCCATTATCCTAAGCAGCCATTACCCTTTATGTTTAGTGGCACAGACACGTTTCTCTGTTAATGGGTTGATAATGGCGAGTCCCCTTAAGAGGAATCAGTCCTCTTCTACACAAATTTCTATAAAAACAAGATTTGTGATAAGAGACATTTTTGAATTTTTAGAGAAAGAACAAGTTTCCAGTCATCCTGCAAGTATGCAAAAGTAGATCACAAGAGAGAAAGAGGAGGGGGAGGGAGAAGGAGAAGGAGAGAGAAGGGAAAAAAAAAAAGAGTACGAGGGAGGGAAAAGTTCACTGAAACAAGGTGTAGAAGGAAAAGGGAGAATGCACCTGTAACCTTACCGTCATGAAAGGTACCCCAAGGAAAGAATGTAACAAAACCAAAGTAAAGTGAGTATGTTTGGAGGGAGTGGGCCCAAAAAAAAAGAAAAAAGAAAGGGAAAAAAAGATCTTGAATTTCCAACCCGCTGCCTGAGAACGCTCCGTCTTCCTCCCGGTCAGTCAGGCCCCCATGAAATGAGAAAGCCAAGCAGACCTGCTCTCCCAGACTCTATTTAGTTAATCATCAGCATTATAAACCAGTGCTGCAGGCCCTCTGAGGAAGAAAAGAGGGAGACAGAGAAAAAGAAAGAGTGAAACAAATAGATTAGCCCAGAAAATTCAAGCTGGTAGAAACAAGCAGTGTAAAGAACAGTACCTGATCAAAGTAGGCGAGTGGAAATATCTAACCAACTCCTAGGTCTGAAAACTTTGCCCCAATTAGTCCAAAAACTTCCTCCCTCGGCTCCTCTCAAAGTTATTCACGTCGAAAGTTTCCCATTGTTGTACGTGGAGCTCTGTGGGAGTGTGAACCGCTTGCCCACGCTTTTTGCCTGTTGGAAGTGAGGCGTGATCAGGTAACTCTGCCCTCTGCGCTGGAATGTGACTCCACCGTGAAGTAAACACCCAGATAGGTAAACTGGCCTGGCCCTTAATCAATAGTTTCTGTCTTTGTGAGGAAACAATGGCAGGGAAACCCAAAACCTTATTTAACTCTGGACCTTATCTCTGCGCCACCTAATTGGGCCTTCAGACTGCAGAGGTGCAGCCTTGATATATAGGCCATGATACTGCTTATCATCCATGAGCCTCTGCAGCTACTCAGCTGTGTTTGAATGTAAACATTTAAATGTCTAGATTGAAGTGTGTTTAAATGTGTAAGAGGTTGTAGCTCCTCCCCCTTTTTACATCACATCTTTTAAGCTTCCTGTTTTGAATATTTCAACTACTTTGGTTAGCAAAGAGGGATGTGGACTTTTACATTTATTTTAATGTACAACGCCTTTCCACTCCTCCCTCTAAACTGTCGGTTTCCTTTGCATATATGGTCTGACTAAAGTACAAAAGATAATGTAAAATCTCCAGAAAAAATCTAAATATGAAGGAATTTAGTCCAAAGTAATTAAAATGTGTAAAAAAATTAAAATTTGTTTAAAAAAAAGTCAAAAGTATTTGAAATATTAACATATTTTGCAAAGGGTAAAGTAAAATGTGTATGAAATTTAAAATGTGAAAAAACTTTACTAGTAAAAAAGTTAAGTCAAATCTGGGAGAAATTTAAGCTTATTTTAAATCACTAATTGTGATTGGTCATCTCCAGTGGGACATGATTTAATCACTACATCTGATAAAATTGATTTAAATTGGATCTAACAAAAAGATGAAAATATTTTTAAAATTTTAAATTTTGGGAAGAAATTGTAATTGTAAATACATTTTAATTAAATGCCGGCCCTGTCCCATAATGCAGTGTCATTCACCCTATCAGCTCAATCTACCTGCAGCTCTAACTTAACCTCTCACCTCACAGAGATGAGACCTGCGGTCCCCTTTCATTTCAAACCTGAGACTCAAACACGAACAAAACGTCATAAAACTGGACCACCATAATGTCTGGCCTTCCTCATGAAACCTTCTCTGCACTTCCCGCCCCGTTGTCACACACAGGCAGAGCGACAAGCACTCGTGACTCGCAGCGATTCAGGTGAATGAAAGAAATGAACAAATGTTGCTCTTTCCACCAATCACAATCCTCCACCTCGCTCTGCAGTCGCCACTGTACAATACACGGTAGACATTTTCCCTCCATTTTCTCTTTTTACCAGACTGCTTCAGTCCTCGTCTCCTAAAAAATATCCTAAAAGTTATCTCAACATGTTATAAATGTAAATGGTGTTTCAGACAGAAATGTGCTGCTATGATAAGTCTGACTCAACATGCAGCCATAATGAGAGGCAAGGAAAAAGGATGAGCAGACATTTTATGTCCGACACACATCCACTCTCCTACAGACTTCCTTTTTTCTACCCTTATGCATAGGAAGCAGATATTATCTATCAAATCTGTACTGTTAAAGCCAAAACACTAGCAATAAAACGATGTTAAACTACAGAGAACATCTTTTAAAATGGCTTTACAGTTCAACAGGTTGTTGCGGAAAGTTGCCAATTGAGTTCTGAACTCGTGAATCAACACCGAACAGCACTGTTTGTTAAACTGATAAGGTAATACCTTTAGATAATAAAATTGTAAAGCTTTACCGTACATGTCTCCTTGTTAAAGCACATTTAAATGCTCTAAAAGACGGACTCAGCCTCTGTCTTCGTATCCTTTGACAAGTCTGGCAGTTTGCCTTTACCTGCCCCAACTGGTCTATCCAGTTTAGGAATGAGCGTTGGCCTCTATTGTTTCCTCTTCTTTCTCACTGGTTAAAAGGAGCTGGAATTCGATACACGTTATTTTCGCTTCCCATCGAAACTACCCGGACCCTCCTATATCAGCACACAATTGCAGAGGGCTTTCGCACGATGACCTAATTTGGTTGCTGCACATTTCCTGATCTTAGCCGATGAACAACTGTCCTTAAAATTAAAACTCTACCGTCGCTGAGCAACAGGTTATGACGACAGCTGAAGTCTTAAAGGTGAAGAATGAAGACAAAGAAGGGATCACGTTTGTGAAATTACCCAGTCTCCCCCAGGTGTGGTCATCGAGCCAGAAACCCAAGACAAGAGGCATCATTGTATGAGGGCTCTTGACGCCCCGTTGGCTAGTCTTCCTCTTTCCTGCTCCTGCTGAAGGACAGTCGACCTCTGGAGTGGCGGTTAGAAAGAAAGAAAAGCCGTCCCCTTCAGGTAGATGCAGCCATGGAGTCGGAGGAGGAAGGGCCAAACCCCGGAACAAAACCAACCAGTTTTCAAAACGCGTCAGCTCTCTTCCTGTCGCCCGAGCATAACTTGTTTTTTTCCAGGAGCTCTCTTGTCGAAGGTGTGAGTCGGTTAAGCTCCTCGAGAAGACAGAGCCTGAATTTGTAAAGGGCTTGGTTTACTTGTAGCCTGACCCCTCCTCCTCCCTGTTCCCCCACAGGTGTAATTTTCAGGTCGCAGCCAATCTCCTTAGCCTCTGGCGCTCACAGGTGTGTCCCTCGCGCGGTCTTTAGCCAATAGTTGTTAAGACGAACCCCCCCTCCCTGACACCCCCCCTGCTCCCACCTCACCGGTTCGCTCACCTCCGCCCTCCCCAGCAGCCCCCAGGTAACTTGTTGTGTGTCTTTTTTTATGATGTCAGCTCAAGCTTCTGTTCTGTGGGAACGACCTCCTCTGTTCCTATTACAACACAGAAGACAGCTAAACCACCATCATCCACAACTGTCAAACACACCCATCCTGTCCAAGCATGGAAAATAACTCAAGAGGCCGACAAAATGTGGAGGAAAGTATTCAAAAAATAAGTATCTGTGAGGTTTGATAACATGCATAAACTTTTCCCTACTTCCAAGCTCTATAAGCCCGCCATAACCTGAAATACCTGCCCTTTGCTCTCATGCCTCCTCTCTGCCTCCCTTTGTGTCCACACACCTTCTTTGTCCTAACAATAACCCAGCTGGGTTACAGCGAGAGCGGCAGGTGTACAAAGTGCAGGTGAGTAAAACTTGAGAAAGACACACCAGCAGTTTGAGGATTGGGAGATGGGGGAGCAGTGACAACAGGGCTGGTGGGGCTCTCGACCCTCACGGGCAAACAGGGGGGCTTAATCCCAAAACCCGGACAGGGCCTGGATGGATGGATGCGGGGCAAGGCAGCCACTTTCGGTCTCGAGGTGTAATTGTCGGGATTAGTCTCTCAACAATGCGCACAATGCCAGAGCTGTATCCTGTTTCAGCAGGGGCGTGGCGCAGGTTGCTGCTGAACTACGTTAGCAAAGATGGAAAAGGTGATTATCTGAATCTGTAGGCCGCAAAATAAACAGCAGGCTGTGAAAAAGTGGCCCAAACTGCATAAAATCGCCCATTGTGCACTAATCAAACAGTTTTACCTTTAAATTCAAAGAGAGTGATTACAATAAAGCTCTTAAAGGTCAAATTGAGCTGTGGATAATGAGCTAATTCATGATTTGTGGGAGGATTTACTCAACAGAAAACCATTATGAAGACTGCTGCACAGGCCCAAAATATCTGTAAGGCCTTACTTTCTATATGTGCTATGAAAGACTCCAGTTCTATGCAATGCTTCTGAGAAAGTCATTTTATGTTGTATTTAAATTAAGCTGTAGTAAACTTGATTGAACTGGTTTAACGGACCGCCAGACTCAGACATGTTCAAAGTGGCTAAAAGTCTATACATAAGCATTAAAAGCTAACCTATTAGCTTTTCAGTCTTTCACCCGGAGTAGAGCTGAGTCTTTTCAAAGGGAGCAGTTAGTGAATTACTCTCCTCTGAAAGGTTTGCTTTGTTTGGGTTTTTCATTTGCATACCAAATGAGGTTTGGAGTGAAGCGCAGGGGCCTGACCTGAACTCATTTGGGTACTGATGGCTATCTGCCTCACCGGTCACGCAAGGCAGGATGTAAGGACATCCATCAGCAGCACTGGCCAAACAGCCCCAGACTACAAACACACAGAGGCAAATAGGTCTGCCTGCATATACACGCTCAGACTCCCAACTGCTAACTTGAGGTAGATCCTGGGCAATTTATTCAGGGGGGGAAAAGTCACCTTTAAAGTGTTAAAATGACCAGGTGTGGAAGAAAGAAGTCATAGGGGGAAATTATACCCCTTAATATTGCAAAAAAAATCCAATTGATAAATTATAAGAGAAAATAATGTGTAATATAGAGATTTTGTGGTGTGTGCATCATATCAGGACTTCGTCAGTAGCACCAAGTGAGCACAGTCAGCTCTCATAATAATCTACTTACAAAAAGCAAGTTGAATTTAAACCATGAAAACATCAGGGTAAAAGATACTGTACTGATGATGTAACACTTCATTATTTGCACGGAAATTTGACTTGCATTACAAGCTCAAAAGGACACACAGTGGAAGTCAGTCTGAGGAAAAAAGTGCTTTGCTTTGTCAGAGAGGAGGCAATATGGCCGTATGATAGACGAGGAGAATGCCCCAAATCTGAGACACCTTACTACAACAACCTAGAATTTTTGAGAAGACAACTTAATTCAAATTAACTAATTCTTGACCCAAGAAAAAAGGAGCAAAACAAGGATGGGCATTCAGATGATCAGTTCATCCTTTAAACTTTGTGTAATTTATGACCTTCATTGGTCATTTGTTGGATTTATTGTAAATTTTAGAGACGCACCAATTTGGAAAATCAGGGCCGATACCGAGGTTTGTTTCATGACTTCGTTTGGTGTAAGACTCCCACAGTGCACCATTTTCTCTCATATTTGAGACAACTTCCTCTGCCCAATAACAAACCTCTTCTCTGAATCAGTAGTTAGATGCTAGCGTTAAATTGATACAACACAACAAATAAGCATCGGCTACTGATATCGGTTCATGCCACATTATTAGCTGACGTGCCAATGTCTGTCAACAGGGCTTGTCCAATACCGATGTTAAACCGATGCACCAGATCATCCATTGTAAGTTGCATTTACAAGGGATGCAAAGTTGGTTGCAAAGTGTGTATTTTAAAGCTTTGGGTCTTGGGTGTACATATTTGTGTAGGAAGAAGGACATTTTAACTGTCTAAGGGATTGATCACAGCAAAACTTTGCCTTGAAATTATAGACATAGGCTTGTATAAAAAAATCTTCTAACTTTCAAATATTCGTACGTAACTTTTTCAATAAGGCAGCAAATGACGTCAGTGAATCAATGAAAGAGAGTTACATTCGTCAGACTTTTTTTTCTTTCACATCGATAGTGGCACCTTCATGTATCCTTCACGCTGATGTTTCGCCCACAGTTGTATTCATAGCTTTGTTAGAAATCCTTTCAAAGCCCCATCAAGGGACACATATGTCTTTGAAAAAGAAATGTCATCTAGATGATTAAAACTCAGCTTCTGCGATATGAAGAGTCTATTAAAGTCGGCCTTGTTTCTGTTTTTTACTTGATGGATTGATGGATCTTTAATTCATCCCACTGGCGGAAATTCAGGCTCTTCAAGGACATGCTGCCACTCAGTATGGTGCAGCTAGGATTATATGAATTCCTGGATCTGTGTTACCAAGTTGTTTGTTATTTCCTTATTAATTAGCCCTCATTATTTCGAGAACATTATTTATTTATTTGAGAGGAAATAGTACCTTTATATTTATTTGCTACACTTGGCGGTGTGTGTATTAAATAAACAGATAGTTCATAAAGTCTCCTTCTTCTTGTATGCATACTTTCGGAGTTTGCAAATTTGGCCTGGGATTTTCAGTGGACTTCTCTCTCTCTCTCAGCTCCCACAGCTTTTGATTTATTATGTCTTCACTGATTCAATGTAATCCTGAGTCTGTGTACTGGATGTACACAGTACAAGATATTGGAATAAAAAGATATGCTCACTCTATAAGTGTCAACATCTTTACAAACTGACTTCACAGCAGAGTTTATTTGTATTTGTCTTGAGAGGTCACCCTACACCTACAGCTGACATGTGGATCACAGTCTGGACCCATGCCACAGCTTGTCAACTGAAAAAAGGGAAAACAATGACTCGTGTTTGTTTAATCTTTGGCCATGTGCTGTCGCAGAACTTTTCCATGTAGCCCTGCACTAATCTGCATTCAGTATCTAAGGTGAGTAAAGCTGGATGTGTGTCTTCCCTCAGGCCTCTAACTGAAGTTGTGATGTAGCGTTGATGTTGCTCAGCCAACTGAGAATCACAATGAGCACTAGAGGTGACCTTGGAGGACAAACGTAAGTCTCACTAAGTCCTCTTAAAGCACAAGAGAGTTTAAGTGAGTGGTAATGGTAAAATGGACTTGAGATTGTATAGTGCTTTTACATTCATGCACATTCATGTAGCGGGAGCAACTTTACAGTAAGTGTCTTGCCCAAGGACACATTGGACATGTGGCTACAGGAGCTGGGGATCGAACCGCCGACCTTCATGTGGAGAGACGACCGACTCTACCAACTGTGCCACAGTTGCCCGAGTGCTTTTAATTCATAACATTTATCCAACAACTATGAATCAATTATTTATATAAATGGACATTATAGTGGTCTTTAAAGGGGCTATATGTAACTTTCAAAAACACTGCGTTTGTAGCGATACCGCATGGCCGTCAGGCGAACTGCACCAGTAACCTGTTGTTCGCTCTCCCTCGCGTGCTCGTCATACGTGCTCGTACGTACACAAACGAGCATCAATATCGCCCCTGAAACACTGGATATTTACCGGCATAATGTTTACAGAGGAGGTAAGTGGTCATACACATGTGAGAGTCTATGAAGGAGTCATTCTCCATTCTGTAAACGACAGTCTCAGCAGGCACTGCCTGAGAGCAGGAGTGTGTGATGAGTTTGTCCGCCTGTGAGAGCTCCTAGGACGGATATAAGTGTGTGGAAGGCGGCCTCTGGCTGTGCAGGTGAAGACCGGGAGTGTGTGATGAGTTTGTAGTTTGTACTGTTGATTTCTGTAAGCGGAGCGGACTGAGGAGGACGTTGAGAACGCAAATAAAATGACACTGCCTGGAGCTTTTGCGGAAAATCGGACCCGGGGCAAATTGTATACAGGCAACACAGATAGACAGTGAACATCTCCTTTTTCACATCAGTTAAACGTTCGCTTGTTAATGGGCGATAAAAAACGATTTATACATGTAAAAAGTTACATATATATGTCACTTGTAGCTATATATAAATCATTAGGCCGTTAGGCAGTTCGCCTGACGTCCATGCGGTATCGCTACAAACGCAGTATTTTTGAAAGTTACATATAGCCCCTTTAATCTCATTGTGACACTCTTTCCATCAGGATCAAGTTTGTTATCTTTAACGAAAAGTAACGAAATAACAAAAACTAAAATTAAAAAAACAGTTTCATTAACCGACACTAAAATAAATCAAGGCTTTACCAAAAACTAACTAACTGAAACTGTATCCTGTTTTCACAGAACAAAATTAAATTAAATTATAGAGAAAATGTCCTTCGTTTTCGTCTTTGACACAAGCATAATGAGTGACACAGCTTATCCTTACAATTTTCTTAAACCCATTTCCCTCCCCTTCCTCAATGGGTCTGTCTCTGACATGTACAATGTAGGACAGACGCTAACAATAAGTCAGAAAAATAAATAAGTGTACGTATAGTTTTTGAGGGAAAGCAATATCACCTTTCTCTCTTTTAACAGCCAAAAATATACAACTCACTGTGCATGTTTGTGGAAAATGTCAAAATGAAAAAAGGTGTTTCAGGAGCTTGCTGTTAATTGCCTGATCTGATTCCTACCCAGTGAAGGTGTTTGTCATTACTGGGATACTAAATCTTCTACCCAGGGGTCTGGTTTTCTTTGATAGTTCGTACAGAGACATCAGTATAAATTTCAGTCTGTTTCATAACCAGCTCAAAACTTCTAACAGGAGCTTTAAACCAGACAACCCGTACAGTATAGCTGTTCTTGAACTAAATACTTTGAGTTATATCATATTTACTGTAAACAATTATGAATAAAAAGTATTTCCATGGCTTGTTAGTGTTTGCAGACACAATGTAAAGCCACCATAGATGCTGTTCTTGTACGTTTACCCAAATTAGAGGTCTTATCAGTCAGTATGCAGCATCTGTCTGTTCTGTCTCTTCTGTTGTTTTATCCACCTGTCTCCTTGTTCTGCCTTCTGCTCAGGTGACTCTGGTATAATTACAGAGATTTACATTGTCTTAGATGAAATTGGAGGACTTAGCCCAGGTGTGATGTTTAAAGGCCCCTCATTAAACTGATCAGCACTCAACCCCTGATTTCTACCAAGTCTCTCGCCAATTAGCTCCTTGTCTGCCTCGCTACCGGGGCAGCAAAGCCCCCCTCCTCACAGTAAGAAAATAAGGAACATATTTGGACATTTTTCAGGTATTCTACTTTTTCTACATTACAATCGTTAAATTGTTGTTGTTTTTTTAAGTTTATGCCTTTGCTGAGTTGTAACAAGAAACAAGCGTCATTTCTGTTCACAAAGCCAGAGAATCACCAAGGGAGCAGCGTGCACACAAGCGGTCTAGCAGCCACAGCCGTGCTCTGACTTGCGGCCTGCCACCAGCAGTGGGTAATTGGCCCCGGAGGATTAAGGGCGGGATGCTGCTTGTGGATGGCGCACAGTATCCCATAATCTCCAACGGGGCAGTTACCATAGAGAAGAAGAGTGAGGCACACCAATTATTACTGCATCTTATTCCACAACACACCTGCTGGGTTAGAAATAAACTGCTGCTCTGATCAGTCTGACACTCAAACAGATAAATGCTGCAATAAACTGAATCCATACACAAACTCAACCTGACTATACATACCCATGCTACTTCCTGATGAAATGTTATTCATGTTTGGTTCACAATACATTTAGCATGATCCAAATTAAGAGTTTAAATGGTAAATGGACTTGAGCTTGTTTGGTCTTCTGACTACTTAAAGCGCTTTTACACAGTATGTCACACTTATACATTCACTCACTGATGGTAGTGTAGTGAGACCATCAGAAGTAACTAATCCCATTCATACGCATTCAAACGCCGCAGACTAAGCAGCTGGAACAATTCAGGGTTAAGTGTCTTGGGGTTGAGGGTCTTGCCGAAGGACATATCAGACATGTAGCTGGAGGAGCTGGGGATCGAACCCACAACCTTCCGGTTAAGAGACGACGACTCTACCAACTGAGCCACAGTTGCTCAGTTGGAGATGTTTTGCTGCTAGGATCATATGAGTTCAGGTGTTCATAGTGTGGGTGTCTGCAAAAACCACCGTTATCAATCAACTAAAGATTCCTTTAATGCTTATGCTTGATAATGAAATCATAATTGAAAGTTTCAGAAGATGAACTCCAGAGGTTATTGTAAAGAAAAGACATTCGTCATCATGACTGAAGAAAAGATAAATGGCATCACAGCTTCCCAAAACAGGACTGAAAGAAGAAATGTGTGTTTGAGGCTAATGGTACAGACCTCTTCACGCTAGTCCCATGCTAGGATTACAATGGCCTAACTGTCAGGACTACATGTATTAGTTTGAAATATTCACAGGGCCAACATTCGAGCAGAGATGCAAATAGTGGACGGAGATTATGATGGCCTGGTGCATATGGTCATGTGTTGGTCACAGGATGTAAACGTCACCAACCCTCCCACTTCCTCCAGATCTATTTTTCTTGAATATTTCCTGCTACATTCTCACACTGGCTCACCCTGACTTTGAAAATGTACAGGTGCTGGCAGGAAAAATTCCAGGTAAATTCGGAGTAAAAGAATTGGCAGTTTGCATTCACACAATTGTGCAACAGTGCAATTGTCTTTCTTAAGTGGCACACAAACACACACACTCACAAACACACTAGTGTCTGACTCTCGTTGGCTGTCAAACACAGCTGCAGAGATGCCGAGCAGCTCAAGTTTCACTCATTCACATCCGAGACGTTGCAGTTTGTTTAGGAAATGAACCTAAATGCTGACCTGAAGGTCGTCGTTTATTGTGAGCTACTTTAAATAGCATGCCGCCTCGCCTGGCTCACGGCCAGACATGGCTTTGTCAAACTTTAAAGGGTTTGTGTGTGTTCAGTTTGATTCCATTATGAGGTGCTATGACAGAGAACCATCTCCAAACACACCTGCCTGCATCTTCTAAAAGACCATGTGTTTGTCTCGTGTAATTATCTCGCCGTGTAATGTGTTTGCTAAGGCATTAGCATGCAACGATTGACAATGATTTTCAGAGGAGAAGCTATATGATGTAGCATCTGTGCATGTCAAACTCAACCACCCATGAAAAGTGTTGAATGGCGCCAACAGAAGATGACTGCCCATTTCATGAGCCCTTTGAACCCTCGGGGGAAAAAGTCCTATTTCTCTAAGGGAAACATTCAGCTGATTATCCTCTAGGCCAATAGTCACCATGTGCAAATACACATTTATGACATTATTTTAAAGGTTTTTCTCTGTCAGTGCCATTTGTCCAGACTATACCAGTTGGGCTTTTTTTTCCAATGACAATTAGCCCTCTTGAACTTAAAGCACCAGGAACTATCTGTACTAATTGTCCCTGTAAGTTAGCCAGGAACTTAAACCATCTGGTGCAATCTTGTTTGCATTACCACCAGATTTGAAAAAAACGTGACTAGACAAATAAAGCAACAACAGCTTTGTTTGAGCTGCAGTTTCTGCTCCTGATGAAACAAGAACATATCCTCATAAGTCCTCACATTGTATTCTTAGTTTAATGTCAATATACTGTATATTACAAGAAATGTCCTCCCCTAGTACTAATATTGACACTACTGGCAGGTCGTATTTACTTTACATTGAGTGAATAAGGGATCAGGTTCAAGGGTGATTTTTGACCAACCAAAGAAACTCTTTTCCAGCATGAGTTCCTTTTTCATGAGAACGTACCAGTTGACAGGGCCATACTGGAGCTCAAGGTTTTTAAAAGTATACTGTATATCAAGACACTTTTTGGATAAAGTACTGAAGCTATTAAAGACAAGGATCCACAATCTGGTTTTTAAAGGCTGCTATGCAGGCAGGAGATATAGCTGCAGGAGTGGAGCAACATTGAGAATGAAAGAAAAGAGGGATCTACGAGAGGACAGAGCTTAATAAGAGAAATAAAATATTATTTTCTGATCTCTTAAAAGCAGTTTCCCAATCCTGCAGAAAGTTTCCTGATGTGTGAATGCAACTGAAAAGCTCTTTACAAACGTTGTATGTAGCTGAGCCCTGCTGTAAGTCAGACATCTGTTCAACTCCTGCAGGTTTGGTTCATACTTAAAACAGTCTGACAGTGCAAAGGAGACGGGTGGAGAGAGACAGCCATTTATCCTGGAAGATATCATTTTTTGAGTCCTAGGTCAAAAACATCCTGAATATAGCAAAATGAGACACCACATGCAGATGGCAGATTCGCAATGCCGCTGTAGTATCCATGCTTTCACCCATTAGTGCGGTTTCTCCTTATTTGTCGCCTCCGCCTCTTCTTTTCTTTTTCCACTAAAAGACCAAGGGCGGACAACACCAGTGTCATTTTCAACTTTTTATCAGACATTATTCTCGATTAGTACCTATAACACGAGCGATGCGCGACAGCGGTGTGATAATGGTCTCACGCATGCGCAGAACGTACGTGGTGGTTAGCTGTCTGCTGTAGTATCCTAGGTGTGTTCAAGTGCAACTTTTTGGCCAAGACAAAAGGCGACGTGAGGCGACGCCACAGTCGGCCTTCGACGCCACTAGTTCCTTGCCGTCTGCTCGGTGTGTCAGGGCCTTTAGGCCAGTCACATATCTATTAGTTTTATTACCACACATAAACAGCTATTTTGCTCCATCAGCTATAGTTTGTTCGGTCACCATATGTATTGAAGAGTTGGTAGATTAGCTGACTAGCTGTCATATTTTGAAGTAGTATGTCTCATATGTCAAACTGTATATTCTGCTTACTGATTAAACATTTTGTAAAAATCTGTGAAAGATTTCTTTATTGTATTAATCTATATTGTTTCTTTTGTCTCTTGTGATTTACTGAATGATATTAAGCCAGTTAAAATGTTCATGTGAAGCAAAAAAAAGAGTTTTTCGTTAAACTGTTCTCGGCCTGTGGACACAAATTACCAGCCAAAAAGAGGAAGCTTAAAGGGCAACAAACCAAACAGGTCGGGCAATTCAGCATGACCTCAGAAGTGCTGAAATGTGTCTACTTTATATTAGCCTAATGACATTATAACTGTATGTTCTTGTTAGTTCTTCACAAGCTTTACTCTAAAGCCCCGTCTGTCTTGTAGTTTGATTTAAAGCCAGGACATGTACAGTATATGTTCTCTGTGTGTGGTAACGACTGATCTCTCCCACTGAGTGTATCATGGGCTCGGGCTGCAGGGTAACAGCAGGCTCTGCTAATGATGCAAGACATGTTTGTGATGTGGAAGCTCTCTGGGGAGGCAGGGTTCCGGTGAAGATTCAGCCAGGTAGAGGCCCACTGGGACCAGTTACCAAGGTAGAAACACATCACTCGCCCCCACCACCACTCCGCTCCTCACCTGCACTGTACCACTTCCTCTGCGCGTTCATGTAAGGGCCATGACAAAAACAAAGCTAAATCATCCTCAAATTAAAAAAGCAATACTTAACTCATTAATTTGAGAAAAGGAGTCCCTGCCTTACACTACCAACGTGTTCTGTAAGATAAAGTTTGTGATGCAAAGAGACTAATGCACCGTGCAATACGAGAAATCATCAGAGATGACTCAAGGGTTTGGATCTGATAAAATGAACGGCATGCTGTTCAAATCTGACTGAAAAAACGTAGCGGATGTTAGTAGTTTACTGCGGTAATAAAATGACTCAGGAATCATGTCATTTGTAACAGCAGCAACCTAAGCAACGTTCCTCTCCACATTTAAACTCAAAACTGCTTTTCTTCAACTCATTCTTGCTGTTGTAAGTGTTGTATGCTCTTGAAGGGCCTCAGCATATAAAACCATCATAAAAGAATTGTTTCCCATCACTGTCTGTTGGTAGTAAATTACCACTGAGCAATGTACAGGGTTGCAATTAAATGCGATTTATAGCTGAGAGAAATCTGTAATGCTGAAGGCCAAGGCCAAAATATACATCTGACCTAAGCTGTGTGGAAGGGAGGAAGATACTAAAGTCCTCAGCCTGACAACTCAAATGCCAACTTTATTTAGAGGAGAACATTGGATCCTTAAGAAATCTTAATTAAATGGTTATAATGTTTAAACCTCATCTGATGTGAAATGAAAAGCGCTGATTTCAAAGCTAACTTTGATCCTACAAAGGATTATAACTGACAGAATTACACAAGACCTAAAGTGAAAGTGCTGTGTATCTTATCTATGCAGATAAAGTCAATGACTTCGGTCACATCTGTAGTTTGTGTTTCTCATTCAGACAATGCTACAGTTCCTTCAACTGTAAATGATAAAAAGGTTGTTGAGTTGATGTCTGGGGGAAATATACTTTCCTGTCCAATGATTAGACTATATTGTGCAGCTATGTTACCGCATTGCTTTTGTTGTTGTATTTTCAGATGGACCCTGAATCAGACGATAAAGTGATTGGCTGTCTACCTCAGTGTACACTGCCCTACTAGCGATGCACAATCAGGCTACAGTTTGGCACAACTTCAAAGTCAGTCGTACCCGACTCAAAAATTGTGCCTAAATCATCCTGAAATCGTACAGTGTAGGCCTGTCTTAGGACATTTCCTTGTAGTTACTATATTGTCCTAGTGTATCATACAGTAAATTGTGTTTTCTATATTATTAAAATAAAATCAGTTGCGTCATGGAGATAGGTGTAAACTTGAAATGTCTCTATTGGACACATCTCAGAATCTTAGTCAGTAAGGGCAGTTATTTCTGCCACAAACCACAATTTTCATTGATGCAATTTACCAGCACAGTACTCCAGCAGAAACCTAATTTACTTATGTCACATTTCTATTTAGCAAGTGGCTCAGCCCGTTTACTGTCAGGGTCATTCAGGCATGCCAGTCTGGAATATCCCCATGTCAGCTCAGACCTAGAATGACTCTGCATGTATCCTGAATTCATACAAAGTAAATGATTGTTAGATTTCATTCTTTTGTATGAATCAGGAAGAAATGAGTATCAAAGTCCACGGGCCTAAACATTATGTGAGCCTCTGTGCTACACAGACGAGTCACTGTAGGAGAGTTAACACATGAACACATTTAGCTTTCTCACAGCTCACACTGAGTTTTACAACCCTCCAAACACACCCTTTGGGTTTGGGCGCCGCTCTGTCAACACTGCAGTCTCCAGACGCTGAGCTAGTCGACCATTCAGCCAATCAAAAACAAGCAGCTAGGTGCGATGCAGTCTCTGGAGAGCCTATAGGAGGGCAGGTGCCATGGAGACCAGCTGTTCATTGAGCTGTGATGGGAAACAAAGTGTTGAGGGTGCAGGTAAAGCTGGTGTTTTATAGCAAGCAGAATTTACATAGCTGGTTTTACAGAGGGTTTGAATAATATCCTAAAGTTAGCCATGTGATAGACTGCAGTCAAGAAAGCACAAAGTTGAAATGATGCAGGAAAAAGAGCTTGACTTTGGCCGATGAACTCATATAGTTAACCTCTATTTATCAACAACATCCAACTGCACCTTATACCAGCTTCCCTAAGAAAAAGTATAAACGGAATCGGCCAAAACAGCCCATTTGTCACCATCAGTCTGTTTCCCATCTTCCTCATCAGGTTAGAGGGTGAAGACACACAATAGATGTGGGAAAACCTCCAGCTTTGACCCCAGCTGACCTACCTCTTGATGAATGTCACCTCTGGCCTGGAAGATTCACCCAATCTCTCCATCTCTTCATGACAAAGCAGACACACAGAGAAGGAAACTTCAGTCTCATATCTCCTCTCTAATAGCTCTCAGGATGGGAAATACTCTCCAGCTCATCCAGACTGGATTAAAACTAAACTGGGAAAAACCAAGGCTAAGATGTTGGCAGCTGTGATGTGTGTTGAGAGGAATGCACCGTTGTTATCACTCACTGAGTTATGCAAGAACGGTTCGGTGGAAACCTTTGCCTGGTACAGTGTTGGGCCTCAGCCTTCTTGTGCACAGGCAAAATACACACTCATGCGGGTACACACACAAAACACAGAAAGCCAAGAGGATCCTGCCCTTAAGATCCTCTAATTACCCCGAGTGAACGGGAGGCAGCCGGACACATGGAGGGCAGACCGCCTGGGTTATCGCACACACCGACACTCCCTGATTTTCTTCATAACACTATTTTTAGCTTTTATCTGTGACTTTTTTCCTTAGAGAGCAAGAAATGTGGGGCGTATGGGAGACACAGTGAGCTGAAGTAAGTGTAATTTTGAGGTCCACCCAATCTCTCCAGTAAGTTGTTAATTCCAGGTAATCGGCTGCATTACGTTTTCTGCTCGTCAGTATGTTGTTCCCCACTCTTTTGTTGATAGTGAGATTCCGTTGAACTACACGTATCATTGATATAAAGGGAAATATCGTCATTATTGCATCGTTAAGCGGACTCTGTTGCTTCGTCCGCCTTTTTTTACGTCAAGTCTTACAGCAGGAGCCCCGCTGTGAGGTGCATATGTGAACAGACAGGTCAGGAGAATATCCGAAGCAGTCCTCCTGAAATGATCTAGATATTTTCAGGAGTGCATATGTGACAACAGCTAAAGACAGCCTGAACAGCTCTATGTAAAAAAAAACTTGACATGCACAGGGGTGCGATGACCCTTCATCCCAATTCCAGTTGCTTCTCCTTCTCCTTCACTCAGGAGCACTCCTGTTGAACAAGTTTAACAGAAACCTTGACAAAATCTCTGATATAAAATGTCAGTCTGTCTCTTTATTTAGTAGGAATTCACAGATTTCAAGGTTTAGGATTTTTACTCGGATCGGGTACTAAGGAAAATGCCAAACCTTTCAGTCTTGATGTTTTGTATGGAGACAAATATTTTCCTTTTGACTACACGTCTATGAACGATCTCGTTGCTCACTACTTTTGCTCTGAAGTCAGCTGATGAACTTTTCTAAAATCCAATCCTAAAGACGATAAACTGTGTTTGTGTTGTTCTACGTGTGGTTTGCCTAAGTGGTGTTGCCATACCTGTACGTCGCGCTTCTCCGTGCATGGTTGAACGTAGAGCAAACGTCACTCAGATCAGACCGTTCATTTAGTGGTGGTAATGGCTAAAGCAGAGAAGGATGATGGTTCTGGCCACACCTAAAGCCCCTGTTTGAAATGTGAATGTTTTCTCCCTGTGTAAAGCCTGGCTCACATTTTCCCTGCTCATCAGGTATTTTTGGTTGTTCCTATAATTGTTCCTTTTGGAAGATTGTACAGTCGGATATGTCATCCATGAATACACTCATGTATTCTTAACTGCACTCATGCATTGTGAAAATACAACAAGGGTTTGAGGTTTACTTTAAAGTAATTTGAATACTTAAGTATTTTTAAAAGCACTCATAAGCAACTTTCACTGGAATAATATTTGATGAGGAATGTCTATACTTAGACTCAAGCAGTGACATTGTGTACTTTGTCCACCACTGTATATTTGTTTGTATATCTATGTGTAATGTATTTCTATTTACAAAATAATAGTAAAAAAAAAACTGACAAAAGACATAAAATGTGTTTCTGAGAATAACGCCACATCCGAGTTGACCACATTCCAGTTAAGAGTTGATAACAAGTCTGAAAAACAACATGACCTCCATGAGTACAATACTACCGGTGTGATTGATTTAATTACACACAACCAATACTATTTTGCTAAAAAACACAATAATGTACAGCTTCCACTGTACTGTGGATGCACGGAGCAGCCGTCTTGGATTTCGAGTTGGGGGTTGTTGGAGTTCCTCAGAGTTTCCGAGTCAGAGTTCTGACTTCATGGGCGTTTCCAGATGATGTATCCGACTGGCATTTCAGAATTTCTGACTTTCCAGATCAAATGGAACGCACCAATACCTTTATAATTGCCATCAAGGCTTTTTTTCAAAGCTGACATGAGTTTCAAAGAACCTCCTTGGCCACTGACCACATGTTCAAGGACAGATGCTGATTGCATCATAGATAACAATTCCAAATAATCTTGAAGCCAGCTGTCTATCTCACAACCAATCAGGTTTTCTCACCTTCCAGTTATTGTCTCTTTCATCGATATAGAAACTAGCCCAACCAAGTTTTTTAATTCTTCTGAAGTTACTCCATCCATCTTACTTCCCAGTTATCCCAATGTTGGACATAATGGAAACTTATATCCTCTACTTTGAACAAAAATCTTTCACATTAATCTAGAATTTCTTCCTTAACTTCTGGACAGTGCTGAAGTTGACGTTTAAGAGTGCCAGTGACCCCACAACCATACCAGCAAAAATCTGAAACATTACAAGTAGCCTATGTCTTTGTTGATATTCTGCTTTGGCGTTGCAAAATTTCTAGATTTACTTGACCGGATAAAAGAAAAAAGGGAACACCAATTTTTTTCAGTTGGTGCCACAGTTGTATTTGAATTTTGAAGCAACAGACAATACATCAAGGACTGCAGTGTATGATAGACACATGTGCTAAAGCTAAGTCTTTCCAGCTTCAATGAAAGATTGAAAGCTCACATGACACCGACAAAGATGATTAAGCCTCGAGGGGAGACAGCCCATGTTTACAGTTGCCTGCAGGTTCTAAATTCATATTCAGAGAGAGTTCAGAGTTTGTTTTTTTATCTAAAGAGCACCAAACCTACAAGCTTTAACTTTGGGAGCTAAACAGTTTTCTGATTCTTCAACAGTATTGCTCTTTTCCAACACAACTGCACTCTGTTCTTCCTGAATGCTTTTTTTGTCTCTGTAACATTCAGAGGAAGCAAACTTTTCCACAGACTCGAGAGGAGGAACACAGCGTGTCAACATGCTGCAGCCTCAGGCCGCAGAGCTGACTGCAGTGACAGTGAGGTGAGGAAGAGTGGTATCAGGTGAACACATGAAAGAGGCAGGTCGCTGGATTTAAGGTCTTTTTTTTGTCTTTGGGCGTTCAAAGGAGACAGCTGTCGACTGCACAAGGCCCGGCTCTATTCATGTGGGGGGTGACCGCAGACAGAGACCACGCCAACATGTACACACACACTTCAAAGGATGGTGTGTTTGTGCACGTGTGTGAATGTAGCTCAGCTTCTACCCACAGATTCACACCATTACTATCATTGTAGAATTTAAGTCATCATAACGTGTATATCTATTCACATAGCCTCACTGTCCCCCTCTTTCAGGTTTATTGTACATGTCCAAAGTTTACCTTACAACCCTCTGTGTGTTTTGAGGAGTTTTTACTTACTTCCTGTACTCAAACAGGCTCCACACTTTAAAGAAACAGTACAACATTTAGGATTAAACCCTTGATTGTTGTCTTTCCCTGTGTAAGAACTCAACACTTTTATCTTTGTGTAGAGTATTAAGAACATGTTAGCCTTAGTTAGAACAAAGACAAGAAACAATTCATTCATGGTCATTGTAGAAGCTCTTTTTCTTTTGTAAAATCAATCAAAGTAGACCAGGGTGTGAAGAAATTGTTTTCCAATCACTCACAAACGATCAGTATCCAAAACAACAAGTTTGTTTTTTAAGTTATTAAAGTTATTTAAACTCTTTGGCTCCACATGCTACAGGCTTGATGCATGAATTTAACGTTATGTTGTTACAAACATAATGCATCACATATTTGCATGAACATGCCAATGTGTCCTTGAGCAACTCTACTGTTTGGGTGGTCTTTCCATGTGCATCGCTCCGTTTGTGCATGTCCATAGGATCCTGTTTGTGCATGTGTGTGTATTTTGGTCTATGTGTTTGTAGCATGTCCAGTAACAGAATGAAAGAACTGAATTTCAGGGATTAAATAAGTGTATCTTCTTTTCCTCCTCTTCCATTCGTTCTCTTATTTGCCCTCCATCGACCCAAACTTCGTCCCTAAATCATCCCAACACACTTTGGTCCCATTTTTTAGACTTTTATGAAATAATCATGGTATCATTGGACAAAACATTGAATAAATGCAAAGTTTTAGGTGCAGAGAAAAATCCCTGTCTGATACTGCGAGTCAAATCTGTTTCTCCTTTGCCTGAAGATGATGCTGTCTAAGCAGCAGCATCACTGCAGAGAGACTTCAGTTTATATTTGCATCAGAGGCAAATCAGTCAGCCTGTACGAGGGGGAGAAGGTGTGTCCATTGGAAGAACTGCTGCTATGAATCATTGTGTTTTAGAGCAGTCGCAAAATGGGTGTCTTATTATGTTTTTGTTAGTGTGATGGAGAACTAGCACTAATTCCCCCATCATATGGAACCTGTATATTTCAAACACCTATGATTAAAAGTATTTACTTCAAGTTTACTGGTAATGTCCAACTACTGCTCTAAAAAAGCCACTGTGCAAGCAAGCAAGTCACTCACTTTTTTCTGCACAACACATTTGGCCATTAAAGGTGTATTAATGCCCATCATTTGTCGTGAAATTCATTTTGGAAAAGTTGTCCTCATTGGGTCACACTCCGGCGCCCCATAGTCTTCACGTATATTTTCCTATGCAAATAACTTTGCATTGACAGAGCGGATGCAGTGCCAGCTGCAGGAGACAAGGCTGCTCTGTTGGGCTCAGGTCTCTTCCTGAACTCTTTTGTTCAAACCAAACCAAGATGCAAAACCGGCTTAAGCTTCAGACATGACTAAGACAACTTTTTGTTACCACACTTTGTACAAGAAACCGTCAGAGACGACCTGCAGTGACTCTTGACTGAATTTATCACTCGTAGCAGAGTTGACCTTTTGTAAAGATTCAGTGGTGTTTCTTTATTAAGTCACATGATTTATTTTATATGTGTTTTATTATTAAGATATGGATTGGGTAAGAAAATCTTGCAAGGGAAATCTTGATGAGTGATTTTCTTGAATGTTCTATAGTTTAGTTTTCAAGCAATTTAAAAAAATTAAACGTATACATCCGAACAAAGGGCCACCACATATGTCATCTGCTCATCATCAGGCCTTAATTAACCTGTTTTCCATCTAGTTAACCCATCTGCTGTGGTGCGTCCCTCTACATATGGGCTGTATTCTCCTATAGGAAATGTAATGACCACCTTCTTAACAAATCTGCAGTAACACAGGAACTCTGGGCCGAGGCGACAGCAGGTCGACCACAATGAGGGCTGGTTGAAGGGGTGGGGGGGTACATGTTGTGGCATGGGCAGCCTATTGAAGTGTGAAGCAGGAGCATAAAGGTGGGGTTGGTCTTTAGGGAGTTAAAAGAAGGCTATGCATTAAAACATGGCTGTTGAGGCGACTGACAGAGTTGACAAAAGCTGTTAAAGTAGGAGTGAAATGATGTCAATCTAGTCCATTGTGGCTGAAATACGGTTTGTTTTTTTATTCATAACTGTTGGTATATCATGAGCAAAAACATCTTAAACCAAAATTAGACCATGCCAGCGTACCCAGAGAGTTGAGCAGAGCTTGGCTAATATTGCATCAGTGGGAATCCCATCATGGCAACCAGGTGCCTGCAGCCAACCTGGGAGGATGGAGAGAGCAGGGAGACAGAGACAAACAAGCTTCCCACTGAGCACCTTTTAAAGTGCACAAACTTCTGTATTATCCTAACCTATTGTATATGCAGTTTCTGTTGTAATAACATTACTCTGGGAAACAATAAAGTAGAACAAAGCACTGAAACTTGTCTGAGAGTCATTAATCATTAACCACCAGTTAACTGTGAGGGCCAACAGTCAGACAAACCAAAGGAAGCATTCTAGGAAGGTCAAGATGAAAAAGTCATAAAGAGAAGCAGCTTTTGGCAGTGCACAGATTTTTGTGTAAACAGATGCAGACATTGTCCTTGTCAGAACATGTATGACTCGGCTGTTGTGATGTATTAACAGCAAAGCTATACTGTGTGTGAATACCACACTCACACACACTCTCACTTCATTCGTTTTCATACAACACCGGAATATTTTGAAGTCAATTACTTTGAATTGTTAGTTTCTTTTTGCATTTAGCCTTGCATTGTTTAAATTAAGTGCACACTATCTATACACTGTAAGATTAAACACTCATTTCTCTTGTACTGCTCATTATTTCTGTCTCTTGAGTTACCTGGATGTTGGGCGGGGGAGCTTCCTGGTTTAAGCCAAAGCTTGACCGAGGGCTGACAAGACTCTTATGCTGCATTCATGTGCTCCATGGACGGTCCCAGTTTCCGATTTGGGAAGTTGTTCTTCCGACTTCAGTGTGTTCGTGCTTTCAGTTCAGAGAGTCGAAATGTTGCAACAACATCAACAAACAGCATGGATGCTACAAAGAAACGTGTGGAGTGTCACTGTTATAAGTTATATTTGAGAAAAAAGAGGATGCGCAATACGTGAACAAAAAAAAAGTATTAAGTCATCAAGTCGACAAGTCAGGCACCTAATGCTCCCTGCATTCATGTGGTGTCAGACACATCTGAAAGGCATGTTTCAGAGATGGAAAATGAACATGATTGCCTGCTCAAGTCGGAAAAACAACTAGGAAATATTCATTATCACATGTCATTTCAATCTCTTACCTGATGCTTTGCATTGTGGGAATCAGTATGCGAGGACGACTGGTCTGATGCATACTGTAGATTTTTCCCAAATAAGTACACATCCGAGTATTTTTGACATACTGCAGATCTTGAATTTGTTTGCAAACTGCATCAGTAAGTACTACTAATGTAGTAGGTGGTTTGTTTCGAAAACAGCCAGAGACTAAAAGCACTGTGGGAAATCAACAAACAGGTGAGAGAAATGAGAAACAGGTGAAACTGATGAGTGCAATCAAAGTGGAGGGAAACACGCATGGGCAGGAACAGGAAGTACAACTATCAGACACTGGGGCAAGAACTACAAAATGAAACAGGAAACACTGAAGACTAAACTTGGAAATATGACAATAAAAATACACACAAGGGAAACAGGAGCACAAAGGTGAACTTAAAATAAACTCGGGAACACAAAAAAAACCCACCAAACACACACTCAAAATATAACTATGTCAAAACATGACAAGCCTTTGTCACATTTTGTGAGTGTGTGTTTGGTGTTGTTTTGTTGTCGGGATCATCATTCATGTAAATGTGATGATGTCATCAGGCTGCTCAGACTTTGTCAAATCACCACCAAAAAATAATTATTGTCCTCTTTAATAATCAGAGTCTCTTTTTTTATTTCACCTCAGGTAGTGCCTGTAAAATTAAACATGTGGGCCTTGTGGGGAACACTCAATATCTGCTTTCACTTAACATCGGCCTCAACACCACCGTCCTCCACCTTTACAAACCAGTTTTATATCACACACCACATCAGCAAATCTGTTTGATTCCTGTTGATTTTTGGTTCTTATTGGGAATAAAAAGCCCCCGATGCAGCGCTGCTTGTTGATGGAACAACAGGGGTTTAATGACAGTGTAAACAAAGCCTCCTCATCTTGATTTGCCGGTTTCTTCCCGCTGCAGTCGATTCAGTAAACTGCAAACCAACGATAAACTCCACCAAAACATCTAAACTGATAACTGTTTCAAGTTCAGGAAAATAACTGATTTAACATTTTGTCATTTTGATTAATGACCAACCAAAGAAAGCTAAGCAGCTGCTTTTATTTATTTGAAGGTGTTTATAGACGTACATTTCAAATGGTTCATTTCTCTTTTTCTGTATGTTTATCTCTCACAATAGTGATATAGCAACAGGAGTGATGGTGGACTCTCTCGGAGAGCCACACCTCGTTACAAACAGCTGATTCTCTCTCTGGGGATCATGTCTCACTACAGCTTCTAGCATTCAGTAGTTACATGACTGAAACATATAATAAGGCAATACTATACTAAGTATGTATTAGAAATGATAAATACTTTGAAGAACATTGCATCAATTAAAGATAAATATATTTTCTACAGGTATTCTGATCGATTTTTTAATATTGATCCTTCACAAACCTTCTGAGTGCAGCTGACATACCTCACCTGAATGATTTCCCCTCTTTGTCTTTACATCCATGTTGGAGTTTTTTCTCCGACAGAAAACAGGAACAAATGTTCGGACCAACAGTAAACAGTCTCATTCAGAAAAGAGCCAAATAACTGCCTTTGTCTCAGTTTGTAACATATTAGAGAAGTCATCTCTTCCATGACATCAATATGTTCATGTAATATGACAGGAACAGAAGCTCCTGATGCTAATCTAAAATCAAAGGCAAATCAAAGTAAATGAGCTTGAAACGAACAATGACTAGAACTCAAATTCATCAAAACATATTATCATTCACTTCAGCTTAAATTATAACAGTTTAAACTACTCCTAAATCTGTGCATTCGATTAAACCACAGCTCACAGCAGGGGAACCCATGGCTTGACCCTGTCCAAAAATCTGTCTCCTCTGAAAAACTGCACCTGAAGTGTTTGTAAAAGAACACCTTACATCCCCTAGCATCTTCATCTTTTGTTAACAGTGAACTACAGGAAGTCATCTACATCCTGTCATACTTCATGCAACAAATAATCATGAGTCATGCATTAAGATAAACATACCTTAAGTTTCATTTTAATCCTCCTGTAAGGTGTGACAGGAAGAATACACAACATTTATCAGGCACAATCTGAGAAACGCTTCAGTTAAAATGTGCCATACTTCATAAAGTCCTCAGTGGTCCGAAACCTTGTTGGGTTTTTTTTACACCTGCAGAATGTTGTTCCTATAAAGTGAAGCAACACACACACGCACACGCACACGCACACGCACACACACACACACACACACACACACACACACACACACACACACACACACACACACACACGCACACAGACTGACAGACCTGTAGTGCAGGTTAATGTAATTCATCTCACTGAATGTCAGCCCGCTCCAACAGGCTGAAAACCCTGAATTTATATGAATGAAAACACCTGACTTTATTCTGAGGTATTGAACTATTTACCTCAGTGTTTATAAGAATACACTTGACAGGATGCAGTTAGTCCTGATAGTAACATACACAAAGAATCCTAAAGAAACCGAGTGGTGAATGGAGAGACGTCCAGGGAGCAGAGCCGTGAGGAAGTGCGCCCCCTGTGGGACACCTGAGCATGAGAGGATGATATGTGTAATCTTTCTTTTTTTCTTTTTTACTGAAAGCTGCATACAGCAAAAAAACAGAGGACGAAAACCAAGGCTACAAAAAAAATGAAAAAGTGGCACAATGAAATAAACTTCAAGGGGGTCTAGATTAAAATACAACCTCAGTATTAGATTCAATCTTAAAGTCAATATTCTTTTCTTACATTTCTTAAGAAATAAGTATGGGATGTGCAAGTCATTTCTTACTGGCATAAAGTTGACCTAAGATAAAAACATGATTACAATCACATTTGAACCTTTGTTTTGCTTCAAAGTTAGACAATACAAGTTTGTTTTTTTCAAGGTCAGGAAAGATTTTTTTTAACACATTACCATCCGACTTTAAACCAAAGTCTTATAATTCACCGCATAAAGATATTTCCGATTGTTTTGAAGGGACACTTACTAATTTTTAGTAAAAAAGCAAAGACGTGTATTTATTTTATGTAACCTTTATTTAACCAGGTAATTAACCCATTGAGATCGAGATTTCTTTCACAAGGGGAACCTGGCCAAGAGAGCAGCAGCACTCGCCATAATAAAATACAATCCTCTTCTTTTTAAAAGAATCCAACCCTAAAACCCTTTCAAATAAAACATTTCATTGAATGGGTAGAGGAAACTTTTTCTGTCTTACATCGTTCTTCAATTTTTTTATGCAGCCTACATTTTAATTGTCAAATTAATTACAAATGTTGGTAAAACTAAATAATATTTGCATATCTCTTTGGTTTTATTTATTAAAGCTCATGAAGAATGTAGCTTTAGGATGACAAATTGTACTTTATTTTGAAAATCAGTGACTTTAAATATCCTCTCCTTCATACATTTGATGCACGGATGTTCAACTCGTCTCCTTATCTTTTCAAAAGATATTTCCAGCTTCACAAACTGACTACTTAAAAAACATGGATAAAAACATAAAGTGAGTGTTTGTTGAAAAACGCAGCTCATCATGTTAAGAATGACTCGAGCTTTGTGAGTGTTTGTTTTTAAGAATGTGGTTTTGTTGGTTGATTAGATTATAATCAGTGCTGCGCTGCTTCACAACAGGAAACAAAATCCATCACCCTGACTGTGTTTTAATAACATAATGTACCACTAGATGGCGCTCTTGTCCCATCTTGTTCACAGAAGGAAGACAGGAGGTGAACAAAACAACGGGACCGTTTAAACCGGGGTTACATTTTCTCTTTCTTTTATAATCAGTCTGAGAAAGAATAACGGAACTTAACGCAGATTTATTGATATAGCACCTTTTTATAAATCAAAACATGCAGCCCAAAGAGCTGCAGACAGACAGGACATAAAGACAGAACCTGAAGGCGATAGATCAAATTATAAAAGATTAAAACAAGAAAGAAGGTGAAACGATCAATAAAAAAAGAACAATGGAATAACGAATTTATAAATCAATAAAATCAGAAGGATGTAGAATCAGACAAAATTGTAAAAGTTAATTAAATAATTGAACAAGGCGATATAAAAAAAACATACAAGGCGAGTATAATTACCTACAACTGCTTTTCAAAACAAAACTTTTTTTGTTGGTTGATTAGATTATAATCAGTGCTGCGCTGCTACACAACAGGAAACAAAATCCATCACCCTGACTGTGTTTTAATAACATAATCTATGTCAACATGAACTAAAGTTGTTTATTTTCTTTTAATAAGATTATAACTTGTATAGCTTTCAAAGTTGTTGGTATTTCTCTCCTGTAGAATTTACATCCACTGAAGTGCTAATTAAGGGTGGATTACCGCACGAGCTTACCGGGGGCCCAAGGGCTCAGGGGGCCCCTAAGCCAGAGCTTCTGTGTGAAGTCGCTGTACTTTTAATGTTGCATAGTCGAAGGGCTCAGTAATTTATGTCAATAGCAGGGTCCAAAAAGTCCTACCAAAAATATTAAAGGAATAGCCTGAATATAAGCCTATTCATCATCATGGGCCTCTCAACTATCAGGGGAGAAATACAAGAAGCAAGCCAAAACTAGGGTCTAGGGTAGTGGGGGCTGTAGAGTCCACGTGCCTAGGGGCCCAATATCTCATAATCTGTCTGTGGTGCTACTCATCTACGCTATCTGCATCTAACTGTTATCAATGTTTCGATGAGCAGGATTGAAGTTATTCAAAGCAGTCACATTCTTATTTAACATAAATTACTCTTTGAGCTAAGATCTGTGAGTTATTTTGACAGAATGACAGTCACGTTGGATCCCGTGTCTTATCTCAAAGTTTAAATGAAAACAAAGAACAGGATGTATGATATGCAGGATATTTAATTGCATCTAAAGGGGGATTTTAGACACTGGAAAGTGCTTTGACCACTTTATAACCTTTTCTTAAACTAATGCATTTCTTATCTGAAAATGTTCAAATGCAGAAATGTGTTTTGTTTGTTTTTCTTTAATCCAATTTTACTGACAGACCTCTGCATACTCACAGCATGTAAGCACAGCACACTGGAACCTGTGTGCACACCATTGCACATGTTTCTTGAGCATTAATTCCTTCCAGTTTTGAGATGATACAATAAAAACAGATGCTTTTTTTTGTAGATTGTTTTTGCATTGTGGCTCCCCACAGTGTTCAGAGCTGCCTGCCCTCAGAGAGGACGTCACTGCTAAATCGCTGAGTCATATGCCAAAGCCATCTGAGCTGTAAGACAATTAGGACTAAGAAGTGGCACACAGCAGCATTTAACAGGAGACGCTGCACTGATACCAGTGAGACTAAATGGGTTACAGCAAACATAAACCTGTTCCGCTGCTGTTTGTCTCTACAGGGGAGAATCTGAAGGAGCAGGTGAATGGAAAATAGGTCAGGAAATGAAGTCATATTACAGATCTTTAGAGATTCATTTTGATGTTCCTGTCATTTCAAGAAAGAAAGAAAAATGCCCAAACTGGCTATTTTACAAATGCCTGAAGGTGCACTGTAAGAAATAATATGCATACAGACTCACCAGATTGTAGAGGATCAGCTGATTAATACATGAGACAAGTATACAGTTATTAAGGTATTCTTCATGGTATTTTCAGCTGTGTGCCAGCATGTGCGAAAAGTCAACACTTATCTCAGGCACTTTATAATATCATGACTTGGTAGTGGAGGGAGTTGACACATCATCACACTGGGGTCACTAGCAGAGACATATGGAAACATGATATGGGTCAAGTGTTTTCACTTTGCTTTTTCTGCAGTACAGCCAGGGTCAGACAGGAACATCCAGCTCCGGCTGTTCTCTCCGGTACCATCACTGTATAACACATGGACGTTTAGCCTCAGTGACGTCACCCTGACCCAGTCATTTCTGAAGCAGAACAATGGCAGCTGCCAAATTGAAAATGTTGAGTCTATGACACTTTCTGTCAGTCTAATAACTGACAAAGAGATGGAGCTGAGGCCGGTGTTTAGCCTCCTAGCAAACAGCTTGCCACCTGTCTGTGAAATGAAAATCAAATGGATGCGTTCAAAAAATTCCCCCCTTTAGGGTTCCAACCAATAGCGAAATTAGCTATTCAGATCAAAACGTTTTATTAGTACCTGTCTGTAAACGTGTTTTTAATGTTGCTGTAAACATTAGCATCGTCACATAGGATCAAATGGGGATTTCTTAGCATTGGGAGCAAGCCTCAAGTAGACACTTGAACTGCAGTTTTTTGCGCGTCCATATTGGCTTCATTTCTCATCACCAAAAGGTTTCCTCTTGCTCTGGACCAACATTTTGTTTCTCTCTTCTCTGATCTTTTAGAATTTATCATCCACTTAACTAACATTTTCATTTCCCTGCAGACGTTTTGAAACAACAGACAGAAATCAGTCGCAACTAAAACAACAAAAATAACAATCTTACGCCGAGTCCTTAGAAAACAGTTCCATATTTATTGCAAAATATTTTTGTACAGAATACAACTGAAAAAACATCAACAGAGGAGGAATGGACAGTAAGGCCAACATCAGAACTCCAAGAGCTGAACTGTACAAACACCAAGAGTAACATTTGCTGCTTTTATAGTGTTTTTATACATAAATTGGTTCCCGCCCTCACAGCCGCCTCCTTTAGAGGGAGAAAAGAAAGAACTCAAACATCTCACACATGTTTCTGAAACATTATTGCCTTTGCCTGAAAATCCATCTAAACTCTGAACACCGTCGCACAATCCTTAAAATGTTTGAATTGTATGTAAGAAACTTGTCCCTTGATTGATAATGTCTCATAAAATATAAATATATTTACTTGTAAAAAGCTCCAAACAATATAGGACTGGTAATACTCTCAAAGTGAATGTTGCATCACTCGTCACTGAGGACATGAGGAGGTTCAGAGCACTACAGCTAAAGTTAGGATGCTAACACCATTAGCTTCACTGCTAACACCAGGAACCAGGTGTGCTGACATTAAAACTTCTGATTTCAAGCTAAACAAGATGTGAATGTTTAAGTTTAGTTTCCTTAACACTGCTGGAATAACTGTACCCTCTTTTGATCATGGAGGGGTTGAGCTAAGTGTGTGTAGATAAATTCGGGCGTGCATGCCCATGCACATCCTCATGCGATTTGGCACTGATGTAAAAGTTCTTTCCTCAAAGTAAACCTTGTGGTAAACACCTCTCAGCCGCTCCACCTCCAGCTTCTTACATCTTTTTATCTTTACACATAAAAAAGGCAGAGTGAGACAGGATACATTTTTTCCCAGACATTCAAATGTACATCTTTAACATTGGCTCTCCCAAAATTTGGGATCGAAAAACGACAACAAAAAAACAACCCCTCCTGTCTCTGGAAGTTTATCATAGAAAATAAAAATTAAATAAAGATTAAAATAGTATATTTTCTTTTATGCATAAGCCCTTCAAGAAAACACATTAAAACATTAGAAAGGATGATGATGTACAATCCAGAACTAGAGAGGAGAGAAGGAGAAGGTTTCTGACACGACTCGAGCAGACGTGGAACTAGAGGTGCAACACAACTACATCATGTTTTTGCCCTTCTGATTCTACATTTTACAATACATCTGGTGAATCAAACACAAAAACATGGTATCCTCCTTTAAACCCGGTGCTGGTTTTGGTCTCGACACCGGACAGACGGTGGTCAAACAAGCAAACCAACACAATGCTCTCTTTAAAATTCAACACAACAGAAAAGAGCTAACTGCTGGATCTGGGATGCTTTGTTTTCATCTTGCTTTGTGTGTAAAATGTCCGTTTTGTTGCAGAAACTCTCTTGCAAACATTCATCTCACTAATGCGAATGATATTTTGAATGTTGGACTGACTGTTTCTGCTGATAATTTGAGTGACTTTGCACATCTTTTGACCTTTTCTTCACTAAAACAATCCTATATCCACTCTGATATGTTTCCTGTTTCTTGCGGTGGGTGTGGTCATTAACCTTTTATGGATATCACAAGTGCTTTCAATGATTTGATACCCTGAGAAGAGGACATAGGCTTGGGGTGAATTTCAGTACAAACAAAAGTATTTTTGCCAAGCAAACACCAACTGAAAAAATTGACATTACTACGCAACACCACCTTTCACACATAAATAAAAAGTTGTACTTATGGGTACAATAAAAATCACAAATGTAACCAGAGAGAAATAAAACACTGACGACGACAAACCACCCATGACGACACAGTCATTTTCAGCTTTACAATATGCATATCTTCATGCATATATAGTGTGTATTTCCCCTTGCATACAGGCGAGTGGCTGGGGACTATATAGAGAGCCTTTAGTTATGCCAACTCCCTCTGCAGAGACTAACACTGATTATTAAGAGATTGGTACAAATGAGAGCAAACATAATTCACGGGACAGGCCGAGGAGACAGGGACTGACTTTGCACAGCCTTGTAAACAGAGGAGGCCAGACAGCAGAGGATGATGGGTAACAGACATCCACTTAAAGCAGCAAAGAGAGGACAGATCACAGAAGGTGGAGGCTGAGCGGGCGTAAGGGAAAGAAGAATAGAAGGACCTTAATTTCTTCCAGCTAACCGATCAGAGTTTTCAAAGTGGCAGCATCACCTTGAAACTTCAACCTCATCTGCTTCCCTTCAGGGCTCGGCGGAACATCAGTTCTGACGCTGAAAACTACTTTAAAAGTTATCGACAAGTTCCTGTCTGTGCTGATCAAGAGGGAAACTTGTGAAAATGTAACAGTGGACTCTTAAAGATGTAACACAGGGTCATGAATAAAGTGTATTAATGAGAGCTGAGGCAGGTGAGCAGGAGGGTGTGACAGGCAGATAAAGGTCACTGGGTCTTCCAATGTAACAGTTGCCCCTCCCACTTCTCCCCAGTCCCCCCCTCTGACATCCTCTTTGGGTGTGTAAGATCTGAGAGGACACACAAGCTCAGACGAATAGCTGGATGCGCTCTCTGATGGTCTGCCGGCAGATGGGGCAGGTCTTTAGCGCGGCGCTGCAGTCAATGCAGGAGGCGTGTCCGCACTGGAAGACCAGCTTGATGTGGTTGTCGATGCAGATGGGGCAGGTGATTCGCTCCTCCATCTGCCGGTAGCGAGACTGCAGCTGCTCCAGCAGGTTGTGCTGCTCCGAGTTTTCGTTGCCAGGGCTGACGTCCACCTCTGTTTGGTCTGTGGAGGGACGGTCATCAACATCGAGGAAGAAATCATTTATAGGCACTCAATAACCCCTGCTATAGTGGATTGCCAGTTTGATAAGGGTGTATATAACAGCAACTGACCAGGGATAAAGTATAATTATCAATGTCCGAAAATTAAATAAGTGAAGTCTATCGGTCTGTGCAACAAGCATAATGTATATTTTGTGAATAAATAATTATTTTAAAAAGTCATAAATGGATATAAGGGCAACAATAAGTTGCAACACACAGAGAAAAGGATGCATACAGTACATGCATGGAGTGAGGTAATTATTCTTTATTTTTAAAATCTGCTTCATTTAAAAAAACAAACTCAATAATAAAAACAGAAAAGCAGAAAAAAGAGAGAGGGCTTTTCTTACCTTGTCTAATTTTCTTGGTGATTGTGACTTGGCATTTGATGCATTTCTTCATTCGATGGGCACACTCTGATGAGACAAGGACAACCAGTTTAAATAAGTCTCAGAGCTCCCCAAAACACGTCTGTGAAGTTTCTTGTTCTAAATCCACTCTGATCCTGTATTTGATCATGCCTATAAACCCCTCTATTTCAGCCCTGCTCAGAACAGGCTGTTTCTGTGTCTGTAACTTTAAATGTAAATGAGCTGTGTCTGAACACGCCCCTCTCTTTAAGCTTCTCTGGCTGTTCTTTCACCATGCACTATTGTTTACTGTGAAAAGGCAGACTCAGAGGGCAGAACAAACACCTAGCTGTGGGAGTGTCACCCACCTGGGGGAGGGGTCACTGTCCTTTGTGATGTCATAAAGGGAACATTTTCAAACGTCCTGTTTGAGCACACATTTTCTGAAAAGTGGAGCAGGCACAAGATGGAGAGGATGGACTTTTCTCATCATTGGGGGGTTTGGTAAAGTGTATTTGGCATTATATGTGACCTTCAATATATATAAAGATAGAAAGTGAAGTAGTTTGGGAATTATAAAATTATTAATTATAAAATCAGTCAGGACTTTCTACATCGATCGAACAAGGTGTACTGTACATCGAAAAGAAAAGTCTTTAGGGTTCTGTTATGGTAGTAATCGACTTATAGAAAGTCAGCTTTGTTGTATCATGATAAAAGATGTATGTAACAATAATGAGTTAGAAGTCAAGATGTCAAAATCCTACAAACCCTTAACATCCTAGTCTTAAACTGGTTTCAAAGCTGCCAAGGTGTACAAGTACCTCTCATATAAACTGACATATTCATGTTGTAGGGGAAATCACAGAGCCCTCGACAAACTCAAGCCTCCACCTACCTTCACAGGCCACGCTGTGCTGGCAGGGACAGAAGAGAACCAGCAGAGCCAGCTCGGAGCAGATGAGGCATTCACTGGGCCCCGGCGGTGTGGGAAGAACCAGGTTTGTCATGGTGTTTGGTGTAGTGTGGACTCTCCGAAGGCTCGCGCTGCTCAGGCCCTGTCCACATGTGATGGCCTGTAGACGCTGCAACCTGTCAGTGGTTGCAGCGTCCAGACACACAGCTGTTACGACCCATCATCACACCTGGAGCACTTTTCAACTCTAAAATAATGAAGATGAAATGAATCCCGGCTGTTACAGACACCTACCTGTGTTTCTCAGAGAAGCTTTTGATGAGCTGCATCATGGTGCTGTCTGCCACCAGGTCCAGGGGGCTCTTGCCCTTGTGGTTGGCATAGTTGATGTCAGCTCCTTCCTGCGCTAGAAAACAAGCAATCCCTGCGCCGACACTCAGCTCAGTGTTCCCCAGAAGACCTGAAGCATTCAGCTGTAGACAAACACGATGACGTGGGAAACAGAGGATGGAAAAACAAAAACAAAAAGATGGAGTTAGAACAAATAGGATTTTGATGCAGACCCTAATATACTAAAATTTGTAAGAAGGATAAGATGAGAGAATAATTAGCAGTCAAGGACAAGGCTGATTATAAAAAACAAAAAGGGACCGGTAATTGAATTAAAACCAACACAATCCAGCTCAGGCGGATACATAAACCAAAATCTAATCAGCATTGAAGAACTCCCACAATAACTCATTTGCTGACAGCGGGCAAAACAGCCCTGAGCACTTAAGTCTGGCCACCTGCAAGGGATGTGTGTGTGTGTGTGTGTGTGTGTCTGTATGTGCGTGTGTGTGTGTGTGTGTGTGTGTGTTTGTGTGTGCGTGTGTGCGTGTGTGCGTGTGTGTTTGTGTGTGTCTGTGTGTCTGTGTGTGTCTGTGTTTGCTTGGCAGGTGTCCAGGATGTTGAGTAGAGGCCGCAGTGTTCGCGGTCATGTAGACTGGAAAAGGACGTTCTTCATTGGTGCAATGAAATCAACACAATGTGATGTAACAGTGATATAAGTGCTGGTATAAAAAGTGCTGCAAAAAGCCCAGAGTGAAGGATTCCTAATGAGGGATATTAGCCCTGCTGAGTCAGCGGCTCTTTTTGAAGAATGATGGAGATTAAGAGAGAGGCTGCGACATTATAATCCTGATCTTTGTAACGATTAACAAGTACACAATCTGGCGACCTTCAGCACGTGTTAAAAACTGCTCTTATCTTTTTTTTGTTAACAATGTGTTAGATTATGATGTGTCAAGTGAGAGGTGTCATGAATAGAGATGAATGAGTCCACCAATAATTATCACCAAGCTCTGATTTACAGTTTTGAGTCTCTGCTCTCTCTTTCAAATGGGACAAAGAATATTGGATTTTTGGCGATATCAGACATGCGAGAATTTCCGACTCAAACTAATATCAGAGAGAGCAGGTCTCTCTTTTTGTAGATAAACATATTATTATGCCTTCTTTTCATGCTGGCCCACAGACTTGTGCAGACTAAAATGTAATGCCTTTTAAAGTGTACACATCTGCTGGACAAGAGAACTGGGAATAAGAACTTAGGTTTGAAAAACATGCCATCACTGGCTTCAGTCAGGACTCCTGGCCTCAGCCCTTTGATGCATGTCAACCCAAACCCTCTCCTCCGCACATTTCCTGTCTCTCCTCAGGTGTCTCATTAAAGTTTAAAGGCCCAGAACATGATCTTAAAAAAAGACAAACATGCTAGTTTATTTCTGAGATGTATTTAAAGGTGTACACCACCACCTACTGTCTTGGAGTGTGAAGTGATAGCAGGAAATCAGAGTCAATGTCTTAAGTAACGTGACTGTATTTGCAGCTTCACACTCTGACAAAAATGTTCTTTGGGGGCAGATTCAGATTTTTAATTGGAAAGCGTTCATCGCACGTTGCAGATAATGGCCGACATTATTCTGCCTCCTCTGTAAAGTGTACAATTCTACACAACTCTTCAAGTCTTACTTTCTTATAATCAAATAATGAACTGGGTATTTGAATTGTTTCTTCTTTGGGTGGAAATAAAAAACTAACTCACTTGGAACACAACTCCGCGGCTGTCTTAACGCCTCTCAAAGTGAGCTCTTTGTAAAAACTGTAACAGTATGACTTCATAGCAGCACTCTCTTTCCCCTTCTGTTCTCACTCTTTAAAATAAGAGTTATATGAGAATAAAGGTTTTTTTTAAGAATAGAAATCCTGATTGTTAAGACTTCAATGCTTACATTATTTTATTTTTTCTGAGGACAAGCAGCATCCTAAAGAAATGACAACTGCTTCAGCAAACGTATAGCGACACTCAGCCGCCCTCCTATCAGACGGCTCTCTCCTCAGTTAACCCCTCTCACACCCTGTGTAGAGACGTTCTCCTCAGATAACCCTTTACCTACAGACTTCTGCTCCCTCCTCCTACCTTCCACTTTTCATTTACCTTCGTGAAGTCAGCTGCTTTATCCTGGATTAACCCCCTCAATGTAAACCTTGCATTTATTGCGCGTGTTTTTGTTTACCATGCCTTCTTTGCATTTAAATTAAGTCCACCTATCCCTCAGTTCTTTATTAATCCCGCTATAAGTCGGTTTTTACCTCCTTAAGACCACATGAATCCCTTTAACCCACTTTTAGTCCTTGGTTACCTTATAAAGTCTGTTTACCTCTCTCCCATTCAGCCTATATTTACTCCTCTTTGAGTGTCTCATCATCCTTTAGTCCCTTATTTATTGTGGATTATCTCTTTTGTAACCTTTACCCTGTTTACACACTTGTCAGTCTCTGTTTAGCCGTGATTTTGTCACATGTTTACGTCTTTACAAAGTTGTGTTGTCCCCCTTTGGCTCGTTCAGTCCAAACAATACCAAGAAGTCAGAGGTAATGTGTCACTAAACAGCTGCAGTCACATGAGAACACAACAACAAAAAACATCGACTACAAATCAGGAACCATGCCATTCCCCGCTCTCTGCCTGGTTTCCGACTCTCTCTACTGTTCTGTCTCTAAAATAAAGGCACAAACAGCCCCAACATACATCTTTATCTCCCCTAAATCCTCCCTTCATTTCATTGCTCCTTTGGTTTTACTCTTTTTAAATGGTTTTTATTTATGTTGTATCTTTTTCTCGATTGACTGCTTTTATCTCTTTTTATTGAGTTCAGTTCCTTTTAGTTGTTTTTGTGTTTTCACTGACGTTTATCTGTTTAATTCATTAGATGTTTTATTTCAATTAATAGCTACAAGTATAATGTTTATCTCATTTTTAATCTTCTTTAAGATTTATCTTATCTCTTTTTTTTCAGCTTCTGCACACTTGTTTCTATCTCTTCTTAATGCTCTTACTTCTTCTTGTTTCTCTTTTAATTGCTCTTTTATCTTCTTATATCCTCGGCCCTCTTGGTCTCAACCTAAGTTCCTGTGTTGCCTGAGTATTTAGGAGTTATCATGTTGTCTGAATTCTGATGATGTTTGGGTTCTGATGTTGGTTGCTTTTCTGTTCAGGTTCTTTAACTGTTGGGGTTTATTGTTGTTGGTCGCTGCTCCCTCCAAGAACAAAATAAAAACACTGGAAAATGAATAATAACAAAAAGATCTCTCCAGGGATTCTCACCCTGCAGTGGAGCGACGTGGAAGAGCAGCCCTCACTGCTCTCCTCCGTGCTGCTCGTTCCCACGGCCGGGCTGAGCATAACGTTGGCCAGCTGTGGGCGGAGGAGGGCCACGTGCATGGCCGTGTCGCCGTCCTCGTCCTCCATGTTGACGTCGGCGCCCTCGGCCACCAGCAGCTGCACCAGCTCGGTGTGGCCCTGCGTGACCGCCAACTGCAGCGCCGTCTGGTTGCGGTTGTTGCGGATGTTGATGTCGCAGCGTCCCTGTGGAAGAGAGGAAAGGGCAGTGATGGACATTTTTCTCCGCAAGATAAAAAAGCTATTCACCTATTCACCAAACACACGATGATGTTCTAGACAAACAAGTCATGAAAACAGATTTCAAGGAATCCGATGTGCTTCCGTCTTAAACTCACCTCCTTGATGAGGATCTCGGCGACGTCACGGTGGTTGTTGAGGGCAGCCAGATGCAGAGCGGAGAATCCATCCTCCTTCTTAACGTCCACCAGCTGCCGTGCCCGGGCCATGATCTTCTCAGTGGCCCTGCCGTCAGGACAAACAACACGAGACTCAATTAGGCACAGTACATAACACTCCTCCTGGCTGAGGCTTAAATTAACAACACTAATAGTTGCCCGGGATCCGTTTTCGCCATCTCTCACTTTAACACGAATGGCTGAATGTTGCCAAATATATATTACATTTTAACAATATTGTGAACTTTTGAGCCGGAAGGAAAATGCAGCCTTCGTATGTGGATTTGGTTTGGTACTAATCGGGCCACGCAAAGGTACTTAGAAAGCTGCTTTCTGAAATAAATAACTTCATTAAAGAGTAAGTAATATTATTATACATTAGCAAATATTCCTAGAGAGGTTAACATTTGCAGGCAGTGCTGAGAGTATTGTAATCCACAGATTCAGGCCCCTCTAGTGAACAAAGTACATGAAAAATACCACTTTTAAATAGTGTTCTTTTCTTTTATTAAGGGTTGAGGTTATAAACCTGTAACAACAATTCTGTGATGACCTATATGGACTCCATAATATGGGCTCGATGAAAAGTATTCTGGTGTAGTCCACTTTCATCCCCAAATCTTGATTGAAGCTTTGCACATGAATGTAATCAGACAAAGCAGAAGCACATCTACAATGGAAACCATCACAGACCGAATAACATGCCCAAAGCATAACCCTCTAAAGCTCATATTATCCTCTGCCACAGTGGACTTGGCATGAGACGCAGCTGCTGCAGAGCTTCTAACAAGCTGATCTAACAAGAAAACACTGAGGCACCACAGGCGGCCAGTTCTCACTAAATACAGCTGAGCGACCTCCTGATGTTTCTTTAATTCTCACCTACCTCAAATGTTACAGGTCAATTGTTGCTAGGAGCCGAAAATAATATAAGAATCCTCTCGTCTTTGAAGCTCACCATAATATTCAGTATTAAACCAGCGTAGATTATCACAAATATAGATACAATCGACATCTCACAACTCAATGCCTGACACAACTGAGGACGCTAAAATCCTTCAAGGTATGAAACTTTAACCACCCTGTTTGGCATCCTTCTGTCAGATTAAACTTTGCTGTCTTTAATGTGAGAGTTAACGCGGGGTACAGGGTCAGTTTCTCAAAAGATAAAGCCACTTTCAGTCCGGTGAGACCATTATAGCTCTTCTGCGTTACATGCACAAGCTGTGCTGCAGTGCGAAGCAGGGCTGCCCTGTTGAGTTGTCCTCCGCTCTATAGCTGAGCCTGCTTTATGACGTGTGAAATTGAAGCCGACAGCCTTAGTGAGCACTGAGCACCCAGGAAGCTGGCATGCCACCATGGAGGCTGCGGTGCCACACGACCTGACATTTCTTTTGTGGACGATGTGGTTTCGTTTTAATGTTAGCTCTGCTGGACTTCCCTGCTCGGGAAGGCTGATGTTGCTGATGTCAAAAGTTTGCAAGTCATTAGAAAGACAGCTTCTTATTTATAACGAAAAACTAGAGGATCATAATATAATACAGGAATCCAGCAGGACATCAATAAAGTTTAAAACTAACAGAGTACAGAAGAGGTTGAAAAAAACTATGAATAAACTTAAGTAAAGGCAGTTTTAGGCGTTGTCATACAGAATATAAGGAAGACTGTTAACATGAAAAGTTTGTCAGCCATGTGTGTTCTGTTTCTGTTGTCCGACCTCGGCCGAATAAATTCTAAGATAATCCACAGTCTGTCTCACGATTTCATCATTGAACATTTACAACAAACCCCCCGAACATTCACTGTACACTATCTCTTTCTTAACACCCAAAAACACCTAAAATCATCCTAAAACCCTCAAACAAAAATAACTAATCTATCATATCTGTAGCACACTGTAAAAAAAAAAAAGCTCCATGTTTGGGTTAAGGAAATGTGAGAACTGCAAAAAAAAAGGGATGATTTAAAAAAACAACTTCCAAATGATAGCATTTACAGGCTAATTAAAAGCAGATGATTTATTTAAATGCATTTCAAAGGGTGTGACCGCTGCAGGCCTAGGATGCATGGTTTATGTATAGTCACATATGGTTGGGATCTCCTCTGGGTGCATTGTGTGGACTCAGGCTGTCGGGGAGAATTTGCGTTGGAGGTCATTGGTACCTGCAATGCAGCTCTGTGTGTGTGTGTGTGTGTGTGTGTGTGTGTGTGTGTGTGTGTGTGTGTGTGTGTGTGTGTGTGTGTGCGTGCGTGCGTGCGTGCGTGCGGGTGGTGAAGATATTGATGGTGGGAAATATTGTCTCCAGAGAACCTTTATTAGCTGAAGCGCTCACCCTCACAGATCTGAGGCAGACATATCTGTGTGGTCTGTGTCACCTCTGTCCCCACTCCGCCTCGTTCCTCTGCTTGATTTCCATAATCGTTACTCCTGTGTGTTCATGAATATTCAGGCTTGGGCTGACGTTTGGAGGCAGTTTGTACAATCATGCCTTCACACACACAACAGCTAGAGGGCAGAGCAGTTATGAGTTTTTCAGGCGACTGAAGTCATCATTTGGTTATTTCGGGGATTTCTTTCTTCCTATTTTGTAACTTGCTTCTGATAAAAGCAGAAGAAATGCACCACAAAGAGGAGGTATTCTTTGCCTCTGTATAAACAGCCTTGAGAGCATGTGTTGAATGAAATCTATCTGGTTTGTGTCCAACAGTTTACATTGTATTGTCAAAAGGTGCTTTGCAATTCCAGAAAGACAGGAATAAATAGCAACAAGGAGGGGTTGGATAAATGGAAAGAATAGGTGGAAAACCAGGAGACATCTGGTGACAGTGAGGAGAAACAATGAGGCTATAAGCTGTGATTTTACTGGAAAGGGGGAGAAATCCAGCCAAGTATCCTTTCTACTCAGTAAATACAGCAAACAGATCAACCACCCCGTACAGTACATTCATTTGCCTCTCTGGCCCAGCTGAAAAGTCCAGAGGAAATCTGGCTTTTTGCCTTGTTTCTTTTCTTTTCCCAGGACTGTTTGTGAACTTGGCCTCTGGCCCTCTTTTTCCATTTCCTCACAATAAATAAATACTAATAAACAAAACGTTCTCATCTTTCTGTCACAAAAAAACCAACAGAGGGCCACAGCTGCTCTCAGGAACTTTAAACAATGTCACATCAGGAATTAAACTATTTTTAATGGATGATCTTTACTTTAAAACTTGAAAGGCCAAAGAAGCAATCCACTAGCAGTCAACGAGGTGGAAGTCCACAAAAATAAACTCCAATAAATACAATCAGTTTTGAATTTACAACTTCAAGATTCATCTTAGTTTCATGTTTTCTAATCTAATGCACAGTCCAAGTGTGTACTGTATTTCTGCTAGAATTGAACCCAAAACAAACCAGAAAGGTATTAAGAACCACACAGCACCTGGACTGTATCATTGCACCGTAGGCCTGCTGATGATATATGGTTGAACTGGTGAACCGAGCTAATCCTGAACACTGTAAATCCTGCGTCTCGACTTTTGGCACGGCCGCTGATGTCAAGCTAAATGAATGCTGCGCAGTGCAGCCTAAACTCCCAGCGCTGCACATATGACACTTGCCAGAACAGATTGGACATTTATTAAATGAGTGTCTACTGTGGCCTCTACTGCTGTTCGTTTTCCTCTCGCGCTCGAGTGATTGCTCGCCGACTGTCTTTTTTTTCCCCTTTCTCAGTCGACATTAGTCCACATTTCGTGGTCCTGACATTATTATTTGTTGTAGGATCATTTTCAGTGGCTACAGTAGGAGCTATAAGTGGTCTGGTTAATGGAGTGATGAGGAAATGTGAAGTTAGGAGGTACGAATTTAGCACTGGAAAAATGTATCGACTGCTCGTTTTTGACTGTTTTAGTAGCTGGCAGACTGGTATAAGTAGATGATGGAGACACTGTAGAGAAATGGTTCTCCATTCATAGCCTAGAAAAACTTTGCTAATGACAGTAACAGGGCTCGGACACCCTTTGGGATATACATTTTCAAGATGTTTTCCATCAAATCACACAAAAGACAGAATCTCTGAATGAAGTGGCATTCCTTCAGGGAGAAGGTGTAAGTATTGCTCTGCTGCTGTTTTTCATTCCTGCTTCCTTTCCTTAATGGCACCTCTTTAAAAAAAAAAAAAAAGAGCCAGGGACAATTTTCCATGACATGATTTTTGTTATATTTGGGATGGAAAGTTCACAAGAGGTCGTAAAAGTCCTGGAGCGAAAAAGCAGGAGCCTCCACATGATCAGGCAGACGTGGTGCACTGTGAAAAATATGAACTCTTAGAAGTCACTCTGAGTCGTGAGAGACTTACTCTCCTATTCATATTTCAAAAAGGTGGTAAAAGTTTTATTTTCTTGCTCTTATTAAAAGGAACCTGCCTCACTCTGACATGTTGGCAGAACTTGACTGCACTGGAAAAAACTCAGGACATATCCACGTTTGGATATACAAGTGATTTATTACAAGATGCTCAAACAGCATATAACTAATTCAACTCTTTTTTCATTTACTCTCAGAATATTTTACCTTCCCACTGACTACCTGAGGCCTGTGCTCAGGACACAAAGGACACATTTTCTTCATGAAAAATGTATTTAACTTCAAAACAAAAACAGTGACAGTTGCTAATGATAGAGACGGAAAGCAAGCACGTAACGGAAAGCACTTGTGGCTAAAGCTCCCCTTGCATGTGTTTTATCTAATGCCAGCAATAAGCCAGTTCAAACTACAGTAATTTAACATGTTAAGTAGTTTGAAAAGTGTTGGAAACAGCATTGAAACAGTCAGAAACCAGTTCTTTTCATAACTTTACATTTCAGTCTTATACATATACAAATGTCACTTAGATGGAAATCTGCATGAGAACATAAGTAGATTGTTTTAATCCTTTGCCTACAAAATTGAATTAGCTGAGAGCCTTCTTCACTACAATCAGTCTCTAAAGTATATAAATAATGCAGTTTTTAAATAAATTCAGAGCACTAAGAACTATGATAGAGTTCCCAGAAAAGGGCCCACTCACTTTTGGCGCCCTCCCTCACATTTCCAAGCTATTCAGAGTAAGTGGAGGCTGATATGATGCAACATGAACAGAGGAGGACTCTGGCACACACAAAAAAGAAGCCAGAGTTGTGTTGGGGGATGAAACCTTAGCATTGTGAGAATGTTCTGTAATGTACTGCATCTCTGCCTGATCAGTGCCCTCTCGAGGATTAGCATAGGATTAAGCACATGCAGTGTCAACCAGCCTAAAAGCAACACAGTCAGGGGACAATGAAGCCTTTGTGACAGGTGTCTGCGAGGCAGACTTGACGTTTGGCCTAAAGCGCCTCAGTATTGACTCAAATGCAGGAGCTGATCTTTCACCAGCTCCCTATTGTTTTCCACAGAAGGAGAAATACCTGGAGCCATTTTGAGAGGAATAGTATTAAACCTCTGGATTCTACGAGTTAAACTACTTGATATCCGGATCTCAGGCTCCACATGGCTGAAGAATGACTGAGCTAAAAACCTGGAGGACAAGTGAATGTGCGGAAAAAAGGGGATGCAGAAGTTAATGTTGCATTTTTGGCTGATATTGATTTTCAGCCTGCTGACAGAAGCAGAAGCTGTGTGGGAGATGAGCTCTATTTGTAACTGATAGTTTTGAGAATTGACCTTTGAATCCTCATTTGAACACGCAGGAGAGATTCCCACACACCCAGCACCGTCACTTCTCATCCTCACATGGCATACATGCATATAAGTTAGCAAGATGAGCAACAACCCTGACAGCTGGATTTATTAAGTGTACTCATATCAGAGTTTTTTTTTTGGAGTGAACGCCTGGAGAAAATGTCAAATTTAGATAGATAGATAGATAGATAGATAGATAGATAGATAGATAGATAGATAGATAGATAGATAGATAGATAGATAGATAGATAGATAGATAGATAGATAGATAGATAGATAGATAGATAGATAGATAGATAGATAGATAGATAGATAGATAGATAGATAGATAGATAGATAGATAGATAGATAGATAGATAGATAGATAGATAGATAGATAGATAGATAGATAGATAGATAGATAGATAGATAGATAGATAGATAGATAGATAGATAGATAGATAGATAGATAGATAGATAGATAGATAGATAGATAGATAGATAGATAGATAGATAGATAGATAGATAGATAGATAGATAGATAGATAGATAGATAGATAGATAGATAGATAGATAGATAGATAGATAGATAGATAGATAGATAGATAGATAGATAGATAGATAGATAGATAGATAGATAGATAGATAGATAGATAGATAGATAGATAGATAGATAGATAGATAGATAGATAGATAGATAGATAGATAGATAGATAGATAGATAGATAGATAGATAGATAGATAGATAGATAGATAGATAGATAGATAGATAGATAGATAGATAGATAGATAGATAGATAGATAGATAGATAGATAGATAGATAGATAGATAGATAGATAGATAGATAGATAGATAGATAGATACTTTATTGATCCCGAGGGAAATGTATGTCCTCGATGAGAAACTTACAAGCTCACATTACAGGTTACTGCCTAGATCTGTGTGATTAAAAACATTTTTGAAATTGCAATGCTCCAAACTAGCAATGATTGGTCCCTGCTATGGGATTAAGTCACACATGAATGTTTCTCAAACTTAATTCCAGGTAAAAACGTTGCAGCCATTACAATAGCTCTGTAATGCTGAACAACAGGAAAGAATCTCCAAATCTTAAAAGTTTTTCTTCAAAATGTGGGACTGTACGGGCACAAAAACAGGTTTAACAGATTTGTACGCACACCGCAGAAACTCTGCATAATACTTTCAGGGTTGCAGTTCAAGGGACTGGACCTCTCACAGAAACTTGTGTAATCAAATGTGACTTTAGGCAACAGTCTAAAACAGAGGCATACTCCAATCGTATGCTGGTTGCACTTGTGTGTTCTATTTTTTGCAGTTATCCCACAAAAAAAAAGGAAAAAAGACTGGCTGAAGTCGTGGCTGAAAAGAGAGAATACATTTTGCAGCAAGCTCATGCTAAGGTGAAAGGTTTCTGCCCACTTCCTGATTAGTTGGCTCTACTCGCTTATAGCAGGTTTTTAGCTTGCTGTCCAAAAATTGTTCCTTTCACACAACAGTATTTTTATTATTTATTTGTAAGCGGGGAGACTTTGATCCAGGTGGTAATATATTCAGAACATAACTGTCTACCCCTCACACTTCAGTATCATTTGGAAAGATCTGTTTCATCTTGAATCTAGAACATCGCTGTGATTGTCGGGATGAGATGAGATGTTGAGCGCCTAATTTGTACAAAAATGTCCGTGAACCTTTCTTACACATTAAACTGATTAAAACACAAAAGGCAACTTTGTCATCATCCAGGTTTCAAAATGTTTCTGCTGCAGAATGTTTTCCATAGACTCACAGTTTGTTTCCTTTGAGGGCAGCGTGGTGCAGCAGGTTGAAGCCTCTGTGGTTCTGCTGGGTGAAGTCAATGTTTGGCACCAACACCAGGATCTCGATGATATTGCGGAAATCTTTCGCAATGGCATCATGGAGCGGTGTGTCCCCATATGAATCCTAATTGGAGGAGAGAGAAAAAAAAGGGTGAGTGAGGCTGTGGCCTAAGTTGGGCAGAGACTCGTTTTGCAGCTTTCGGAGCATTTTAATGACACCTGTTTAGACATGACGCAGCAAAATGCCAAAGTACTACTTTAATCATTTTTATGATGGCAGTTATATGAATCATCGTGTCTTATTACAAAGGACCAGACTGCATCATTAATCCCTAACATCGAGACGTTATATAATATTTTGGGTCATATTTCTAATGTGCCCCGGTACAATGAGATTGTATACAGTCCAAACAAAAACAAACTCGTAGCGGCTGCTCCATGCTCTTAGATGAGTAGCCACTCTACTCAAGCAGAATAAATGTGCAGTAAGTGAATTCCAGGCCTGGTTGCAGGCATGTTACACTCTGTGCAAATGCTGTAAAGAGACACAAAATCCCCTTAATAACGCTGAGGGCCACAGTACAGCCAAGGTCGCATACAAATAGCATAAATATTTGATTTTTTCTGTTTACAGCTGCTTTGAAAAGGGAGATGTTTGAGTTTCTCATGACATGTGCATAGTAAGCACTGCCAAAGAAGCTCACTGGCTCCTGCAGAAGCACATCACCAGTTTGGTGGTCAACACCCTGTCACTTGCTTTATGCTATAAAAAAGAAAACATAACATATTGAGTGAAGGTGAGACTGCATGCAACAGGAAAGGCAGCACCATCATAGTTTAAAGAACGGCCGTGGTACTTCAAAAGGCCTTCCTTTCTCTTCACAGTGTTATGTCCCACCATCGTTCTTAAGAAAGCAGAAAGAACAGGTCCAGGGTGGTTTGTGAGCTGAGATATTTCACTATCAATCAGTGAAGGTGATCTGTTCTTTTGAACAGTTAAACAGTTTAAATAAATAAAAAACAAAAAAAAACAAATCATAATCAGTTCTTCTGGACTCGGCTCGGATGTTTACGACAAATCACAAGTGTAATAAAAATGACTATATAAATCCTGAGATCATGGGTTAACAAGAACGGAACTGACAGACAACCCTAAATAATAATGTCTCCTGAAAAAGTTAGAAAAGGAGTTAGGAGCAATATGTATATATACTGTATATATATATATATATATATATACGTATATTTAGAGCATAACTGGATCCCAGTTGTGAAAGCACTTCCAGGAGATCTACACAGTCCCTAAAGACGTTTGTGATATTGTTTTTCTTTATAAGCATGTTGGGGCAGCTTGTATAATATAACACGAAAAATCACCTGATGCAGGGGTATTTATTCCTACCTTTTAAACTTAGGTGCAAACCAAACCATTGATTTACTGGACTTTGACATTGCTACAGGTTACCATCACCTCACACTCATCACATTTGACACAAACATTAGCAGTTTGCTCGTCTCTTCATGTTTACAGCAGCAGCACTACATTGACAGTTAAACTACATTAGCACAGAGCTGTTTTTTAGGAGTAAATCAAGATGTGATCATTTACTTTAAATAAAGTGCAAGAGAATAAAGACAGAAAATAGATGTTTCACAGTAGTAACTGGTCTTTATAGGGGGACACATTTTAATCAAGCCCAGTCTACAGCACCGGGCATGCGAGGCTCTCTCTCACCTGAAGGTTGACATCAGCCGAATGTTCAGTCAGCACACGCACCACGTCTGTGAAGCCCTTGTTTACGGCGATGTGGAGCGCCGTGCACATGGAGTTGTTCAGTAGGTTGACATTTGCCCCTTTGCTTAACAGCAGCCGTGCGATCTCTGCCTGATTACTGCACAAAGAGAAACCACAAACAGATTAGTCCTCAGTGTCATCCATTTCCATTGAGTGATTCAACATGTCGGAAAAATGCTTTCAATTAAAGTAACTCAAGCCAGTTTTTAAAATCTTAAATGTTTTTTTTTTCTGAAAACCTACTGGGAGCTACACAAAGCTCAAGGGTTGCATGCTAAGTCAGACAATCTTTTTTAAACACTGCCATTTTGGTCACATTGTTTACCACTACAGCCCGCCAGCAACAAAAGAAAGTTATATTTAACATGAACAAACTCCAGAGGAGATGTTGTCATATGCTGACTTCCTGATTATGTGTTAATGTGGATAGAGAAGGGGATGTGGGTGGCTGATTAGACAACACTCTAATGCTGTCCCTTCTGTGAATGGATTATCACATTACATGGAAGGAGACACGCAAGAGCTCTTATCTACATCTGTCAGTCTCCAGGATTTTCTAGAAAACAGAGCTGAATGTTGACAAGAACACGAGCAATTTGCACGATTAAGTGTCTTCTTTTGTCCAATTTTACATTCAAATGTATGTATGTATAAGTGTATCCTCACCCAAAGGCAGTGTAGTGCAATGCCGTGTCTCCATCTTCATCCTTGACTTCGATGGAGCCATTGGCCTGCAGCAGGGCCTTCACGACCTCCATGTGGCCTTGGTGGGCAGCGACCTGAAGTGCGGTCTTGCCCTGGTTCTTTATATCCACCTGCCAAGAACACGAACGTGGACGAAGATTGATTAGAGGCGCTGACAGCCTGATCAAAGACAGAGCTGAACGCAGACTGACTGGAAATAATCTGAGCATGAACCACGACCGCATTCGCAACTTAAACATGTAATCCTTATTAATGGTGTTGTCATCACTGAGTAGGAATATTATTAGCAAAATGATTACTGATATAACCAACTATGATGAAATTATGCACACAGTTAATATTTCTCTCAATATTTTAAAAACGTGTAAATCTCAGACATGACTTCATTTATAAAGGTAACTTGTGTAATGGTAACTATTAAATCCCATGCATCATAGTCTAATCCCAAAGTACTTATTTTATATTTCCTACTGCTATATTGTGATTAAGAGCAACTCTAACAACCGAATTTCCCCATGGGATTAACAAAGTATTTTTGAGGTCATAACCATTTTTTAGGACGAGGCAAGGCAAGTTTATTCATATAAAACATTTCAGCAACAAGGCTGTTTAAAGTGCTTTACACAAGACATCGAAACATAAATGTAAAAGGAAAAAAAGCAACATATCAGAAGAGAAAAACATGTAAAGACGCTGCATGAAAAGCAGGATTCTCGTCAGTCATCGTCACTGTAAAGTGCTGTGGAAATTCAGATTAACGGCTCGTCACAGGAATTTACAGTCAACACCGATAACGGCCTGTAACTGCCAGGAATTGCTGTAGATTGGCAGCATCAAGGTGAGAACGATATTATAACAGCTAATAAAACTTGTAAAGAAGATAAAAATAAGGATAAAAATAAATGAGAAAAAAAGAGCAATAGAAAAGAAGAAGAAGGGCTAAAAAGAAAACCCCCGCTAAAGCTGAAGCTGAAGCATGTTGAGATAGTTGTGAAAAAGAAGTGAAAGTTGTTTAAAATAATAATGTGTAAGTGATGGATGACTAACATACTTGATGTTTTAGAAAAACATTCACAATATGCTTAGTTTTTGTAGGTTGACTTAAGTTAAATTACTCAATTAGCTCGATTAGTCTAATCTACTTGAAAATGCAACTGCACACTTGTGCTTTCAAATACCTTGACAGGGTGATGAAGATTTACAGATTTCAGTGTACGGTATATATCTTTTTTTTGCTCACTAAGTCACTCTGGGTCTTAATTTCTCTTGGCGCCCTGGTGAGAGCTCTTGGAACGAGCAGTGGACTGCAGCAAAGAGAAGGAGTGCTGCACTAACCTTGTCAGGATACTTCTGCACCAACTCCCGCACTTTGTTGGCACTGCCGTGTGCTGCCTCAATCACCAGCCGGCTGGGATTGTCCTGCTCCGTGGACTGAGACAGCAGCTTCTCCAACACTGAGATGACAGTACCTGAACAGAGACAGATAGCGGGAGGGGGGGGGGACAATAGGATTAATTTAACTTAATCAGTTTAATGTGAACAACATGATCAGAAACAGTGTCAAGAGTCCTCTAGAGGAACGAAATCCCAGGACAAACACGTGCCGGATAAGGCTTTTATTTTTTACAAGCTGAACTCAAAGTGAAACCAGGAGAATGAGTCAAAATGTCCCCCATGCGTTGTATTCTGGCCCCACACACACATTTCCCACAAACACACACACATTTCCCTCTGTTGCTAACCCATCCACTGACATAAACACATGCACACAACAGATTTAGTCATGATTAAAAGGCTGCAGAAAAGATGACAAATGTAGGCTGAGCTGCCAAAGCCTCCCGCTGTCAACATGCAGGCTCATGACAAGCCACAGAAAGGCACTTTTCAGGAAATGACACCCTGTAGACACATTGCTGAAAAAGAAACAGACAGGGAAGGGTTGTGACTGTGGCCATGAGTGCCACAGTTGTAGCCTGTATGTGAAAGCATGCATGACAGAGCTGGAATGAGGGAGGGAGAGGATGAATGAATGCATGCAGAAGGCAAAGCTGCTGCTGTAGTGTTATAGATGAGCCCCCTCGTCCCGGCAGAGGCCTTACTTCCAGAATCGTTGGGGTTCTCAGCTGTCATGAGGTTGGCGTCCACCTCCACAGGCTGGGCTGAGAGGCACGCTGGGTTGAACGTCCATGTCTGACCACCGAACGCCACCCGAAGGTCACCATCTGCATAAACTTTTAGCACCTTTCCGACCTGGCCGAGCACCTAGGGGGGGGGGAAAAAACTGTAAGCAAGCAGTCTGTGGTATGAGTATCTGAGAAAGGGTCTTTAATTGGGCTAAACATTTAGAGGGGAGGTTTACGGTGACAAAAAAGTGTGAAATCTAATTAACAAGAATCTATATATGGTATGTTCTGTACAGGAGCAGTTTCTGAGCGTCTTCAATTTCAGGTAAATATAAGCCAGGGCACGTTCTGGGAAATGGCTCTTAACTTCCTCACATACGACCAATATTTTTAGGAAGTAGGTCACTCTTAATTTAGGGCATTGTCTGCCAAAAGAATGCTTAACTTTAGCACGTGACATAGCTAGCATCATGCACACAGAGAGGGAGTACATTTATTACTACATTTACTACAAAATCACAAAGGTGAGGAACAAGTGATTGTCTTGAAAGTCTCAGGTCAGAGTTTAGTTCTGGTTACGAAATCACGAGTCAAGAATAGTAAACAAACTGAGGAAATATTAAAAGATTCTGTGCTTACAAGTCTAAAAGTTAAGTCACCAGTTATTGGTGAGAAAAACCAATGGCACAAGCCTTTTTTTATTTTGTCAAGTCAACACTGAAGTCATCGTAAATATTATCTTAAGTCTGAAAAAAGGCCTAATCTTGTGATATATGTCCACACTTCCGCCTTGTGTCTTTATAAATAATGCTTAATTATGAAGACTTTGCATTATAAGGCTTAGTGAGCATACAGGAGCCATGCTGTCTGTCCACTCTCCATGGCCGGCCTGCAGTCTCTTCACACTCTCCATGTCCTCCAGTACTCTTACTAGTTCTCCAACTCCAAAAGTGTTCACCTAGCGGAAAGAAATGTATTCAACTTTTAAAATGAGCCCTCAGATAACCCAACAAATATCCAGTAAAACTGAAGTATCTAAATATGTAAATGCTCTGAAAGAAGCTTATCTAGAGCTCAGTACCTTGGTGAGGGCCCCAGGATGGAAAGTCCAGCGGATGTTGTTGCTGTACTGGACTCGTACATCTCCTCGGTCAGTGATTCTGTGAACAGTCCCGATCCGGCAAATGTACTGCGAACACAAACAGACCGTGTCACTCTGGGTCTTTGTCTGCATTGCTGTGACCTTAATGTTCCCTTTAGCAGCTGTGATTCGAGAGTTGGATGCTCTGTTTCTTTTCACTCTGCTGCAAGCCAACATCCATCTGAGCCACTTATATAAATATTCTGTACACAATGTTCTAAGGGACACGTGTTTTGACTGTGAGGCTATGTTTGTCTAAAACGTAAAGAGTACATACCATAGGCACAGTAAAAAGAGGTCATTGTCAGAAGTTGGGAAAAATAAGGGAAGTTCAGTTTGTTTCTTTACATTGTAGAACAGGGGGATATGTGAAGCTGTCAATTGTTCTTTTCTGATTATAATACCTCTGCCATTTTGGGGTTCCAGCCTCCATGCCCTTCTTGCATCTGTCGCAGGATGTCCACCTCCAAGAGACATTTGACCTTGTCCCCCTGCTGGAAGGAGTGGCCGTCAGCACTCTCCTGACGCTGCAGCTCTGCATGCTCTCCTGAACGGACAGGTGTTAGCATCAACGAAAACATAGAACTAACATTGAGCCCACAACAACAATAGTCTGGTTTCAAGTCAGCATTATATTTTCAAGCAGACTTTCATATTTAGAACAATTAAATATTTATGAATGTCGTGCAAAGAAACGTATAAACAATACAGAACTTGTAGTGAGCTTATCAGGTCAGGATTTCCAAACTCTAACCTAGTGCATTTTTGGTAAACATACTTATAAATAAATTACAATTTAGTTCAGGATGAAGTGAAGGGGCTGAACTTCATGTAGAAATGCTTAACCCCCCCCCCCCCCCAAAGTGACAATTCAGTTTATACAACGAGAAGATTCCCAGTCACATTGCATTTTGTCAGGGGCGCCGGTAGCGGAGTGGTTAATGCGTCCCTATGGACGGAGGCTGTGGTCCTCCAGACGGGCGGCCTGGGTTTGAATCCCACCTGTGGCTCCTTTCTCTCATGTCACTCCCCACTCTCTCTCGTCCTGATTTCTGACTCTATTCACTGTCCTATCTCTAAATAAAGGCATAAAAAGACGTTAAAAAAAAATTGCGCTTTGCCAGTCCAATCTCTGCACTTCTGTTTGTACACTGTATCATAACTGCACACAGAACAGTGCACAGTTATGACTACCCTTCAGTGTTTATTGTTCAAGAAATGTAAACTGGGAGTCATTATCTGCATGCCTCCTTCTCTTCAAAACTTACACAACCTTTGATTAAAACTAGTAAAACCGACAGTCCGACAGTATGAGGGTGCAGCAGAAGCAGATTTGTGTTTATGAACAGTCTCAGCAGACGGCTGTTCAACATGTGTCTGGCTCTGCTTGAGGTTTCTGCCTGTAGAAATTGAAGTTTTTCCTCGAAACTGTTACTTTGCTAAATGTTGCCAAGTGCTTTGGTTATGTTGGATTAATGTTGGGTCTCTGTAAATAACATAACAAACACTACGGTCTAGACTTGTGAAAACATTTGTTATAAATCGACACTGTACAAATTACTACTTTACTCTTAACTTGACAATGCGAGCCGGTACATGACTGATACAATAACTAATGACCTGTGTGTGACAAATGCATACTTAGAAACAGGAATCTGTGTGTCTTACCTAGTTTGGGTAGGTGGTCTTTGTAATAGAAGCCTCCTTGGCCGTCAGACACGTACTTGAGGTCTACTTTGCCTTTGTGTCCCATTCGGTAGACATTGGTGGTGCCATTAGACCAGGTGACACTGGCCACACTGCGACCGGACTCTGTGTCCCAGCCACGTATGTCCACTACCTTCCCAACCTTACCCTCCCCGCCTACACACACACACACAAACACACACACACAAATATATAAAAACAAACATACACAAATATACAGAAACAGAAATGCATCACTGGGTTGGAGAAGTGGGAGAAGAAAAATATCAGCTCATTGAAGAAAGAAGAGTCAGCAGATGAAAGAAATTGTGTTTTTGATCGGGAGAAAATGTGTGGAGAACAGACAACACGTGTAATTATGCAGAGTAAAATTTGACAAGCACATTGCAAACATATGAGACAAATGAGATGACAGACATTGGCAAAGACGAGTGAGAGACAATTTCCCCTGAAGAAACAAAAGCTGCCAAGAGTTCAAGTCATTTTCTGCCTTTTTCTAGAGCCTGCTCAGTCCTTAATTGTTCTCTCCTTGAATCAAATACTTCAGGAACAAATGTCCTTTGAAATTCAAACAAACAAAAGCACCAGGTAAAACATATAAGAATCCCCATTTTCCATCAAAACATATCATTATCAATGCCCATTCTAAATCCTGTGTGTAAAGACCTGTACATCATGTTTGATGGTGTAAAAGAGTCCTTGTTAAACCTTTAAAGTCATCACGCTGACCTAGTGCATTACCACACCAACTAAACCAGTGACCCGGGAGAGCACATGGCAAGCTGGGGGTTACTGAGCATGCTCAGTGCTTCCTGTATGCACTTACAGCTTACACTATTTAAGCCTGATGAGTGACTTAACCAAACCCCAGGGCGTTGATTTGAAAGACACCAAAAGGACATTTTGACTCATTCGCTTTAGCCCAGAAAAAAAGGGAACATTGCTATTCTCAGACACAAATATGACCCCAAACCAGAGAACACATAAAGATACATTAGCATTCCTCCTTTCCCTAAAGGGAACAGTCAGGGGCTTCAATGTAGCCCACTGATGTGGAAGATCGCTCTCAATTACAATTTTGACTATTTCAGACATCAACCAGGGCAGATTGTTTAAATGTGAAATGTAGAAACTGTTCAAAACTGTAACAGCATGAACTTGATTGTGTAAAGTAAAGCTGAAGACATTTTATGGACACAACACAGCAGAGCAGAAGGAATGACCGATCTCTAGTTTCTCAACACCTGCAACAAACACTTCGTCTTAAGTGAATGTGGTTCTCAGTTTATGCCACCACACAGGGCTGGAACAAAGAAAAGAAAAACAAAGACAAATGTTACTGAACAAAGACTCTGTGAAGACACACACTGACGGGCACATCTGTGCAACAGACTCATATGAGTCACCAGCAATATAAGAACACACAGACACATACTAACAGGACATTTGGTGGGTTAATGAGATGTGAGGTTAGAATGTTATTATGGGTTGTGGATGGTGAAACACTTTTAAGAGGTACAGCTTCATGCTCAAGAAGGTAGGGGGGCCTGCTGAGTCGGCAGAGCCATGTTAATGGTTAGGAACAGTCCACCCCGCAGCACCAGCACTCACCGTCTTGGTTTCCCCAGTCCCAGTCAGGTCCACGAACCACTTTAACCCCCTGGAAGATTCCTTTGAGGATGATCCGCGGAAGGTTCTGCCTCGGTGCCAAGCTCACTCTGTGATAAGAGCATGAAGACACAGCTGAACAAACGGTTCGACGGACCACTACACAATGTCAAGACCTGTTTACGAAATCCATAATACACATTTGTCCAGATATACATATTCAAACCACAACAAGGCATTCACTGTTCACTTTGACTCTGTGCCAAAAAGGAGCCAGAGAAACATAAAGAAGATCTGTATCTCAGTTTGCAATAGATTCACTACATTATACAAGATTCAGGATCGGGGTCGCCAAGTATTTGTCGGACATTTTATTGACTGATAATGAATTAATCATCAGATACTTATAAAACACAAATTCTGATGAGGAAACAGTCTGACATGCTCAAAAACATAAGCTGCATTTATTGCATTTCCCATAAAATGTTTGAGAATAAACAATAAATCAGATAACTAAAGGCTGCTGTCGCAAAAAGATCATCGCGCACTGTGGATCTGCACAAATCTGCTGATACGATACAAATCACGACACAGAGGTTATAATTCAATACACTGCGATAAATTACTATTCAGGCTGTTAGATGATGTACTGGTATTGCAATTGTTGTAAACTTATTTTAGTTAAACCGTCATGTCAATTAGAATATAATACCACCGTATGCATCAGTCTACGTAAGACAACAAGGTCACTATCTTATGCAAACTGACCACTAGGGTCTAAATGTGTATGCATCCCTGTCTCGGTTACATCCAACATCATACAGTATAACTGCTTTTTACCATAAAAGTGAGAAAAATCAAGTCTTATTAGGTTAACTAAAAATAAAATCATGATCAAAATCATCATGAAGTGCTCTGGTGAGCAGATACATAATATCATACATCTCAAGTGCATGGATATATCACACCTGACAAATAACAAGAATGAATTTGGTAAGCTGAATGTTTTTTCTTTCGTTAACATATTCATTCATTAAAATTGACTGAAACACAATATCTACTTTACCATTATCAATCAATCGTCTACCAAACAGAAATCTGCAAAACGTTTAGAAAAGCTTTAAAACCTGATTTGTCAACATCACTTTTCTTCTTCTCCTCTTCCATTAGCACAGTACTTCCTGTTTAGTGTTACGTCGTGTTCCTGATGTATTTTTGCTTCCTACTGCTGAAGAACATGAACTCTTCTAAAACCACACACTGTTCTTCTGCTTTTATTTGAATACATCAATATTGATGTTGGTAGGTATCCCAGCTCTGCCGCCTCACAGATGACTATTCAGTTTCCTGATCTGCGTCTATAAGGAGTTCGTGCTACGGTGTGTTCATGTGTTAAGCAGGATGTGTACTTAAGACAAAGTCATTTTTTTTAACCTATGCAAAGCCACAGACACCAGTGTCAGAGTCCTCTTAGCTAGCACTGACCTAAAACCTGAACTATAATAACAGATTCAGAGTTAGGTTACATGGTCAAATATAGTTAAATAGTCATCAATATCTGACATACCTTATGGTAAAGATTTGATCAGATCTTGGTGCAAAGGAGCTGCCTATTCCCATACTTTCTTGAAGAGATCAAAACCAAGCTTCCTTTCAACCCGAACAGCTTTTCAGATTGACTCAAAGACATAGAAAATCCAGCGTGATCAAAAGAAAAAGAGCCTTGGGAGAGCTGTCGTCCTCAGGGAGCCTCATGGAGGCTTTGCTGCTCCTACATGTCTCTCTTGTGATAGGCTTTTGCTTAAAGTTAGCCTCAGCTAACTTCATCCCCTGTCACTGGCCGGATTTCCCAGGTTCCCTGGTGCTACAGCAGCAAAAAGCAGCACATCAGGCTCAGAGAGCCAACACACAGTCAATCTCAGAATGGGACTGAGCCTGGACAGGTCTGTGCTGAGGACGGTGAGTATCTGCGTATAAAGCTTTGAGCCTAATCCCTGAAAAGCAGAGCTATCAGGAAGCAGGCCACCTTAGGGCAGAGTATAGAGCACGTATAGGATGTTTAATTTCCCATATCTAAGTACAGGAGGCCAGATGGAGATTCATTTGCTGTTCACTCAGTACAAAATGTGTGTATTCAAGAAAATATTGCCACAACAATACATTAAATTGCTTGTGTTGTGCTTTTAGATCTTTTCTTGGAATGCAGGGTATAAATAGTTCAATTGTGAGAAGGCTAATTAAAGGTGTTGGTTTTAGCATCTTCCAGACTTCCTGAACTCGTAGTATTAAAGGTCAAGGAGCGTGTGGCAAGCAGTGCCAATGTCCTGATGGTACAAAGCGGATCTAGTTCAGACCTCAGCTCCTGATTGGAACTTTGTTTACAACAGGAAAGTAAGTTCATTCAAAGACTCCTCCTAAAACTTGACCCAAGATTGTTTCGATAGTACAGAGGATATAAAGTGGCAGATGTCACTACTTCTCGAGATATTAACATGACCTCAGTGTTGTTGCCATGTTTATGTAGCCTCTCCGGGAAAGACAACAGCTCTTTCAGAGGATCAAGCTTTCTAATCCTGCTCGGCCAAATGTCACCTCAGCTCCCAGACAGGATGAGGACGAGAAACCTACACCTACTGACAGGACAGCTGGGTCAACAGTCAGCCCAGGGGTTAGCTTTGCTTTTGGAAGTAAATAGGAATTCACAGTGAGGTTCAGTCAACCAGATCAAGTGTCAGCCATGTTTGCATTTACTGTTTTTACTTTGGTTCGCTTGTGGTGCCTTTACTACAGAGTGGGAACAAGAATGTAGACTGAAGCACAATGCTGTGAATGGTTGAAACATCAGAGCATAAGTTTTTTGTTCAGCTTTGGTAAAGTACTGGACCTTTGCCCTAATACGTACAAAACAACATTGTGCTTGTAAAAATATTCATCAAAAATCGATTTGATCTATTTAGGACCGGCTACAGTTTCACAAAATGTAAACTAAAGTACTGACGTGTGTTCTTATTACTAATTTACTTTACTACTGTACTTTAACACTAATGAAGAAGACTACCATGTTACAGCTTTCATTGGGTCTTAACTTCACTTACCAGAGAACTAAACCCTTTTATAAGCACTACAGAAGACCGTAGTTTGTGTTGGAGTGATAAGAGTGACGTGATCAAATCTACATACGTACATTTCTCGTAAGGAATGAGCACAAACATTCCAGCTAGCCCACTTGAACAAAGTAAAAGTGAAAATGTAAAAAGCAACTCTAGCTAGAAGCCGGAGAAAGTACTGGAAACTCCGTGGTGGGGATTGGTTTGATGTGCCGTAATCGTGACAACAGGGTGGAGAATTGAGGAGGTCAGCTGCGGCAGTGCAGCTTGATGTGCAAGAGAAGGATTAAGCAGGGAGTCGACCCGACAGGTTGCCTGGAACTGCGTGTGTGTGTTGTTTGTGTGTTGAAGAGCCGATTAACCAGCTGCATACCAACCATCTCCTCGTAAACATATGGTACACGCATATGCTGCCCTGAGCGCTGTCAGCATGCACACACACGCCTCCCTGTGTACAACAACAAACGGGTGTTAAACAAATGCAGGACTCCGTGAGCCATTCACAACGTCCAACAGATTTCTGTAGTGAAGACTTCTAACTTTTCAAGCATATTGCCTTTAGATTTCAGGGAAGTCAGCTCACTAAATACTTTAAAAAGACGTTAATTTTACTCTAACTTCATTTAGCAAGTCATGACTTTTCTGCGACAGGCTTCTCAAAACTTTGAGTGTCTTATTATCTTTGTCTTGTTCAGTGTACTTATGTAATTCTTACTTTATACTTACTTCACTTTAGTTTTTTTTATTTGACATACTGTAAGTTAAGCATTCTCTTTCCACCTTATTTATGTTGTTTTAACAATTATTACTCAGTGAGTGTTACTGTCAGTCAACTTGTATTTATGACATGACACACCTGATGTTACGTTCCTTCTTTTTTCATGTGAGTGACTTTTTTTCCTTACAGAGAACAGAGAACGTTTTAAAATGATCATCCCTATTAAACAATTATTATAATTATCCACCCTTTCTTAACATTCATTTTGTCTATCTCATATCCTGGAGATTCACAGTTAGCAAACATTTCCTGTAGCAGCAGCATAATGCTTTGAGAGCAGCACATGTTTCTGCACCTCCGCTTGCTTTATATCCAACACCTGTTTTGTAATAATAGCTGTCACAAAGGAAGTTGAATATGTTAAGATGCTAATCCTCACCGTTTAGGATGTTAGCATGCTAATCCAATTACATCTGTTGTGATGACAATGGGACACTGATGTACAGTACATCCGGCTCAGGCCTCACAACATGTTTGTGATGGTACAACTGTGGAGTGTCAGCACGACTTCCCATTGTCCCCTCAGGACACACTCGAAGTTCCTGCCAACAGCATGTCTGTAAACTACAAATAGATCCAGCCTGCTCAAGCTGCTATTAAACTCTCACACATGTTTGGTCCTCATGAAAGGAACCCCTCTTAAGTACCAGAAACCCAAACCCCTGTCCCCTAAGACGAATCACTGCAGGACAAAAACAAGTCCCAGTCATTATGAAACCAAGCTAAATTTGACTTTCCATGCAGATATCGACAGAGAGTCCCATGACTGCCAGATTATAAATAAGTCTTTTGAAATGCTCTCAGTGAAATATGGGTCAGTGTTGTGTGGATATAAAGAAGTACTGTGTGTTTTGGGGAAAAAAACTGTAGTGTACTCCTCTCTTTTAATATCTGATGAGAGAAAAAAGTGACTTTCATGTGATGATCACCCAGAGAGGAACACTCAGACCCTCTGCTGAGCCACAAACACAACTCTGTTTTCACGGAGGTTACGCAAAAATGTATTTGATAGAAGTCAAGTTATTAAGACACATTTCAAAGTATGAACGATTGACTAATGACATGACTAAACAACATCTCAATTGTGATGATATAATCCACACATTTTATGTTTCTTCATCACTACCAACAAGCTCAAGTCCGACTACCTGAGGACGGCCACTGCCAACGAAGGGTAAATTTAATATGAATTTCCTGTGTAAAACCCAGCATTTGATTCTAAATGTATTCACACTAGGGCAGTCAGGATAACATAATAATAAACTTAGAGTAGTAAAAACAGAATATCAATACCTGTATGTATCGTTACCATGACAATAAAAGAAGAAGTCCTAGGCACCCAATATTGGATTGATTTCTTGTTTTTAATTACCAATAATAAAAACACCTGTTCAATGTTCAGGTACCAAAGTTTCCAACGTGTTTGTGTGATTTATTCAGTGCTCCGTCTCTGGCTCACGGCAGCTGTTTGTTAAAAACAGTTTGACGCTGATCCAAAGAAACAAACAAATGTCCAAAATGAAATGACTTGATGTGTGACGTTCCCGTTTATTGTAACATATGAAGCAGACAAACCGTGATGATGATAGGATGAATGATTGTTGCCGAGATTAACAATGTTTGTTGTTGTTTGTTTACGTTACGGTAAGAACCGTATGTTCCCACCAACGTCCTGTTTACCCGTGACCTAAAAACACTCAAACATACGAGCTGACCAATAAACTGTTTCAATTATCACCACCTAGTGTCCAAAATAAAGTTAATGAACATAGAAACCATTGAAATACAATACATAAATACACACACACACTAACTTGGCTCCTACAAATATGACTTTAGAATTATGAGCTTCAGTACTTTTTGATACTATCAATCATTAAAATAACAGATTTTAAAAGTATGTTTTATCTTCATGAAAGGAACCCCTACCAGAAGCCCAAACCCTGTCCCCTAAGAAGAATCACTGCAGGACAAAAACAAGTCCCAGTCATTATGAAACCAAGCTAAATTTGACTTTCCATGCAGATATCGACAGAGAGTCCCATGACTGCCAGATTATAAATAAGTCTTTAGAAATGAAAGTATCAAAGTCGTGAACATTTGAAAACCTTAAAGATACAACATGTAGATTCCACCACCAGGGGGCTCTCAATCAATACTACAATAACAATAGATGACGTTGATGCTGGCGGGGAATCATTGGGCTACGTAACATCTGGTGTTTCCACGGCAACGATAAACATTCTGGCTGTCATGGCGGCTCTGTATTGGCGGCCGCCAAGACAAGACACGTCCCGTTACTACTATAAAATTACGGATTTCTCAATAACATAGGTTTAGTCGATTTTTAATTAATTTAGACATTTTAGTGTAAACACTGTCGTAAAATTTGACATATTGTACGTTTAATACACACTGCTCATTCTGGGATTAAATCAGATGTTTGAAAGCTTGGGGACATCTAAACAAGACGTAAAATACATTTTTGTAATCATCATGGGACTAAATTTGACCTAATCTAAGGACAAGAAAGGTTGGCTAAATGTCACGCCATTATAACATCATTATGTAAAACTCAATTTGTTCATTTCTATGTAATACTTGAGAAAAACATTTTTTCAAAGAGGCTCATTTTAGTTTCGCCTCCAGGGGGTGTATCATTCAAATACGACACGGACGGGAGTAGAAAAAGAAATGATTGTTATGCTGAGCGGAGCCGAACAAGCACTGCTTGATAAAAAACGGGAACTTATAAAGAAGCCTATTGAAATGAGTCCTGAGACTAGTTTCATTTGCATGTGGCTTGAAATTCTGACTTGAACGAGCATTCTCAATCAGAATAAGGAGTCCAAAACGATGAAGGGTTATTTAAACCTTTTTATAAATTGTGTGTAAATGCACGAGGAAATGGATTCTTCCTCTTCTTTGAGTTTTACAGGTGAATGGTAAACCAGCCTATAGGTGCATCATGTACGCAGATATCACTGCACTGCTGCTCTGAACAGACAATATTTATCCATCTCACAAAAATGAACTAGCACATGCAAGAGAGATATTGCTAAAGCGGCCAATGCATGAAATAACCAGATCACATTCAGTTAGAAGTCGACCGATGTTGGTTTTCCAGGGCCGATACCGGTTATTAGGAGGTCATGAGACCAATAACCAATATGCATTAACAGGAAAATGGAAAATCTTTGTATTAAAATTTAAAAAACGGGAATATTAAAACTCTAACAATGGACTTCTTTTAAATGCTTAACCGGAGACTCTCCTCCTGCTCCTGGCTGCTCTCATCTCTGTGCATGTCAGTAGCACCCAGGCTTCAGTGTTGATTGGCTATTACTCGTGTGACGTCTAGCCAACAGATAGTGCTGTGGGCAGGGCATTGGGTGAGACAGAGTGGTGAGGGAAACACACACCTGCAGTGGAGCCAAAGTTGTGCACTTTTTACTTAATTCATTTCATGGGCAATCGGTAAAATAAAACATAGATATTGATAATCGGCCAGGGTGATAATCGGTCGACCTCTACATCCCGTGCAAGCAACTGACCCAAAGTCTTCCATAAGAACTATTTAATCAGAACAAAACTACATGTAATCACAGCCGCTGCTCTCAGAAGTGAAGGTTTCAGCATTGATTGGTAAATGATGAACACCAAACCAACATCCTTAAAAAGGTAATTAATACTCAATTCAGAAGCCAGGACCTTTGATGAAGTTTTAATTGCCACCATGGCTGGCTGACTTCAGCTGAGTCACACACTCTTATGCCCCTCATGATCATCAGTATACCATTCATGTTGCAGACCCTATAAAAGTAATCTCCCTGAGAGCCTTTGTGGAAACAGGCCCAGTGTTTATCTTCCACGTCAAGCCATTCAAACGTACTTCAGACAAAAAGAGCTTCATCTTCTCCACGTTATTCAGATTAGTGAAACTAATTACAGTGATGCAATGTTAGTTATTCCAAAGACAATACTCATCCATTTAAGAAACACAGCACTGAAGCTCAAAGATCTCGTAATAGTTTTCAATCAAGAGAGTTAAATACAGATTCTTTATAAAACATCCACAGGGTTCATATTTCAACTGGACCTTTAATGTGACTATTTTCACTTCCGCTTGTGCTTACCTAACAATAATACCTTTACTGCAGGGACCTCTAATACCACACATCTAGACTAGAATTGCTATTGCAATGTCTTACATTAGATTTGAGTTTTGAGAAAAACTTGGCTGTGGTATTCATACCTTTGTTTTTTTATTTCATATATACATACAGGACTAGATGTTATGTCTCATGTCATGTGTGTCTTGTAAGCTGCTACTGGACGCTTTCAATTTCCCTCGGGATCAACAAAGTATCTATCTATCGATCCATCTACACACAACCTAATGTTACACATTTGAATGGTTGCACTTGTATGGAGTCGTACCATCTCAGAAATTAGGAGGGGATGTTTTGGACTTATTTTCAGCTGTTCAGGTAAAGCTTGATCTCACTCAGGTGACATGCATCGCTAAGACAACTTCTAAGTAAGTCCGTAAAAAGCTGTGGTTGCTGATTTTAGCATTATTTGACATATTTGCTTTCAAAGACAGGCTGCTCTATAAATCTGACAACAAAGATCAAACATATCAGGTATCCTTAAACTATGGCATCCCTAAAATAAAACTGCCGCCTGTAAATGATTATTATCATAACGTATTGTTAACTTAAGCAGTGGATGTTTGAAAACATCTACCGATTACTTCAAATAAAAACTGTCCAGTCAGTTACGTTAAGTTTTGGTGCAGTTCCACATGTATGGCAGTGGCCTGTAAAGAAGGTCACATAAAGGTCTTTGTTTCATACACAGAAATTAAACCTAATGAGGGACACAGCTGTACCAAGCAAGAGCTGAGCCTCAATGGCAAATCAATACTTCTGAAGAGAAACTGAGGTGGGAGAGTGAATGAGATCCCAACCACTGTCAAAATGCTTCAGAGTTACTGCACTACTGGGACTCTGCAACATTTCCAACCCAACCAACAAAGGCAAACTGTTCCACAATCTCATGTGAACTCGACCTTAATCCAAAATTTACTTTGATAACAATGTTTGCATAGAAGACAGAATGTCACAACATGAAGCCCTATTAGGACATCAAGATACAATCAGTAGAGAGATGAAACTCGATTCATGTCATCCCATGATTTGGAGCTACAGTCTTAACTATTTATTTGTCCCTTCTGTGATTAAATCGGATTTTATGTCTCACTTCAATTCTGAATTTCGTGCGGAGTCAGACATCTGAAGTCGAATAACCTCTAAAAGGGGCTTTACCAGGAATTTTCCTCATATTTTATGTTTCTGTGGATATACAATCAGCTTTGATGGTAAATCTTCTTTTTATTTCTTTAGTACAACATGCCATATTAACAAAGCAAACTGAATTCTTGGGGAGCTGTGACAGCAGTCCTTGCCCTACATATACCAGGATGCATTGTGTGTGAGCTGTTACGCACAGCTCTGACTCGTACAAATAAGACTGAATATCTGAAGGAGCTAAAACACAGCCGTAAGGTGCACCATATCATAACTTTCTCTGGACCTGCTGTCGCTGTTTGCAATGTATTTCATGGCTTCTTTGAAATATGTAAAAACTAAAAAATCAAAGCTCTTAAAGCCTGTGGTTCTCAGGGCCACTGACTTTGACAAATAACAATGCTGGTGTCAAAGGAAGAACTAATTGTGACGCTGCACTGATCTGCAGCCACAGACACAGAGACTGTCAGTAAAAGCAGAAGGTGATTTTCATTCTGTTTGTCTAAATCCATAGTTAAGGTAAGTTTCAAAATCAGGGGAAATTCCTCTTTTTGAATATACATTTTGGCTCAACCAGACTGAATCAAACTCTGGTTTCCAGACGGTTGAGAAAATAATTATAAATACACCTAAAAACTAAAGATAACTAGAATATTTATAGAGTCAAACAGGTCGTGACTCAACCACCACTATTTTTACCGTTCCTTTGACAGCAGGCTCAGGCACATAGATGGGACAGAGTTGGACCAGGACCTGGCTAAGCTATAGAAGAAATCTGGGTCATACATATCACCTCGTTAAAAAGAGAACAGGCCATCCAGCTGACATTCAGACGGTGCCTGGAGGCAGTTTGGAGCTTTACTGTGAACTGATGCAGAAGAGTGGATTCTGAAGGGAGAGCTGGATACACAGGACACTTGGAATCAGCTCACTAAACATTTATCCACAGCGGGCCCAAGCGGGATTTGTCTAAGTTGACTAAACACAGAAACAAGTGCACTTTTTGTTTCCATTTAAATCTTGCAGAAATATTCACTTCTAGATTAAAAACTTTTATTTTACAGTGCAGTAAGACTCACAGTTCAACACTGTTTACCATTTACCCTCAAAAACTAAAGCTATAGATGTTCAAATGGACCGTGACTGACACAAGTTAAGTCGATCTTGACACAACCACTAAGAAGAATGTGTGTGAGGGTAAAATGCAGAAATGAAAACCAGACAGCAGAATGCAGACACCTCCTCCTTTTTTACCTTCAATTCGAACCAACAACTGAGTCAAATCTGTGTTCACTGTTGCTGTGAAAAGGTTATTATAGGTCACATGACCACACGCTGCTCATAAACAAAAGCTTCAGATCAACTGAAACTGCTCTGCTGTAAACAATGGTTCTCAACAACATCAACTTCTCCCACTAATACATGTTTATGTTGTGTTTATGTAACGCTGGAGTGCAGGCCGTGCTGTCAAAGTACTTCTCTTTCCTTGCAGTAATATTTATTTTGAATATTACTCACTCAATAGGTTTGTAAGAATACTAAAATAAAGATCTCTACTCCTTCTAGTACAAACTAAAATAAATCTTTGCATTGCATAATGTACGACGTAAAGATAGCTGAAGAAGAAGATTCAGAACGCAAAACAGGGAACATTTCCCCAACAAACACACTTAATTAAAGCCCACCTGACAGGTCAGGACATTTCATTAATCAGGTTATTGCATTAACGTAAAGCAAGAATGTCGTAGAGAGTGTTAACCTGTTATTGGTTAAATTTAAGACAAGATCATCGGCTATCACACTTTAGACATTTCAGAGTTACAACTACACTTTCAAAATGTCTGTTTGGTGAGTCACAAATCATGTGCCTCTGCCATAGTTGATAAGCAACTCACCTGTTTGCATGCACTTAATTACAGACATCAACAGGACAGGGGATCCAGAGACACTATTAATGCCCTCTGGAGTCAGGATTATCAATGTCTCGTTTCCTTGTTGAAAGTACTTTACTGTAACTGTCCATGGTCTGCAGAACATAAAGGCTGCATCTGACCGTGTTCATGAAACTTTCTGATTAATACTTCAATGCTTCTGGGTTTTACTTAAAAACACAAATCCCTTCAATAGAAGCTGTATGCTGTGAAAGCCAGTACAAGACGGAAATTCTCATAATATCTCAGTCTAGTTTAGGCATGTGAAGACAGACACTGGACTACCAGAAGTTCATTTGTGAAAACAATGCTAATCGGGTCAAGAAGTTCTTACCTCCTATAAGGTGAACAAAGCCGGTTAGCCAAAAAAAACAATTTAACAGGCGAGCCATAAGAAGAATTAGTAGTACTCACGGCTGGGAGTGTGCTGTCTCGTAACGCTCAAAGGCATGGCCCAGGTCATGCTTGTTGTTCATGTAACACTGGGTGCACAAGTCATAGTCGAAGCACACTTTGCACTTCCATCGCATTCCCATGATGCCATGCTTCTTGCAGCTATCGCAGATTATGTTGGAGTGGCGCACACCTGCGGGGGTTAAAGAGAGAAGTGAGTGGGGTTGTTTATTCAAAATGGTCCACGTTTTCATTTCTATTCTATTTTGCGACAAACAAATAGTAAGGAACTTGTCGTCTCTTGTATAGTGAGTAGGATCTTCAGTGTATCTGTGATATGCAGGTCGCTGAAGCATTGTGGGCATATGTCATGTCCTTACAGTTGAAACTTTCCACAATGGCTAATATCATGAGATGTGGAAGAACTGAGGCACAAACAGCATGACAAAAATATCCCCACCCCCTCAGCTCCTCATCTCTTCTCCTCCTCTTCATTCGCTCCATTAATTGAAGGGCAAGCTTCTGAGGCAGAAAAATGTCGCTTTATATAGAGCAAAATGCTAATGAGTCCTGCATTAATGTGTGTGTCATTCAAGTCCAAAATAGAGCTGGATGGCTGACCATGAGAGATAGACTGAACTGTATCAGACTTTCTCAAAACAGGCTTTGTGCAGACGGACTCGCAGGCAAATCTTTTTAAAGATAGACACGTGGAACCGGTTTTTCAGAAAAAACATGAGACCCAAGAGGCTTATAGAGAAGCTATTGAAAGGACCTTGTTTTTTCAACTTCTTTAAAAGCAAAAAAAAAAATAGCCCCATGTACAGAGGCTATAGTCCTCAAAGCAGGTGGCATGGGTTCAAGTCCAACATGTCATTCTCCACCTCTCCAATTTAAATAAAGTCTAGATTTATTTTCATAATACTTTCTTTACCTTTTCTTAAAACTATCATTGTCTGGAACGTGTGTGGATGAATGCATGCATGTGATATATGTTATTCTATTATTCTTCTACTCTTTTTTCTTTTTAGAGAAGAACAGCAAATTCATTTACAGGATGTGCAATGAAAATAAAGCCGAGCTTACCGATTTGAGCGTTGTCATAAAGCAGCAGGTCAAAGGCACCCTGGTAGCCAGTGCGGTAGTTGGTCCGTGTGCCGCTGTCCCACTGCACCACCACTGTCTTGTCCGGCGTGGTGGTGCTGCCCTGCCGCCCGATCTCCACCACAGTGCCTACGTGGCCCTCTCCATCATCCTGGTTTCCCCATTTCCAGTCCAGGCCACGCACCACGCGCATGCCCACCTCCATGCTGCCTCTGCTGAGGCCTGGCCTGGAGGCTGAGCGCAACGGCCGGGGCCTGGCAGCACTGTCAGAACCGCTGTTACTGGGCCTCCGAGGCTTCTGAGGGACGGAGCTGGATCGTGCCGAAGATATGGCAGGCAGGGACGGCACAAGGGGGGTTTCAGGGAACAGTTCAGGGGTGACTGGAGGTGAGAAAAGATAAAAGTTCAGCATAAACAAGCAGAAATGCAGCAGCATTCCACCATATAAACACAGAGAACATTTTCCCCTGTATAAACACACAAGTTGCTGATAAATTGGGATTGGCATGTGATTAGAAATCCATTCTTTTCTAACTTGTAGAAACTTTTGGGTTCATCCCACTGCTTTCAAACAAGAAAACAAATCAAACAACCGGTGTGTTGTTGTTAGAGGCTGCTGAGGGACTCCGTAAGCAACATGCCATATGTCTCATTAATATCTGAGCAGTGTTTTTCCCTTTGCAGGTGGATCATTCACTGGAGTCCTTGCTGTGTATCATGGCACACTTCTGGAGAGAGCAGCTGGACACAACTGCTACGCCCCGCTGCGCTAATCAAGCCCTGACCCGAAATAAGCAAACACACACACAGACACACCAAACACACACACACACACACTTATAGTTACATCCTTGGCTGATCAGACCATTTTTAACCCTTAACCAGTGTCCTTGAATTGTAAGATGTCAACATACGAGTATCCTAAAGAAAAATAAACAAAGCTGTTTTACAAATCTTAAAGTCTTCACAAGATGACATAAAAAAAGTCAAAATCTGGTCACGAGGACAAAACTCATGATCTCACACATTCACACCAACACTGGAGACTGATTACTCCAGTGTTGTGAATGAAAGCCGCTGGTGCATACAGGAAGTAAGGAAAATTGACTTATTTGGCGGCTTGACTCAGCAATGTAGTGTAGAAAGGAACTTTTGTTGAACAGCGTGACCATCAGCAGAAATCTATTCCTGTTCATTAATCACAAGTGACACATAAGAAATATTCTTGTATTCACCGGTGCATTGTTTTGTCTTTTTTAACAAGCTTCAAACTTGTTTAAAGAAATCCTCGGTGAGTCGGCAGTTGTCTTTCTGTGTTTGATCATACAACAAAAGATGTTGCAAAAAGAAAAGCTGCAAGTTTGTAAAACTGAAGGAGAATTATACTGTATTTGAATTCTTTCCTTTCTTAGAACAAAGTGGGTCTAGGACGGTGATACATACAGTGATAATAATAGATATCCAGTCCAAGCAGAAATGGGCATACAGGCTTTATTTAGAAACTTGGTTGTGAGGTCACTGTGATCACACTCCCAGCACGCCCCAACATCCAACCAATTTCTTCTGATCTTTAGCTTTTGTAACTAGACACCAAACAGCCCTTCTGACGCTGAGTTACAAGGTTACAGAAAAATGACAGGAAGGCAGCACATCAGAGGTCAGGAAGCAAATTTATGACTGCACGACCTTCCCAAGGAGGCTACTAATGACCATTGACTGAGATTTAAATTCAACTGAAAACACAACAGTTTAATGTGAATCTGACATTTTGTTCAACTAATGTCAGTGCTGACGGTTTCCTCAATCGCTCATTACTGCACGCTTCTCAAAGACGATACTGATCCAATTAAAAATGTTCTGCTCTTGCTAGAACTCCAGACGGAAGTGAGGAATAAGATGTGGAACTATATCCAGATGCTTTTTTTACACTCAAAACCTTAAAAAAAAACATTTTAACGTATATCAAAACATCACAAAATAACATTAGCAAAGTGTTTAAAAAAGGGGGAATCTGGGGCGCCAGATATAGCCTAGCTATAATGTTGTAGTGCCCCATGTGCAGAGGTTATGCTCATCGCAGCAGCCGTAGGTTAGAATCTGACCTCGGCCCTCTGCTGCATGTCATCCCCCACTCTCTGCTCTCAACATTACCTGTCTCTCTTCAGCTGTCCTATCTTATAAAGGCAAAAAATGGCCTAAAAATATAACTTACAAAGGGGGGGGGGGGGTCTTTGAATAGCACACCAAAGTATACTCTGATTTTAAGACCAGCTGAGGAGATCTGCCACACGCCACAAGAGGCAGACAACAATAACTAATGTTTCAGGTAAGTGATTTAAAATAGCCACCACAATAGAAAGGAAGTAAAGCACACATCATTATTGAGCTTTTCACTGCAGCTTCACTTCACTCAGTTTTAGTGTTACTGCTGTCCATACTAGGACATGTTTTAAAAATCGAGAACACCGACAATCACTGTTTGATAACCTTTCCACAATACGCCAACCAATGTTCAATTTCCAACCATGTTTACTGGAAATTAGCATTAGCATGGTTAGCATTTAGGATCCTCAATCAAGTTATTATTGTTTACTTGCACAGTTATCACATTTTAGAACAAGATACATGCATCAGTAAAAGCACCGATATATCAGTGACTGGCTCGATGTTGATTGAGTAGAATAAATCTGAACACACAGACACACACAACCACCATGCGTGTCCAAAGAGTGAACCTACATTCCTCAACAGATGGTGATGTTAAGCCATCTTTTCTGTTTGCAGTTGCCATTAACCTCAATTGGAGGGACTTCAGCTTTTTTATATGGAAAGTGAAAAAGCAGAAAATGATCTTCAAACATTTTAAACATCATATTTAGACTGCTTCAAAGTGTATCCTTATTTGTGTGTTCATAGCCTTAAGAACATAAAAAATAGCCTCCATTTAACTTGAAATATTCACAGAGAATTATTGGTTTAAAGTATACAGCCCCATAGTTTAGTATTATAAAACAATATAATAATGTGTCAATAACAGGGCACACAGATGTTGGTCATGTGGCTCAGATTACACTTGCATGCTTATCAAGATTACAAAGTCATTTTGGTATTAAAGGCATCTGCTTAAGCATGCTAACATAGGGGATGAGAGGAGGACCAGCAGGCTGCTTATGCTCCATTTTCTGTCCAAAATGACAGCTTAGCCTCTTTTACAATGGAATTATAACCCACCTAATCATTTAGCATTTCAGCGGGCAAACTGCAAACAGAGGAGCTGTCACAGGGAAAGGAAATACCAAATAATTTAGCCTATGTCTAAACCTAGGGAAGGAACTTTTGAATATCATCTCACTTAAGATTTGTTTTTCTGTACAGCAGCTCCACACTGGATAAACTGGATTGAAGAAGAACTGTGACGAACACAGAAAAATGTTAACCTACCACCTACATTTAAAACTGTTCAGCAACCCCCACCACCTCCCTCTCTGCTGCCCCCACACCGTGTCGTTCCAGAGAGAATTCAGGCCGACCACACTGATATCTTATCATTAGTAAACAAACCAGAACCAGGACTGACAGGTAGACACAACACTGGGGAATTCAGGGGAGGACTTTTAATAGTGAGCTTCATCTTTTTCCTCAACAATAACACGTTTGACAATTTCAAAAAGAAGCTTAAGCTGCACTTAAAAAAACATTTGCTAATAATATACTTATCATCTTAATCCCACTACACATTATTTTATAGTGTTGACAGATGGTCACTGCCAGAAAATGAAAGTGAATCTCAAAAATGCAGCAGTATGCAATTACTGCATACCAACCAAGTTATCACCTCTTGTTGAAATGTGGGACAAACCGTCCAAGTTAAGCAGCCACATAAGGTCTGAAAATCTCAAGTCAGCAACTATCAAGGAAAGAACACTGTAAAAAAACAGAGTTGTTGAAAAGGGATCTTGTGAGAAGCTTTTCAGGACTAGATGCAAATATTTTTAAGCACTATATCCTGAGCCATAAAGCCTCATTTGGTGGCCCAGGTAACATTTTGTAATCTACAAATTGAAATGAACAGAGAAAAGGTAATATAGCTTAATTAAGCACAGCTGTCTTTGCAAAGTCACTTCAATATGACAATGTTTAAAGTAGAGCACGACCGATTAATCGGCCAGCCGATAATATCGGCAGATATTAGCATATCCAGCGACTACCGGTATTAGCTAACTTTATCGCAGATATGCACCGATATTACTCGATTTATTCACCAGTCAAACATAATTTAATTAGGGTTTCAGAGTATCACACTAACAGTTATCTGTCACTCGCAGAGGGCGCTACATGGATTACATCAAGCATTGTCACCCTCCAGAGTGTCAAGCAGTGATGCACTTACATGCACAGTTACTTTCCAGTTGAGTGACCATCTTGTCGTCATTTTATATCTTTTCCACAAGAGTTTGATAACTGCATTTGAGGGATCAATGCAATTGATGCATACATCTATATTTCTATCTCTACAGATCGAACATAGATCGCAGAAAGATATGGACCAATGTATCAGTATCGGATCTTTTCTCTCCCTAATATCAGCATCGGACCCAAAAATCCCATCTCGGTCGGGCCCTAGTTTGAAATAACTAATTTTATTGAAATGTCAAGTTGTTAGTAAATATTGTAAAAGTGTTCTCTTATAGTGTTAATGTATAAAGTCTATCATGTTTGCAGGACCCATGTTTCTGTCTTGAACATTGTAATGCAATAAAAACAAAATATCAGCTTTAAATTATGAACAGTGAGAGCTTTACACATGAAATATCTTTAAAAGATCTTTACATTGTATTCAATTTGTTAATCTGGTGTAACAACATGGTTGCTTCAGGCTAAAGTTGGAGGGTCGGGGTCAGCTGTAGCTTTAGCTTTAAAGGGATACTTCACCCATTGAAACATGAATCTGTAGTGAAATTGGGTCATATATTTAGTAGAAATGTGAAATAAATTTTGAAATTGGTGCCTTCTTGACCGAGAAAAGGCAAAAAGTGTCTTTTTGCCTTTTCTTGGCACAGACAACAACTCCCAGAATGCACAGCACGGCAGGACACTCCCGCTGAAGGAGAGGTGCATTCATGTGGTATCGGAAAAATGAGATTCCGAGTTGTAAAATGGACATGAAACACCTGCTCAAGTCGGTTTTGTGTTTTGTTAACATACTTTTTATTCAGGCACGTATTGCACATCAACTCTTGTCTTAAATATAACTTGACTTTAAGATTTCTCCGAGTTGGGAAGTCGGAAGAACGACTTCCCAACTCGGAAACTTGGACCACCCGAGCAGCACCTGAATGCAGCATTACTCGCGGACATTTAATAATAACAATAATACAGCCGTTTCCACAACTGATTCAGAGATTTCTTCCAGAAGGAATTGGCATCTTGGAAATCCCTGGAAGAAAACAGACTATACGTCTGTGTCCATAGGCAAACAGTGACAGCACCGACAACACAAGTCTGCCCCGGCTCCTTCTTCCTCTCACAGCCGCGGACCTAGCCAGCTAGGCTAGCTAGCCTGCCTGTAGGCACCAGCAGCCAGCTCGCCGCTATATTGCGGCTTGTATAAAGAACCACAAACATCCGATTCGAGCACAAGACCTTCAAAATCCCTTTCAGTCATATCAGTTTGAAGTTGAAACATACGTTTTTTCGCTGTTCTCGGTCCATATCAGTGTAATCCGTAGAGACACCCAGCTTGAGCCCGGCTCAGGCTCCCTGTCTCACAGCCGCTGTCTGTCTGCAGAAGCCGCCTGGCAGATATTGCATCTCGTAGAAAGAGCCACGAACATCCGATTTGAGCACAAAACCTTTAAAATCCCCTTCATCCATATTAGTTTGAGGTTGAAACATACTTTTTTCGCCATTCTCGGTCCTTAAGAGCTGTATCCATAGAGACACCAAGTTCGAGCCGACTCAGGGTCCCTGTTCAGCCGCTTTCTGTCTGCAGAAGGCAAAGTCTGGCAGCAAGATTGCGGGCGGCTCGTAGAAAGAGCCACGAACATCCGGTTCGAGCACAAGACCTTAAAAATCCCTTTCATCCATATCAGTTTGAAGTTGAAACATACTTTTTTCGCCATTCTCGGTTGTTATTAGCTTTCTACATAGAGCCCAGCATAGCTTCCAAGCAAGATGGCGGATGTTAAGTTTCGATTCTGGCAGTGAAGCCCCGCCCACTGATCTGTGATAGGTCTGTAGCTTCAGTGGTCGAAAACATGAGGAACTAGCAATGTAGTTTCACCCCTGCTAACCACAACAGCCGCCAGTGACGCAATATGACGATTTTTGCGTCACTGGAGGCAGCTTCTCAGAAAAGAAATTACAGATATTTCTCATCTTAGGGGGAAATGAGGGCTGGATGCAAGACCATTCAATAAAAACACAAGTTTACTACTGATACAAAGCTTAATGCAAATGGGTGAAGTATCCCTTTAACCAATGGCAGCAGTTCATCGTAGGTTAAAAGAACAACACATTATTTTACCCCTTAAGTCCAAAAGCATCTAAATGGCAACCAGACAACAGGAGTTGGTTTCCAGTTGCTGTTTTGACAAGATAAGTTGAACCTTTATTTATCCTACAATGGGGAAGTTTTCAATGTTTAGTAGCAAACAACAAAAAAGAAAAAGAGCACAGCGAGTGCACACAGGTCACAGGAAATCAAACGCAGTAACAGAATTCTCATATATTCCTAATATTTTAGCACATCAGTTTTAAATTATTTGAATATGGTTGCACATGAGTGAATCCATGTCCACTTTGTCTGTTTGAGTGTCTAAGCGCAGTGTGGGATCAAAAAGGATTACAATCTGGACTGATGAAACACAAACAAACTGCTGGTCTGAACTGGGTGCAACCTTCAGTTTCTGTAAATTTACACTTCTATATTAAGCTGTTTTTCCAGATCTTGTTTTCTTGTGTTTAATGTTATCTTGCATCGACCAGCAGGCCAAACTCCAGGACTGTGGTGGTGATGGACTTGATGACAGAATGTGTTCCCATGTTTACTAGGAGCAGGAGTCAATGAAAAATCTGAACCTGAATTATCTGAAATCAGAGATAACCAAGATGTTGCATCAGACATTGACGACATCGACAACTTTTACAACCGTCCATGATAATGCTACTCATTGATATAATAATAAATTGATTTACTAAGGCACTCTTTAAATCCGAGACACAACCCTTCCTAGATAATATTGTAAATGTTGTCTGAGATGGTATTATGTAACGATTTGAAACCAAATAAAATCTGCTGATTACCATATAGCCTCCAAATGTCAAACAGCAGTGTGCTAAATTAATTATTTGAGTCAGAGTCAGCTGATTCACATGGCTCTGCAGGAACTTAAAACCGTAAAAATTAGACAAATCACAGTTCGTAGAGGGAGTGTGGCCTCAGTGAGGAGGATGACAGCTCTCTGCCTGCAATAACAGATGGACTGGCTTCCGTCATACACACTGCTGAGGGCCAATCTGGGAGGGCAACGTCAACCTCCTTCACAGAAACAACGAGACAGGCGTTTGGCCACAACACCAATAAACACAGCCACAAACAAATACATTCAGTCCACGAATACTCAGGCACATTATGTCATTTCCAAAGAGGTGTTTATGCTACTTTTTAAAAAAGCTCAGTTGGTAGAGCAGGTGTCCCATGTACAGAGGCTACAGTCCTCGTTGCTCAGTTTGCAGGTCTGCTTCTTGATCCTGACACCGTGTGGTGCATGTCATCCCTGTATCTCTCTCTCTCTCTCTCTCTACATTTCCTGTCGCTCTATAGCTGAGTCACCCAAATAAAGGCTGAAGCAAAAAAAGAGAAAAATAATACTATATCACAATTTCATCGTTATCTGTTGATAAACTACAACTGTTTTAGAACTCTGATGCAAAGCTTTTAGCTTGTACATGAAACAGAGCACATCACACCAGTTTTAGCTCATCTGAACTGGCTCCCAGTATTTTTTAAACCATTTAAACCTGCTTACAAGATTTAGAATTGTTGTGCGACTAGCCTACATATCGAACTCTTTTAATAATACCTCTGTGATGCCCTGCACCAAAACAATGGAATCCCAAGCTTAGGCCGTAGGGTTGCATGCAAACTCCATAACCTACTTGAACAACAAATTAATACATAATTATTCACTATATTGTCTTGAACTATAGAGCTCACTCTTCCGTCTTCTCTTATCTTTTACATATACTTGTTCTTTTGATGGTGCCCGTCTTGTTGGTTTAATGGCACAATATTTGCACTCATTTAAATTTGATTTTTTAATTTTCTTTTCCTGCTTATGCACTCCACTTTAAAGCAATTCAAGCTACTACTCCCCTGGTATAAAATGTCCCATAACAATTAAGTTTTAGCATTATTAGATTAGGTGGGAATCATTAAAAAACAATTCACTTGAAAGGTAAATTCTTATCAGCAATCTAAATCCAAATGAATCATTTTGCTTTTTGTAAAGAGGAATTAATCACTGCTGGTATTAAAACACTCTTCTGTACTATGTAGATATGAAGGATAACTCATTTCCTCTTAAAGGTTACCAAAGAGGCACACGATGTAAGATGTAGCGTAGCACACAGACCGATCCACATGATTAAATCTGAACAGAAGCAAGAGGAAGCGACACGATTGTTCTGAGGGAGGAGGACTGAAAAACAGTCCAACACAAACACAGAACTGTTGTTAGTCCTCTCAGTTTGATATGATTCAGAACTGAATTACAAAACCATCCACAGACGTTCAAGGTTTCACTTATCACATATAGCAAACTTGGAAGTCTTCACCCAACAACAGGCTGACCTATATACAAACTGTGAACAGTTTCAAAATGGAAAATGACTCAGGAGTATTTTTATTGGCAGACCCTATGCAATCAGATACTGTGTGAAGGCCTGCTCGTCCTCTGACACATGCTCTGACTGCTTTGTTTCTCAACTTTATTGTCCAGGTAAAGGAGGCTGTTTGCAAATGTAATTTCCTATCACTGCAAACGGACCTTAATTATTATCAGCAATCTACAGAAATCTACACACGTGCATTTTTCCTGAATTAAGCCTCATCAGCCCTAATATGAGAAACCTGCTGGAACTGGTTCACGTCAGAAACATCTGGTGGCCTCTGCCAGAGTGAGGACTTTCAGGAAAATCAATAAGAGTAAATAACACATTTAGAAAGGTTTCCTGTGGGGGACAGGCCTAAAATTAAACTCTTCATCTTCTATATCAGACATCCTTCCTTTTCTTGGAATCACTCAGAAAGACAGCCTGGGAAAATATTTCATAGTGATCACCCTTTATTAAACAATATTAGAACAAGTTCAAAATGTACTGCACTGACATCTTCAGACATTTCTTGTCTCGTCAGCTTTGTCCAAAGGCAACCTTACAAAGTGTAAAGGCTGCAACAACAGATTTAAAAAGCAACTTGATACCATCAGAATTGTTCCCATCAGCAAACTTCACCCCTGCAGCCTTTTGTAAAAAACTCCACCACAGCAAACTCTCTTCCTCTAAGAACACTGGACATACGATCCCGCTGTGCTGAGAATATCATGCTAAAATACCCTGGATTAAAATACTCACTCCCAATGATCTTCAGCCCACTTTTGAACATGTTGGCGTCCGTCTGATTCCAGTGTGCCCTCTCACACTGATATTATCCCAGACCAACCAGCAGGACCATCTGAAAGCCTGAGAGCTATGAAGCAGTCATCATGCTAACGGGGGGAGTGAACCCTTTTTAGCTCATTCGCATTATTTGGTTTGCTGTGAACTTTGCTCTTTGTTTAGGAACATGTGGTTCTTTTCTCCTCTGCTTGGCTGATTTTTTTTTTTGAGTATGCGACAGATGTAACTCAAGGACTGGACAAGCCTGATGCTTTATCTGAAAATAACACGCTGAGTGAGAGATAACTTACAGAAGAGCGGTGCTCATTTTTGTAACAGGACTGAGTGAAAATCACCTTAAGATGAATACATTACTTTGCATAATGATGTGGTAGAGTCGTGTTACATAACCGGTAGTGTGATGAAACCTTGATCACTACTCAGGCTATTCATTCTTATCAAGGCTACCCCAGAGAGGATCATTTCACTCAGTGCTGAAAGATGTAAATCAGTACTGTATTCTCTGCCATACAATCATTCTCCTTAAATGAATCCTATATTACACTGTCTGATTAAAATCTTTTTGATAGTGACTCTCACAGCACTGTAACCACTGTCTACTCTAATAGACTCAAATGTCTTCACATGGGCCTTAAACTTGCTGCAGATAGGCTACCAATACAAGACAATATGCTAAGAGATGCTATAAAAAGTTGCTACATTAACTGTGGTCTTGTGTTTTGTGGGATTAAATCAATATTAAATCAAAGCATTGTTTCCCACAGAATAAAACTGTGGAGGTGGCAACCTTGTTGGCTATTAAAGCATTGAAATACATTACCAAATGTATAATATGATATGTGATCTATTAACAATAGGTCAGTTAATTTATTGTGCTTTGTTCCCCTATTTTTCTAAGTGTCTCTCTTAATCCACTCAGTCCAACCCGCCTCCTAACATTTGTCTGTATGTCTGATCTTTTGACATTAGGCTTAACATCAGCAGTGTGTTTTATACGCCAAAGATAACGTTACTCATGTTTTGAACATTTTTCATACGATATTGGGTTATCACAACAGGTGATACTCGTGTTGAGGAGGCTTGTTAGTAAGTTATTTATCGTACTTTATACAAAACTAAAGCCGTTTCTAGGGAATTTCAGGAGGACTGCCCCTGAAATCCTCCTGATCTAGTTGTTCACACATGCACCCCACAGTGGGAGACTATCCCTCTCGGACATGAGAGGGGGCGGGGTGTGTCCTGAAATAAGACATGATGTGAAAAGAACGAAGAAGAAGTGGTGGACGAAGCAATAGATTCCGCTTGAGGATGTTTGCCTTTATGTGGTTCAACAGAAACACAATATCAACAAAAGAGCGGATAAGAACATAGTTAATAAACTTATAGGGCTTTCCCACTTGCAGAAAACTCCGGATATTTCCTGGAGGGGCTGTATATGTGAACGCAAACAGCCAAATTTTTCGTTCAGAATTCACCCAGAGTTTCTCCTGCCAATCCCCTTATAATTTTTCCGAAGCAAGTTCAAGTGGGCTGATGTGAGAACGCCGCAGGATATTCTCTTGAGAATTCACCGCAAGCCAATAGGAGCGATAGTGACGTTTCTATACTGTTACTGCTGTACAGTGCATAGAGTTTATGCATGCGACCACTACGATCTCTGTGCGTGTAATTAAACGGCTGCATTACATTTTCTGTTCATCAGTATGTTTTTCTCCGCTCTTTTGTTGATGTTGTCATTCTGTTGGACCACAAGTAGAATTGATATAAATGCAAATATTATCATTATAGCTTTGTGTAGCGGACTCTGTCCGCTACTTCCAAGTTGTTTTTTTACGTTACGTCTTACCTCAGGAGACCCCCCCCCCCCCCCCTCCCGTCTGACAGGGATAGTCACCAGCTGTGAGGAGCATATGTGAACAACCAGGTCGGGAGAATATCCGGAGCAGTCCTCCTGAAATTATCTAGATATTTTCCGGAGTGCATATGTGAAAACGGCTATAATGTCAGAGTTTGATTGCGTGCATGGAGATCGCAACAGTTGCATTTATATTGTCTACGTTCGTGCACCGATCACAGGGTGAAGTCTCCTGATAATATCCTGCTGCATTCTCACATCACCTCAATCAGGCGTTCTGTGGAAAAAAAACTAGGTGGCTGGCAGGAAATCTGGATCAAGTCCGATTTAAAAATGTGGCTGTTTGCGTTCACACATGCAGCCCACCTGGAAAACTTGAGGAGTTGTTCAGGAGTTTTGTGTGTGAAAGTGTAAAAGCACTGTAAGAGTGTAGAATGACAACAACAGCAAACAGCTGCAGAAAATTATTAAAACAGCGGTATGAGTTCATATTTCTGTCTTGTTCATACACGACTTTTCAACCTCAATCAATGCACTGACAAGAGGGATACACCCTTCTCTCTCTCTCTCTCTCTCTCTCTCTCTCTCTCTCTCTCTCTCTCTCTGACCTGCAGAACATGTGTCAGGGATGCAGCTTACAGTATAAGACGTGAGGAAGAGAACGAGGAGAGTTTGCCCATTGGTTTTTAAATCTTTTATACAACAGTCAACGTCTTCTTTGGCCAATTAACTTCTGTTCATGTAACCGTCATTCTTGCCATAATCGCCACCAAGAGGAGTCATTAAGGCATGGGGAGTCCAAATTGAGTTCAGATCACCATATTTTTTTAAATTAAAATATCAATATTTTGCACCAGCGACTAGAAATGATAAGAGTCAGGACAGCGAAATTGCCGTATCAGTATTTTGTCCCAAATCTATTGTTGGAGGCGGTTCATTTTGTGTATCAAAGCTCTGATGCTAGAGCGAAGTGCTGGATCCCATCGTGCTGTTCCACTACAATGTGACAATTTTAACGAAGACAGGGAGAGAGCAGTGCAAATTATGAATGCTAACTCAAAGAACACAGACCTACAGTGTGTGTCAGGTAGAGTCATAGAGGACACCCTAAATCACCTCACTTACAATACAACAATATATCGTAACTCCTCCCGTCACATTGCTTGTAACATTATTGCAGTGTCTGCATCTCAGGGCCTATTTTTTTCACTTTTAATCACCACCGGTCTGTTACACAAACAGCTACAGCAAGCCAGCCAGATGTCTGCCTGAGTGCTTAGCTTTACTACAGTCTGCAATGACATGTGGCACAATCGTAGCAGCATGGCCATGGATGCACACCGGCTGCATGCATGTTGTCCTTGCAATTACTTTACTGATAAGTAAACCGTGTATGAGCTAAAATGTTAACCACAGTCAAAATAGAAGCAGCGGTACTTCGTTTAAAACAGGAGAACACAAATCTTAAATTAGAAACGCTAATCTTACAAATCTAAAAGATGCTAACTGCAACAAATACTGTTATATCTTCAAATATTAAAGCATCACCTTACTGATTTCACTGTATTGCAAGAAAGACATGCTAGCAATATCCAAAAGGACTGAAATGGCATCATTTGATAAATAAAGCATGCCCAGTTTAGCTGGTTTACCTGCTTGTTCAGTGATGTGCAGCAGGGTGAAAACAGAGACGTACAAACATAGGGAAGAAGAGGAGGAAGCTCCTACGTCCTGCTAAGCAAATAATGCATCAGATGCTGGGGTAAAAAAGCTACCAGCGGTCCTACCAGAATCCAGCAAGATAAAAAAAAAAACGCCTCCTCTGGGCTGAAGTCCTGTGCTGATGTGCTCCCTGAATGAACTGGCCAAGGAGGAGGAGGAGGAGATACAGGGGGCGGAGGAGGACAGCAGCCAGGCCGGTGTTCCAGAGATGAGATCGACAGTATTAAGCAGTCTTAGAGAAAATAGCATCCTGCTGTGCTAGCGAACAGCCTGGCCATGATGAGGACATGAGGATGAGGAGAGAGCCCTGCTGCTGGAGGATGCAGCCAGCATTTAGTCTTTTGTGCCTTGTGTCAGCAAGGATTACCTCCGTGGAGGAGTAAAGGAGAGGAGAGGGAGGAGGATGGCCAGGGAGAGCGGCTGTTTTGCGATGAGCACTGCATTCAGGTTGACGTTCCCACGTCCTCAAATAAAACAGCCAAATGGGTCCTTGCTCCGCATAGGACTCCTCTGATGCTATAATCCATCACCAGGTGACGCAAGTGTCAGTACCATGCGTGTGAAGCTGACACATGCTGTTTACAGATCAATATGTAGAAACACATGCGCATCACGCTCTACATAAGGATGTACAGCCCTCTTTCATAGCCTGCAGGGACACTGTTCGCTCTGCTGCCAATGAGCAGACAGGCACAGGACAGAGGGGAGGGGGAGGGGCAATACGTTCCAGGGGGAGGGTCTTGGTGTTGTTATTTTTTGGGGATGTTGAGGGGGGCTTAAGGGAGAAAAAAGGGGTGGGGTTGGAGGAGATTTTGATGAATGGGCACCTGCCATGATCCTAATTTTTTGTCGCAAACTGGTCTGCGCAACCGCTGCTGATGAGCTGGCAACGGTCTCCTCCAGACTCACAGAGAAAAGAGGGAAGAGATGGAGACAGTGTGTTTTTTGTGTGTGTGTGTCCCAATGCTTTCCTTTGCCTTGAACAATACTCCTTAATGTGACCGCAGCTGTGGGTGACATTAACAATATGGTTTAAAAATGAAGCCAAAATGGCATTCTGTTGATGCTGGCGCACACCCATGAATGTACAGATGGTATTGCCAGCACATGAATGTCCAATGAATGAACAGGAGCTTAGGAAGTGGCTGAGACACAAGCTTGTAATGAAGTTTATTAGACCACTCTCCCATCTTGTAAACAAAGCTGCTGCTGTCCATGTAATAGACTGGTTGGTGTAGATCCTAAAAAAAAGGAGGCATTCATTCACACAGCTCCTCTTCCAACAGACAGTGACACACACACACACACACATATTCATCATCATCATCAGCCTGAGAGGACTGTTCAAATACAGCTTGATGCAACCAGGGAAAAAACACAAAGCTTAGACGCTGGGATATAGCTGCAAGGTGTGTCTGATCCACCAATCATTCTGGCAGGTAAGCAAGCAAGCATTGTGTGAAATCTCTGGTATATTACAAAAGACTAGAGGGAACTGCAAACATGCTTAGGACTACAAAATCCAAGACAAACACTCACAGTTCTAGTCCTGCTCCATGTACTCTGGTCTGCATTACAAGCAAGCAATCCTTGCTGCTCAGGCTAAAGCCCCAGACTTCAAATTTTACCTCACTTACATAGAAATCTAATCCACCCAACAGACAACAGATATGATTGACATTTATTTAGTGTGTATCACACTTAATTATTCTCTGATAGATACTATTATTGCCTACAATTTTGGATAGGATAAAAGCGAACAATTTGGTTTTTACACCAATCCAAATAGATTTTTTATTGACTCAAATACAAAAAATCACCTGGAATAAATACTGCTTTACAACTCCAAAACAGTAGCACGCACAACAAGCGCCCCTGTGCTGCCATCATAGATTAATGTTGCCACAAGGAACTGTTGTTGAAGCCTAAAATGGCCAACCTGTTTTCAAGTATTTTTTAATATGATGATAGCAGACAACAACAGAGTGGTGCTGGTAGAGGAAATAAGAGCTAGCTAAATGACAGCAATTCATGTTGCTCAGAGTCTCATTCACGGACAAATCATGAGAGGGGCTGCTAGCAGAGCTGCAGCTTCATATGGCTCAGCCGGTTTCTTGATGCTGTGTTTGTTTTTAAGTTTAAGATTCCTTGTGTTCATCATTCAAAGCTTTTTTTGCGTTCGTATGGATTTCCCACATCAGAGCTCATCTCTAAAATAGAAGTATCCAGTGTTAATACGGGTGAAACTCTAAATAAAGCAGTTGTGCAAGTGTCACTTTGGTGATCTTAAAATGAGATGCCGATAATGTGTTCCTCATGAGTTTGAATTCATTTCTAGATTCGTTTTTGGCGATGTTTTTAGTCATAACTAAGTCATAAACTAAATAATAAAGTAGTTCCCTTTTTTCCTTTTTTAACACATGGTTTAACTGGGTCCGGGTCACACAATAATTAAAGCGATTAATTAACATACATACAGGATAAGAAGTTTCTAGCTGACATTTGAATATCTATTATCAGTCCAGTACTTGGTAACAATGAATACTCAAGTTCAGATATCGTTACTGGTATCTAGGAGGGAAAAATTGTAGTTGCAACTTAAACTGCCATCTTTGTAATTACAACAACACTTGCTTGACAACTGAAAAGATCCTGGAATAGAAACTGTAAGTCCGTTGTAGTCTCAGGCTTAAAACCGCCTACTTCTTCTGGTCCAAACAAAAACTGGAATCGAAACTTAGGTCATACTGGCTGCTGCATTGTTGTCAGAGAAGCCAGCACTTCCACATAGCATGTTTCTTTAATGTCTGCTGATATAGTAAGGTTATTTTATGATTTAAATCAGAAGACAACTCACTTATTGGTCCTTTAAAACTGTTTATATGCTATGGTGACATGTACTCTTAAGTTCTCCATAAACAACGCCAGTGTTTCAGCCAGGGAAGTTATTTTCTATTTAAATTTAAACTTGATATTTTCTCAATAAACAGACTGCGGGTTTCACGTGATGTGAAAACCAGTTAGCATTCCTAATTTAAAAAAAGGGTGGTCTGTAATCTACAAGCTATCTGATAAACGTGCACCTTTAGATAGAAGTTTGTTGTATTAAAACTGTCTACAGAAAATGCCTGACACATAGAGTCTATGTATAAAGAGAGTGTTTCTGCCTAAAGTCTCATCAGTTAATAAGAAACATGCTCTGAGACAAAAGCTTAACAAGAATTTATGAGAAAAGGTCTCCTCAGAGATTACACACTAAAATACAAACACAAACAAAAAAGGGCCCCAGGTCTTTTCCACAACTGCCTCTAAATTGCAAACAGAGGGATGAACACAGATGTACACCCTTTTTAAAAAGTTATTCCAAGTGTATAAAAGTCTTACCTTGAGAACTTCCACGCAATATTCTCCCCATTTCTTCAAAATAGCAATCAACACATCACCATGGTTTCTTTGATACACTACTGGTCACTGTGGTGTGAGTCAGCACTTCAAGCTCGCTCATTGGGTTTTAGATTTGTTGAGTCAAGAAGGGACATCAAGACAAAGAAACACAGATAAACTCTGCTCCCAGAGTGGGTGTGGCTGGGAGCAATCCTGGCTATGACCAGCTGCAGCTCCAGTGTGAGGCAGCTGCTGCTGGGCTCGGCTTCATCACCACCAAATGACCAGAGAGATAACAGGTGAGGTCCCATGTGTCATCTACAGCATATTGTCATATGTCCAACACATGCCAGTCCTGTGCTACATTCAAGGACCCAGAGACGACAATTTCTTGATGTAATTGATGTAAAGGGGTTTAAGTGTTTTTAGCTTAAGACAAGAAACAATGGCTGTTCACTCTGTAAAGTGCCTACTAATAGTAATAACTTCACCAATGATGACAGGAACACTCAAACACTCATGACATACTGCTACAACGCTAGCTTAAGTTAGCTCACCTGCTCGTCAAGTAAAAACTCAGACACTTCCTTCCTGTAGTATGCACTTTGGAGTTTTTTACCGATTGAGGCAGATGTTGTTTCCTCTGTTCGGACTGCACAAAAAGTATTATGATGTTGGATGTCATGGGAACTGTGAAAGACACATGCAGGTCTAAAGTCTGAATGCATAACAATAAACTGTATATTGTTATGCATATAATATTGTGTTCTTTATACTATGAGCGTTTTTCTAAAGATAGACAGTTTTGTAAAAAAAAATAAAATAATGCAATATATCGCCTTGCTAACAGTATCCCAATATATCGAAATATATCGTATGGCCTCCCCTGTATCAGGATATATATCTATCTCCAGATTCTTGACAATACACAGCCCTAGTCGCCACCAAACATCGTTCAAAAAATGATCCAAATGTAGTATCCGGTTGTTTTGAAAGCCACTTATATAATTTAAAGGGAAATACTTGTACCATATTGAAGGACGAAACCTATAGGTTAAACTGCAAACATATAACCACCTGTATTTTGTGTCAGAGCCAAAGTTTCCGCTTGTGAAATAAGCAGCTAACATTTCATATTAGTTAAATCTGCCTCCTAAAACCACCATAATTAAACGACAGGGATATTTTGGCATATCTGTGACAGGAAATTTGACACGTTATCTTCATCGAAAAGAGCCGGTGCAGGGTGCATCGGATGCAAATATATAATAAGCAATCAATGGTATGACATCATTATTATGACAAAAACATAAAATTGTTAAAATTGTGCACACAGGTCATCGTGGCGTGAGCGACACTAGCTTGTCTAACGTCCACGCTAGCTAGCTAAACGCATGTTTGTCCACCCTTTATTGATATTATAACAATTTATTTCACGCTGTAGCTACTTACCGGGCCTTTGTCACGAGTGTTTACTCTGTGGTAGAAAATAATTCCATGTTGCCGTCCACAACTAACGCGGACATTGCCTTTTTTAGGACAAATAAGCATTTACTACATCTGAAGGTTTTGCAGTCCACAGCCATGACAACACGCCCATGCATTGCGTCACTACTAATGCTGCCTTCAGGTGCTCCTCGGAATAATCAAAACTAATCCTGAACTCAACTAGTAAGTAAGTAAAGTTTATTTATACAGCACTTTTCAGCGACAAAGGTCACAAAGTGCTTTACATCAACGAAAAACAACATACATGTAATAAAAAAAGGAACAAATTAGTACTTAATGGACCTGCATTATAAAATCCTGCTATAACCAGGAACAATTGGCAGAGTAAAACATTGATCAATGGGTAGACTGGGTGGACCTGGTTACCCATAGGCCTGTCTAAACATCAACGTTTTGAACTGCTTTTTAAAAGACTCAATAGAGTCAGAAAGACGCAGTGAGATGGGCAGGGAAGTCCAGAGGATTGGTGCTATGGACTCAACCCCACGATCACCACGAGTCTTAAAATGTGTCTGTGGGGCAGACAGCAGGTGTAGGGTGTTTGACCTCGCTAGGTTTGATTTCGAGTACCCAGACGCAGAAAAAAAACACTCTCACAGGTAGACAAGAATATTCTTTGCACCTTCTTTTGAGTTATATGGAATAAAAAAATGCAACATAGGTGCCAGTATTTTCAGTGCAACGCAAAATAAAGTTATTAGAAATACATTAATCATAAAAGTAATTAAAAAAATGTAGGCTCTCTATTGTTAGTATGCCTTTCTGTTCAGTCTAAGTAAATCCCTGCTTGGAAAAACACACTCAGATTAATACATAAGTTACATAAACAACCAAAGTTTAGCTTACCTCGACAAAAGAAACAATTTGTGTTTCACTTGAGAATTGTGACACATGTTTGATCCCCCTTCTCGTCCCGCAGAGGAAGCACTGTCACAGTAAACTGTTGCAGTAAGTAGTTATAAAAAGATAAGTAGGCTACAACAAGATAAGTACAACAAGATAACAGGGATACGGAATAAATAGGGCATATAACTATTAAAATATTGCTTGATATACTGTATAACAATAGGAACAACTCGTATACCACTGGGGAATTAACCTACATGGAGTTTTAGTTACTAACGTTGTAATTTAAAAATGTGCAAAATACCAATCTGTACACATCAGTTAAAATACATAAACCAAAGAAATATATGGCTCAATGAGTTTCTTTTATATGGAAATGGAAAATATTACACAAGCACAAAAGTCCCCCATGAAATTGCAAACAAGCCTCTCTTGCCCTTTAGCTGTCAATCTTTTTTATAATCAAGTTAAAGAAATCTTATTTCAGTGAGGAGACACATTTTTAACAACAAAATTACTGAATATAATAATTACCAGAACTCAGCTGTTATTTCTTTTCCAAATAAAACTGTACTCCTTTTATAGAAACACAGACATACTGTAGGCTGATATGAGCTGTCTTCTTTAATAATTTGATTTGACTTTTTACAATATTTACAGCATGGAGTGGTAATTATCTGCCCAACACGTCTGAGGGTGATAGGTGAAAACAACCACTTAAGAAAATCCCAAACACACACAGTGAGAACACAGGTAATCATTAAAATTAATTACATTTATTCCGGGATGAGCTTCTCATTTTAATTATGTGTTAAAGTGTAAATGTTCACAAACACTGATGTTAAATATTTGTGCTAAAGAACAATTTATAAGACACTCAGCAAAGTCAGGTCAATGTTTCAACAAAACACATTTTACCATCATCCTTTAGTGATATGTTTTGTTGGTGTAGTGATTTTTGAAGACAAACCACAAGATGACATGAACAGTATCATACGTCATGTCAAATAGTAATTTGAGCCACAGTTGTTGTTTAGTGAACATGATCGTTTGTATTGGCTTGAATTTATTTATCATAAAGACAATGATTAAAATGAAAACAGAATAAATAATAGGAATGGGACTGATATTTCTGACCCCGCAGACAGAACATTTCACGTGAATTACAGAGAACCTTTGAAGGTTTCCGTGTAGGCTGCCTAAATGGCTGTCCAGTATCGCCCCCTGCTGGTAGAGATCCTGCTACACAAAAACAAGTTAGTAATACTTTTGAATGCAGGGATCGTACTTACTTTCCCTTTTTAAATTCTATAACCCCTTATTGGCTGGTTTCATCTATATAGATTGGACACTTGATTGATTCAGATGAAATAAGTAACCTCGTGACTGAAAAGGGAAAGTGGGTTCTGCGTCACGTCACAGATTGTGTAAAAACTACCAAAGAAAATACGGAAATAAAATCCTTTTCTGGAGCGTTTATTCCCTTTATATTTGGAGACACAAAGAAATAACTCTGAAAACATTTTAAAAATGTGGAGTTAAAAACAGTCAGATTTATTTAACCTGCTGCTGGTCCGTGTTATTTTGTGCTTCTGCCTTCAACACAAGAGAAACGTCTGTATAAAGGATTTTATTTATTATCTCTGTATTGTCTCCTGTAACTGCTGATCACTCCCTGACAGCAAATTCAATAACAGCTCTTCTTTCCACTTGTGAGTATTTGATTAAATGTTTTTCTGTTTTTGTATTGATTTTTTTAAAGCTTCTAGATCTAGAACAAAGTAATGTTGTTTACTGATTTAGTATGGATTTTTTTTGTATGCATCAAAACTCAAAGACAAGTCCTTGTCTATGTAACACCACCTTGTTAATAAACCTGAGTCTGAACATGTGTTGGTCGTTATGTGAGGTTATTGACACCTGCCAATTACAACCTTGATGAATCTGAAACACTTGATCCTACGGTTTTGGTTTTAAATAAAATGTATTATCAAGAACGAGTCCAAGTTTACATTTTCAATCCATCACACCTGACGTTTAACTCTCCTTTTAAATGATAATGGGTTGTGCCTTATGTCTTAATGCATTTGTCTCAACTTCATGAGACTATCTTCTTAACGATCTTCATAATATTTCTGATTTAGGATGCTAAATGCTGGGGCGGCAGTAGCTCAGTCTGTAGAGACTTGGGTTGGGAACCAGAGGGACGCTGATTCAAGTACTGGTGCGGACCAAGTCTGGAAATTGGTCTTGTTGCTGCAGAGGGGTCAGTTCACTTCCTGAGCTCTGCCGGGGTGCCCCTGAGCAAGGCACCGAATCCCCCCCACCAGCCCAGGACCGCTCGCTGTGGGCAGCCCCCCTCACTCGGACATCTCTCCATTAGTGCATGTCCATAGGATCCTGTTTGTGCATGTGTGTATTTCAGCCTGTGTGTGCAGCATATTCAATCACTGAGTGTAAAACTGAATTTCCCCTCGCGAGATTAATAAAATTTCTCATCTTATTAAAAACTCTGTAATATTTTTTTAAGATTGGAAAAAGAGTTGACAGCGTTTGATCCAAATTAAAGACACGGTACATCAGCATCTGTGAGTTTTATTACAATCCAATAAAATACTATTTGGCTCTCCAAAATGAAACATAAAAAAGAAGCAACTTTAGCGGTGTGTACCGTACAAAGTGTAATGTTGAGAATTTAGTAATGATGCTTTATTGATGTTTTAAGCCGCCAGTGTTTGGATCTGTGTCTGAAACAACAGTTACGGCATCAGAAGGTTCACTGTCTGCTCTTACATGATGAAAATGTCGCCTACCTCTACACTGTGACACCAACATTTCTTACTTTAAGCAACATGTTACAGCGAGCTTAATACTGAAAAAATAATCAGTCTGATTATACCTTCAGTGTCAGAGGAGGACCTAAACTAAATCTCTGTTCAACATATAAATTAGACAATAAATTAAAGCCAATGAAAGCCCTCAGAAAACTTTGTACAAATACAAAGAGGTACATAAACTAGTCTGTATTAAAACGACAACATTTTTCAATTTGAAACCTAAATCATCACAGGAGTGGCAAGCTGCCAGGAGGGGCCAGAATAATCCCGAACACGTAGAAAAGTCCCATGAGCAGGTTGAGCTTGGCTGTTTTCTGAGGGATCTTGGCGTAGCACCGGCTGCGGAACTGCTTCTCCAGGGGGAAGGCCATGGGCAGCGTGAGCAGAGGCAACGCCATGCTGATGGTGTAACGGGTGGCGAGGATGCAGAAGAGCACGTAGGGGACGAAGAGCAGGAGGTTGTAGAGGATGTAGGACAGCGTGGGGCCTATGAGGATGGCCAGGGTGACGATGCCCGCATGCTTGTCTGAGTCCATGTCTCTGGTGTTGTTGCTGTGGAGAATGGCTTCTGTGTTGAGGGCCAGCGGGACGGCGTAAACCAGCGGCAGCACGGAGAGATAGCCCACCTGCACCGCATGAGCAAACATGACCGCCAGAGGGCCAAAGGTGATGAGGATAACCACGTCTCCCAGAGCGACATACTTGAGGCCGATGCCTGAGGAAAAGAGAGAGAAAGAAAGAGACATTTACCTTTTTTAAACCAACTGTAGGGAAGCTTTCTTATCATAGGTATTTATTCTTGATGTCTGGCAGAAGACACTACAGATTTTGTCATAAGACTTTGTTGTGTGTTTTAAGAGGTTGTGTTTCATAGCCATTAAGGTCCGATAAAGACAGCACTCCTTGAAACGTCACTTTGGCGCTACAATAGAGGCCTGTGCGTTGGTTTTTTTGTTTAATGTTGTTGTTGTTGCTGCTCGTTTGTTTCTTTCCATCTCTCTCTCTCTCGCTCTCTCTCTCTCGTTGTCCAAGCTTGAAACAGTCACGACAGATGGCTGTTCAGCATGAGTCTGGTTCGACCCAAGGTTGCCGCCTACATGTACTAATAGGGTGTTTTCTATGCCACGGCAACTTTGCTAAATGTTGCCAATATTTTGCTCATGGTGGATTTTGTAAAAGTGTACTGAGATATCATTTGTTATGAACTGGGGCTATAGAAATGAAGATGGTTTGGATGTGCCCTCGTACTCCTTTAACTGGTCAACAAAGTGCGGTCAAATCACACGTACAGCATCTTTTTACAAAGTTGAATTTATACTCCTGTTCTTCTGTTAAACACAACGCTCAGAGGACCCACGACCACAAACATGGTTGTTAGTATTCTTATTGAGTTGAGCCTGTTGTGATGTTTTGATATGATAAATGTTATGTTGTGATGTTGTATTTTTTCTTAATTGCATAGTAAGTGTTTGTATATGTATTTTGTATTATATTGTACATGTATTATGTGCTTTTTTTTTTTCTTTCTCTTCTCTCTTTTTCATTTCTTCTTTTTAAATTGTAATTTTTATTGCCTTTTCCCATCATCGCCAGGGGACTACAGATGAAAACTAGCCTTCTGGCTAATTCTGGCTTTTTTTAACTATGTGTAATCATGTGTTCTATGAAATTGCACTGTCCCCTTTTAAATAAACTAATAATAATAATAATTGAGTTGGTGCCAAAATTAAAATTGTTTATTTCAGTAATTATGTATTCCCATAAAGTCTGGGGTCTTAAGATACCCTCAAGAATGAAAAGGCAGTAGAATAAATAACCCAACAACTCTTCTTGCTGAACGAGTGGCACCAGAGACAAGATGAAGGCACACTCAGGATATGTTCATGTAACTGTGTCATGTGGGACCCTCTACTAACACCTTCAACCAATCAGATAAATGTCATGTGCAGTTTGAATCTCAGACGATACAAAACATGTGACAGAACAAACAAATGGAACAAAACAAACACGTTTAAGAAGCGCTTCATAGAATTTTTGACACCATTTTTTTTCCTGGCACAGTATTTCGACCCACTAAAAACGGCTCCGCGACCCACTTTCGGGTCCTGACCCACCAGTTGTGAACCGCTGCTTTAGAGGATGAGACGCAGGTCCTTTAGTTACAAACTTTGTCACTAAAACTGATTTCTCAGGCTGACAAATGACGAAACATCTTCTCTGTTGCAGAGCCGTTTAGTGCTCCTGATGCAGATGTTGTCAAATCAAAGAGTAATGGTGATCTTAATATCAATAAGAAATAATTGAGATCATGATTTCAGCCCTAGACCTGTCTCCGTTTCATAAACACATTCACAGCCTGTCCTTACACCGTGTCCTCACAGCATGAGAGCTTTAGATTTTGTGCGTGAGCGCACGCTCGCTGTCCACACTGCATCTGTTAAATATTTCATTCTTTGCTCTGTGATATTAGCTTCCCAATTTCAAACAATATGAAATCTAGTGCTAGATAGTAAACTGTTTACGAGGGGAAAGTGAAATTCACTGAGCAGAGAATTACATATTTAACGGATGCCAACATGTGATCTAGCGTGCTGTTAGGACACGGTGTTAGGAGGTCTGAAAATGAGGACATCTCTCCTCTCTGTTGGTGCTGAACCTTCTTTGCTACAGACGTCAGATAATCAGACTGTTTATGGGAAGTGTTCAAATACAAGTTAGAAAAACTTGTATTTACTTTAAACAATTGCAATTAATGTTAATATTATTTAACTTTTTTTGGGGGGGGGGGAAGGGAAACATACGCCCACTTTGGAGAAACAAACTTTAGAGTATTTATTATTAGTGGTGTAACTAATATCGTGGCATCCCAGGATCTTTGGTAGTCGTAACGATTAGAAATAAACCGACCATTTATGAACGAGTGACGGCTGAGTTCCTCTATAACTCTCCTTCTGTATAGATCTACGTTAGGGAGAGATTTTTATACAAACACACCAAATATAATACCCACCTTAATGACAAAGGTCAGGCTGACAACGATAAGAAGAAAAGCATCAAAAGGTGACTCTGTTTTAAAAAATGAAATTCTGATGAAAGATGTGCGCTCTCCACTTCTCTATAGACGGTTATGAACCGACTCTTCGCTCATGAAGAAATGTAGCACGTCAGTGTCATGTCTGAAAAATACACACACTGCCTTAAAGGGCCAGTTCCCCCAAAATGACCTAACTTGTAGTTGAAAGAGTTGGCCATAAGAGGAACGGTTCATGCTGACAACTCCGCCTGCTGAATGTAATGTTGCTACATTTCCTCTCTGGGTATCTAGCCATGCATTAAAGGCACAGTGCTGCAGAAGGTTTCACATTTGACACATCAGTGCTTGAGAGGTACAAATGAAAGGCACATCCACTTTTTAAGACTGGAGGGAGACTTTCAGAGGTCACGATCTCAAATCCTTGACATTGTTGTTCTCTCCCTCTTTGAATTCTCATTCTCTCTTCTGAGGATGAAGGTCTGCAGTCCAGTCTCATGTTTCTTTCTTAGTTTAGTTCACACTTTGCTTTTATAGTTTAAAGGTTCTTGGTCTGACTAGCTCTTGTGTGTCTGTGTTGGTTCTCAGTCATCCAGTTCATGGTACATTTGAAGCTTGATCCAGAGGCAACGAGACTTGGTTGAAGATCTTGAAGACGTTTCAGCTCTCCTTCTGAACTGAACTGAAGAAGCCACCCTGAGGGGAGGTGAAACGTCTTCAAGATCTCTAACCAAGTCCAGTTGCCTTTGGATCAAGCTTTGAAGCCCTTGTGTGGTTGGCCTGGAGCCTGTCCAAGTGTTTTCTATGGCCTGCACTCGAGACTTTTGTTGTGATTTCATGGCGCTGTGTTAATAAAGCTGTTTCTCGGGTATGGCATCTTCTCTATTTTTTGCTCATCACAGGGTTGACCTAAATGTTTTCTTTTGTTGTGGCCATAACAGCATGAATCCCAAACTATTTGCCCTAAATGGTGACAGAAATGTTCCGTTTTGGGTGAACTGACCTTTCCACTGTAGTGAGTACATACTCTGTCCAAAGAAAGATGTGCTTAGCAGTGTTTGTTTTTGTAACAACACATGACAGAGTGAACGCTATGGGAAACATGAATGTGCTGTGTGCACTTTCCTGGCTTCATACAAAGGTTCCAATCTTTATACTGCCAACCTTTGTGGGCATGTGGAGCCACCAACATGTAGCGATGCCAGGTGAAACATAAAATCTGTGATGTGTCGGTGGTTTAATTGACTGGGACAGCAGTTGGACATCGAAGGAGCAATCCAAGAGAGTTAGGTTTATATTTTACTCACCTCCCGTGTATAAAAAAGAGCTGGAGAGTCCGCCAAAGTAAATAAGGGCTAGGTGCTCCAGTCTCAGAGTAGACAGGAAGTAGAGCAGAGTGGCACACAAGCACCCTAAAGAATATAACAATGCTCCGAACATGACAACATCCTGCGGTGCCAAGATTTCATCCACAAGAGTCCTATCATCACTCTTCTTGTGGTCGATCCCTTTGGAGAAGTCATAGTAGGTGTTCACAAGGTTTCCCGCCCCGTGGACCACGAGGACAGCCACCGCGCACACCATGAGGATGACCAAGTCCACAGATCCATCCAGTTTGTACGCCAAAGCGCTGCCGAGGGCCACCGGTGTGAGCGAGGCACTGAAGCTCCAAGGCCTCAGCGCGAGAACGTAGGCAGCACACTTGTGCCTCACATCCAAGGCAACGCGGGCCATCCTCGACATGTGGTTTTGGCCTGGAGAGTGGGTGGTCACGCTATTCATAGCAGTCTGCCACTGTTGGCCATTGTGACCATTTGACCCGTGCAGTACGAATGTTTCTGCCCTGCTTTGTTTCTGCTCTTTGGCCATTCCTGTGCAATAAGTCTACAGATAAGCAATAATCCAATCGTCAGCCTGGTGTTCCTGCAGCAGTGAAAAAAAAAAAACATCAGCAAAATCACATGACAGAAAAAAAACGGGCCATTTATCTAAAAGTTTTGCAAACAAAATATAAAGTTTTAACATTTCATCAAGCCAATGTCTTCTGAGAAATAGTATTGAAGCTTAAAAATGAGGAGGGGGGTACCAAACTTTTCAGCCTGCGACCCCAAAAATAACAGTGCCAGAGAGTAGGGACCCCCAAAGTCCCTTCAACATTGCACACAGCCACACACACACTAATAAATCCAGATAAAAATAACACAAAAGAACAATATAGTTCGATATTTTTCAGTGTGTCTTTGTGCATATTTTTGTATAAAGAGCAACAGACACCAATACAGTCATGTGCAAACTTACATTTTAAAGATTTTTGTACACATCACTTCAGCTCAACTCTCACTTAAGGACTAAGGTTACATTTTCAAATTGAACATCTTGTAATTTCACAATAATGGGTAAAATATTCATTTTAAGTTTGTGTTTGTTTTTGGAAGGCACCCTCTCGGTGTTCGAGACCCCCACTTTGGAAGAGATGACAGAATATCTTCAATTGATTCACTGATTCTGTCTCATCATTATAAGTGAACTCAAATCTCTTTCTTGCTTTCTTTTCCAAAAGTCTGAAGTGAACAGGAGGAAAAGTTGTTAACTTTGCCTCTTAACTTGGAACAAATCACGAAAAGACCTGAACTGAGCTGGTCTCGTTGGACGCTTTTTAAGAGGATGTTAAATGACCTGGAGGCAGACACATCTAACTGTAGGTGTTCTGCCTGATATATTTATGGCTGTGGGCGATCTTATTTGCTGTTTGAATTTTTTATTGTGTGTCTTTATTATATTTGTATGTATCGTTGTTTGTCAGAGACTCTGTTAATGGTGCTGCTGGTTAAATAAAGGTTAAAAAAAATGATATGTCTAAGATCACCTTCTTTTAAAGTTATGATTGCATGATATACACTGTAAATTACGATCTGTCAGGCACAGCTGGTTAGAGGGGGCATGGTAAAGCAGTCTGTAGTTTCTACCACTGACTCAGTGCTGTAACTTCAAATAAAAAAGGCTAAAAGTGCTGCCTGGCTGGCTCCGTGAATTCAGGCTAAAGTGGGCGGTTTCAGTGCTGAACAAACAGTGGATTGTTTCTCTTGCCAACACACGTGGCTTATATTTAAATACCACCTACACTCAAATTCTGGAGAGTGTCCTTTCGGAAAAAAAAAACCTACACACTTGCCACCTACTAAAGGGCACCGGACCCGGGAGGGGCGAACAACCTCAGGCTAACTACTGAGATTATGGGATTAAAGCTAACTGGCTAGCCGTGGAGCTAACGCTGTCAGTACAGGGGCAAATGTCTGCCTGCAGCTCTTACCTGTTACGTCTTCACCATCCGACTAAATCTGCGTCTCTCTCCGCTTAAAAACATACTTATGTGCACGCTGAGCCAGGTAAGGGGAGAGGAGGTGAGTTAGCTTACGTGTCAGCTTCGAGGGTACTTGACTGGCTGGCCACTGTAAACCCTGCTGTACCTGACGGGCGCCATTTCCTCCGCTTGAAGTGCAGCATCGTAAGGAGGTCGAAGAAACAGCGTCTCGCACAATGGTTCCGACTACTAAAGTCTTTTCCCCTTAATATTTACAGTCTATGGTTATTCCTACAAATTATATTTTGGCACTATTCAAAAAAAGAAGAAAATAAATGAATTAAAAGCTTCAAATTGAAGGGAGGCTTTTAAAATCAAACACAAATAATAGAATCGTCAATAACAACAGAGGATTACTTTTACTTCTACGGATTTTTTCAGGAATATATAAATCCAATATCCTAATCCCAAACATGACACATTCAATAGGATATTTTTTTAAACAATAACGTTTCAGTTTTCCCGGATTAAAAAGTTCCTATTTAGTTGAGTTGGTTTAAAATGGTCCATTATATCCACTAAACTGGCTGCTATATGTTTGGATCAAACGAAATGTTATGCTGCATTATTATAAAATGCAATGATTAAACTGTCTTTACAGGACCACAGTGATTTATCCCATTTGCACTCACACGTTTTTAGGGGAGAAACACGTGAAAATAGCTAAATGCTTAGTTTTTTGAACAAACACCTTTTATGAACACAAATTGTGCACATTATGAATGTGAATGGCAGTCAAGTTCGCTGTGGTAAGTTTCACCTTAACAGTGATTTTGTTCTACCAAAAAGTAAACCTAGACAGCGAGCTAATACATACTGGCCCTGTTGGACATTTAGTGAGAGGAATAATAGTTATAATAAGGCAAGGCAAGTTCATTTATATATCACCTTTCAGACACCAGGCAATTTAAAGCATTTCAAACATTTGACATGATAATAATAAAATACACTTCTAAGATGATAACAATTCTCAGGCAATAAAAGCTGAGGTTAAAACAGTAGGTAAAAAGAAGATTTAGATAGAAATAAGTTTAATAAATAGTCATTGATTCAAATCTGACCAGTGGCTCCTTTCCTGCATGTCATCGCCCACTCTCTCTCTCTTTCCCTGATTTCCGACTCTACCCAGTGTCCTACAGTATCTCTACAATAAAGGCATAAAAAGCCCAAAAATAAATCTAACCAAAAAGAAACAGTATTTCTACTTAAAAAACCTGTAAGTAAAACAAAGCAGGTAAAATGTCTTTAATAACAGACATGGAGGTTTACTCAAAAGCAACATTGAACAGAAATATTTTGAGCCCTGATTTAAATGTTTCAACTGTTTTAGCACACCTCAGATACTCTGGCAGAGGTGGAACAAACTAATAGTTTCAACAAATGGAAAACTGTCCGAAAATGCTGCTGAGTGGGTGGAAGTGAATCTGCAAGAGTCTAGGAAGCTGATACGATTCAGATCAAACATGATTAAGTCATCTTACAGGTTTTTATTGGGCTATGCATAAAGGACACCCTTTTGTACCAAAACGTTTTTCTTGGTAAAGAAGCTTATCAAGGCTTCTGGTTCACAAGGGTATGACTTTAACATGTCAAGTGATATATCAAGTAGATTTGTTTTAAACCATGAGCTACAATCACAGTGTGTTCTTATATTTTAAACAAAGGTGGTGATACTTTAAAATAATATGTTCAGGGTTTTAGAGCGAAGATTAGGTTACTATAAATAAAAGGTTAATTATTTCTGCTCCAGTTTAAAGCTCCTTTTTCACAGCAGGCACTTTCACACATGGCTCCCTTTAATGTAAGCCAAGGGTTGAAGTCAGAGAAGATGCCAAGGCCCTGAAACTGAGATTATGATATGCAGCTTTCTCTAATGTCATTCATTCTAACTGGCTTTTCTTTTTTTAAAGGTTTATTTTGGGGCTTTATTTGAGTGATAGGACAGAAGATAAAGTCAGAAATGGGGGACAGGGAGAGTGGGGAAAGGAGCCACTGATCGGATTCGAACCAGTGTCACCCACTTGGCCCCCTAACTGGCTCTCTTATAACAAATCAAAATGTTGGCTGTGAAAAGAGCGCAGTGACAATGATTAGTTTACCTTCCTTTATGTAGCTGGTTTGACCCTTTAGACTCCTTTGGTTGTTTAATATCAGACTAAAAAAGAAGCTCAAACAAGAATCTACTTTGAAGCAAACAAAGATCATTGAATACTCTTAGCTCAGAATGTTTTATACACTCATACTGTTTGCCACGCTGCAGAGTAACACTTGCTGCAGCTGCTGTCTTTAGGGACCTCATTATAGAGTTGTACGTTGTCCACCATTAACACATCTATCAGTTTTGTTATTGTGGTGTGGCAAGAAAGAGAACTGCTTTGTCTTTTGGGAATTGTTAAAGACATTTAATTCAATAATCATCCCTGTGAGTCCCTTAACTTTGTTGACAACTGTGGTCCAAATAATGATGATAATTAAGTCTTCTAAGTCGTTGCTCATTATTCCTTCTTTCCAATAATAATAATATATCACATTTCTACTCCGCTTTGGAGCGACTTGTTTTACTTATGGCATTCTACTTTACTAAAGGGTAAGGTGTCACTTCCATGTACTCCCCTCTACAAATGGCATCTCTGCAAACTAAATCAGAATGATTGCCAACACAAGAAATCATTCATCAAACTCACTGTGGACCCAGCAATGTTCCTTGCTGAACTGTAATGCCTGCTCACAGTTGGAGAGGACACAACTCAAATGTTTTTCAAATGTACATCATTTAAAAAAAAGAAAGAAAAGGAAATGACTACATTAACAGAAAGCTTTGATGCAGTACAGCTGCACTTCTGTTAAGTTGAAAATTGCATTGTAAAATGAAGAAGAGATTAAAATGGTACACTGGATTCTTTTTTTGTTCTGCTAAGTTTGAAGTTTTGACAGAATATAATGTGAAACAGTCCACAGTGGTGCCCTGTGTTGTTTCCCTCTGTGTTGTGGTTGGTGTCTGTGCATGCCACTGTGAAGTACAGAGAAGAGAAGACTAAACTACTTTTTTTCCCCCTGCAGCCTTACATAACCCTCAGAAAAGCATGTTCAAAAGCAGCCATCTGATTCTGCTTTAACTGTGCTCTGGTGGTTGCAACAAGTGGTTTGATGGACGGAGCGCGTTTGGTTTTCATTAGATTGTCTCGACACTGACCCCCTGCCCCATCATACAGTAATATGAAACCAGCCTTCTGGCAGACGCACTGTGCGGAAGAGAGTCGAGCTGAGCTGATGCAGTCTGCACTGCTTCCACAACCCGGTGCGCAGGCTGGACTGCGCTGCTGCACACCGCAACAGAAGCTATACCGGAGTAGCAGTAACACAATACCGAGCCGTGCAATGGCAAAGAAATAGCCGAGTGTTCGCGGGCGTAGATGTTAAACCGGTGCTGCCTACGCTGAGGGATTATTTGTGTTTTTCTTTCCACCTGGAGGTGTGATATCGCAGCCATGGTGTGCTGTCAGACTCCCAGAGGTTTACGCAGAGGAGAGCTGGGCTGCGCTCCTCTGCTGGCTGCTGCGCTGCTCAGTCTGCTGCTCGCAGGGATGCAACAAACCACAGCGTTTCCCTCCTGGAGGTTAGAGGTATGCTGTGAGCCCTTTATGACCAGTCAGAGCTGTCAGTGCAGTTCTGCAAGTTCGATTTATGGATTGGGTTTTTAACTGTTAAATTATAGATCACGGTAAAAAGAAACTCCATTCAAAATTCTGCGTTTTAAAATGCGCCTTGGGTTGAGCTGAAGCTGAATGCTATGATTTTTAATTAATTTATGTATTATTTCAATATCAAAAGGGTCTCTACAATTCGGCATATGGGGCTATAGAAAGAGCAGCACTTATTTTAAAAAGTTACTAACTTTATTAAAGTGATTCTCAATCTGAAATATGTCAAAGTCAATATTAGGATTCAAATTATCAAGAGATAGTTTAACTTGGGTCCTTTTACCTCTGATCTCACCGTCACATTTACAGTTTTCTTTCAGTATGATAATGCAGAAGCTTTCAACTTTTAAAAGACTTTAAGAGTAAGCCACCAGCTATGCAATTTCAATCATTTGTCCTGCTTCTTTAAAAGCGTATCATTAGGTGTGCATTAAAGATACCCATGGCATAAGCATCAGATTTAATTAGTGTCTCTGGTGGAGAAGTTAAAGGAGTATCATGTTTGGATTAGAGCATTGGGACGGATCCTTCATCCCTGTGCAGTAATAACTTGAGTCAATTGGATAAATGTGTTCCTCTATCACTGCCACCCACCCACTGTGCAACAGAGCCGGAGGGATGACTTTATGTCATTTCCTTCGCCACAAACTCTCATAACGTGTCAATCATGAGTGTGTGGATTACATAAGGGCCTTAGATAAGCCTCTTTAGCTATAAAGCACAAGTAAAAGGCGCATAGGAGTATATTTATCAAGGAAAGAATAAAGTGAGGTTAAATGAAGTAAAGTAGCATTAATAAGGTGCGTTTATGTGTTCAGATAGAAAGTATAAATTCAGGTTACAATTATTGTCATATATGCATTGAACTTCAATTATTTCTATATAACACATGATTTAGTGTTTGAAGACTGACTTTGTGTACTTGCTGGTTTCCAACCTTATTTGACTTATTTATTTGACTTGACTTTATTGAATTATTTTGCTGCTTAAACAATGAGGAAATGACAGTAGCTGTTCAAACGAACCAATCAAAACGTACCAAATATTGTACATTTTGGTTTGTTTGTTTGAACAGAAAAAAAAGTAATACATTTGTGTCAAAAAATTAACACGAAATTTGATTTGTTTTCATGGATAAAATCAGAACAGAAGAGGCCAACACACACACACACACACACACACACACACTTGTTCTCCCATAATAAACACCTTTGTATTGACTGTCAAGTAAGGGAGGGCGCTGGTAGCCTAGTAGTTAGTGCTCGCGTCCCATGAATGGAGGCTGTAGACCTCTAAGCCGGCGGACCAGGTTCGAGTCCAACCTGTGGTTTTCTTTCTGCATGTAATTCCCCCTCGCTCTCTCTCCCTCCCCTCCTTCTGGCTCAATCCACTGTCCTATTTCTAAGTGAAGGCATGAAAAGCCCCAAATAAACCTTTAATAAAACCATCAAGTAAGTATATTATCATGTTTCTAGTTCATATGTACAACTTTGAGAACTTCAGAGTACCTTATGCACATCCACAGTGTGTGAAAAAAGAGGTGCCTGCTCAGTAAAGGTTAAAATGACAGCTTGTGTTTTGTTTTATAGCTACATTAGATATCTTTTGATGAATTGGGCCTTCAGTATTCTGAAACTGAGGATAAAAATCCTAATCCCTGTTTAAGCTGTCTCTGGCAGTCTCACATCCAACTCTTCCAGACTCTCCCGAGGATCCTCTGGGATTTATCCTTGGATGTTTCACTGTCCGTGTCAGCGCTCAACACTGGCTTCAAGGTTTAGTCTAGCCGGCTTGTTTGGGCCCTCATGGTTTATGGTTCGTCTTTAGTCGTGCCAAAGTGAGATTAGATTTGCAGTGATTATAACAACACAAGATACAGAAAGATCTGCACTGGCCTTAGTACATTAAACATCCCATGAATCTCTAAACACAACACTCAGCTGTGTCAACTGAGGTCATCAGAGGTCTTTTGTATAAAACAGTGACCAGTACATATGATGCAAAGCAGTAACTTTATATAAAACATCAGAGAGAGAAAGGTCATCGGGTTCTGCAGCAGTTTGGACAGTCCTTCAGACAGCCTGCCCCTGTGTAAGTATTTTGGTGAGGAAATGAAGGAAGTACTGGATCTATTTGTTTTGACTGGGCGAAGCAGGAACGGGAACCAGAGGATAGGGTGTAGAATACAAAGAGGAGTGAGCGGCTTTGATATTTGCTTCCCTTCTTCAAGTAGTTTTGCCCCTTGAGAAATGCTGGAACAAAGGTTGCAATGGTCCCTGCTTTTCCACCAGTTTAACAACAGTCAGATTTTCCATGCATGAGCTTAAAGTTAATATTTTTGTGTTCTGAAAAAGTGAAACAATCGAACATACAAAAAAAGGCCAAAGATTTGAGAAGAGTCAATACGTTGGTGTAACTTTGTACAGCAGAAATAGTCTTTTCTTGCTTGCCAGTGCTCTTTATCATCTTGCAACCATGTGTAGGAGAGAACCATTGCCTTCAAAACTTTTAAATTAATTTTACCCTGGCGTACAGGGAACACCATTAAAGTAGCAACCAAGTGTGGTGTTGAAAAATGAGGCAAATGCGGAAGTGTGAGAAATTGCATTTCCCAGAGTGTCCACTTGAGGCTGTCTCCAAAAGCCAAGGAAGCTCCAATAACATGCATGTTAAAATGCCCATGTTTACACCAGAATTAATCATGTTTACAGCCATGGTTCAAAACAACAGCTTTGGTCAGCTCATTTCTTTATTCCTCACTCATCTTTTTTGATTATATTACGGATAGTTATACATACATTTGCATTATTAAGAACATTTCTGATTTGACTGACAGGCGAGCCCATTGCAGCTGTTTGACAGAAGGCTAGAGACCTGCCTTAACTCTAACACTTTGCCTGTTAATAGCCTGATCAAAAGTTATGTGGAGGTGGCCTTTTCCAATATGGCTACCGCCCTCATTTAAAAACACCTCTTTGGAAACCACAGAGTGACGTCACATAGATTACATCCATGTTCACACAGTGTACAGTAGGAACATAGTTTCTCTTTGGTGACACCTGTGGCATTAGGTGGTTATTGCAGGTATGTGATTGGGTCTTACACTAACCTGTTAAGAGATTTTGCTTAAAAATGCAGAATCTGTAGGTGGAGGACTGGAACTTTGTATCAGAGCTGTTCTGGTTTCAGTTTGTAGTATCGTCCACCAGTGATTCAGCGGGCATTGGCTGAATCGATGCAGAAAATCAGTCCCTGTGGAGAGAGAAAGAGGTGGAATCAATCCACTATAATGCAATCCTGAAATCAATTGGCAGTAATCTAATAAAGATTAACTTTGATTACTACCTTACTGCATGTGGGTGCACATAAAAACCCACTCTTAGATGTCCTCTCTCAACACCAACTATACATACGTACTTCTCAAATTACTCGTCAGAATGTAAATGTAAACATCACAGAAAAGGAAGCGTTAGCCAGAAGTCCACATCACTCATTGCTCACCACACCTGAAGCCCTGTAAAGTTTTGCATCGCTCCCAGAGGTGTCATCATCAGACAATAACATGGGCTCCAAGATTGGGCCTTACTCTATCAGCGATCCAACAAGGTTTAGATGTTGTCTTCATTTGAACACCAGTTGGTTTGGGGTTGCATGTGCTTTTTGGAGTTTCATAGCCTGTAGTCATTTTGTGTTTGTTGGGTCAGAATAATAACAGAATAAGAATTTCACCAGTGTGCCATAGGTTCATTAACCACTGTGTTAACTCTTTGGAAAAAGGAAGAAAAACTTCTAAATAAGGCCTTGGGATGGTTGAAAGAAATTGGCTCCAGCAAAGTCTTAAAACATGTTCTCGATGACCACCCCTAAGTGCCTTAAACAAGAAACTAACAGCATTGCACTCTTTGTTTACCTGGCAGTAGGGGTGTTGGGACAGTCTTGCAGTTTTCATGTTTTCATGGTGTTACATGAAAGGAAAGACACAGTTGTAAGAACACAAAAACAATAGAACAACTTCAAAAAACGGGCTGGTCATACTGTAGGGTGAGCATGTCTGTTAGATTGGAAGAACTTTCTTTTCCTTTTGACAATCCAACAAGAACATGGTTTGATGCATATGAAACTTTTACCTTCTCACTGCAGCCAGTCGGCCGTGTCAGGGTATCTTTATATCCTCACACCCGATGTATGTTTGTCTCCAAACACACAGTTAAGAATAAACAAGGAAGGAATCAAGATTTAGAAAAAAAGCTGGTCTCCTTTAATCTATCTGAAAAATCTTCTTAGTCCTATGCACAAAATGGATTGTTAAGTCAGAATAGAAAAAGTGCTGAGAAGTGGATTTATTAGCTAAACCAACCTCCATAAAAGTTAACTGGTGCAATCACTGTTAAGGAAAATTGCTGCCAAGCCGAACCACAACTTCACCTCAGTCTGAATATGTATGAAAGCAGTAAATGCAAAGATAGCTTTTGATATGTTATGAAATATAGTAGAACTTCTTTTTAGTTTTACTCTTGAAATGTAGAAAACATGTTGAACTTTACACCAACATGCATTCATGTAACTACACAGTTATTTAGCATTTAATATGATGCATACTGCTTAGAAAAGGAAACTGTATTTAAGCAACAATTGCTGAAAACGTGGATAGAGTAGGAAATCTGGGAGATTGGGGTCAGACTCAAACCCAGGACTAAACCTGTATGTTGGGCGTAACCTAACTGATAAATAAAACTGATAAAGAATTGAAAAAAAATGGGTGGGATCCAGGCTTGATTATTGGGGTTGATGTTGCTCGTCTGCAATTACACACAAGACACAACCTGTCTTTGAAAAGATCATAAATAAGGATAGGTAAGTACTATTGCTGCAAACCATTTGTTGTTTCTATCCTTGAAAACTAAATCATTAGCATTCAGATGCTCTGAAATAATAGCAATATAGTTTTGACTTTCAAACAACGGTGGCATAGGGAATAGCTATGTTATATGAAATGTTCAGAAAAATCAGTCATTGACTTCTTTTGGAAGCATCATGTCATTGACTGTTTTCAGATTAGGACCCAATAACAGCCAAAGGTTCAACAAGGTGCAGCTCTCATCTTTATTTCAGTCTGAGGTGATTAATAAAAGGTTTTTCTTTGTCCAAGGAAGAAGCTTACACCACTGTGCTGCTCATCGGGATCCGCAAAGAGGCCCGGACACAAGTGCTTCACCTGTCCAGGAACAAACGCTACACCCTCACCCCGGAGCAGCTCAAATGGGACAAGTTCAAGCTAACATACAAGTAATCATTAACCTCCCTTCCTCTGAACAACGCAGCAAGGTTTCAGAAAACAGAAAAATATTGTGCAAGTTAGGCTGATATTGATGGAGAACACAAGCAGAGAAAATTTGAGTTGTTGTTGCCAACTTAGACATTGAAACTGGACTTATCAGTGGAGATTAGTGGATTAGCAATATCTTCTCATATGAAGTCAGTCAGGACGTACATTGAAGGTGGTCGGACCAAGATGTCTGATTGATCGCCTTCAGGAACTCTGCTCGCATTTGGTAAAGAAGCAAATAAGAGTAGATGTTGGACCTGCAGCTACATTGCAACAGCATGGCTTTGACATTGTTGGCTTTTGTTGCACTGTTTAAAGAAGCTCGAGTGATTCTCAATATTTCTGAAGCTTTACAAAATGTAATGTAATCCCCCCCCCCCCCCAATGGAGCGTTTAGGTGACAGTTTGTGGACTGTAGACAAATAGTAATTATCAATCCTACATTCAGTCATCCAAATTTAGCATTTATATATTTCCTGTCTTTTGTTTTGACAGTTGATGTAACAAGTTCATCAAAATCTGATTCTTGTTTAAAGTATCCATATCAGTCTAGCCAAGATATAAGAGAATATCAAGTCTCAGTAATGGAGCTGTACTTGGAGTACTTGTGGGAATCCTGGTCTGTCTGAACAGTAGCCATTGTGTTTTGGCAGATCCCTCTGCTGTAGAGGAATGTGTGTAGAGGCCGGTATTAACTAGACAATGCTGTTGTTTCTGAGCAGGTTGCTCTCCTACCCTACAAACTTAATAAATGCCAGCGACACACGCCGAGGCATTGCCAAGGCGTTTGGCATGTGGAGCGACGTCTCGCCGTTCAGCTTCAGAGAGGTGCCAGCTGACCAAGAAGCAGACATTAAGATCGGTGGGTACTCTGCATGTGGCTGCATCAATCCCCAACAGATGTTCCTTGGCTCTGAGCTCCAGACTTCTGCTTTGTCGTTGCTGTTTTTCTCTCCGTGCTGTCATCGCAGAAATTTCAGCATCCTCCAAACCTACTAAATCACTGTTCAGCGACTATATTACCAAACTTATATTCTGCATGATTCATAATTCTTTCTGACTAAAAAAAATAAATGCTTAACAACTTCCATACATGTCAGCCCATGCTGAAGCAGTCTAAATTATGCTTTATCTGTCCCCTTGGGTGCAAACTCCAGGGTCCTGCATAAATTCTCAGTGACAGTTCGAGGAATGGTTGTCATCCTGCGGAGTGAAAGCTGAAGCTGAAGTTCTGACTTTTGTAATTCATCATTCCTCCTGCTGTTGTCTTCACAGAGCAGAAATAATGGAGCAAGGGTTTCCCTCCTCGGCTCTAAGTGTATCTGTGTTTCTCTCCGTCTGTCTTGGCAGGCTTCTACCCCGTCAACCACACAGACTGTCTGCAGTCCTACTTGCACCATTGTTTCGACGGCATCACTGGAGAGTTGGCTCACGCATTCTTCCCGCCAACTGGCGAGATCCACTTTGATGACCATGAGTACTGGATTCTGGGAAACATGCGCTTTAGCTGGAAGAAAGGCATGTGTCTTTATCATATTTGTGGAAATTGCTCATATATAACCCATAAATAATGGATGTAGCAGACTGTAAACTGAACAGCTCCTGGAGTGCACAACAACTAAAAGTAATCAACGTTGTCTGTTTTTCAGGGGTTTGGTTGACAGATCTTGTTCATGTGGCAACTCATGAAATCGGCCACGTCCTGGGACTCATGCACTCCATGGACCCAAAAGCTATAATGCACCTAAATGCAACTCTGACAGGGCGCAAGCTTATCACACAGGATGAGGTGTGGGGCATGCACCGTCTCTACGGTATGTTAACAATCCTTAGTCATTTAGTGGGTTTTGACAATGAAAAAAACAAAACATCTGGGATGTTGTCAGCTATCCAGGACACAGGAAATCCAGAAGTAGTAAACAGATCAATTGACTTAATTGGTCTTGAAGGCATTTTGCAATTCATCCAAACAGTGAACAACTGTATGAAACCTCATGAGTCATTAAAACAAATCCTCAAGACCTAAATCCATGCAATACAAGTTCAAGTCGTTGGATCAGATGGCCTGATTAGGCCTGATAACCCCTACCTGACAGACATGGTGTGTCAACTGGGAATTCTCAAACCTTCCAAAAATCAAAACAGCACCAGAACTCTTCGGCATTTTTACGCCCAGTTCGACAGCTCTCACAGCGAGTTCCATGGTGTTGGCGTTAAACCTTGATAATGTCAAAGCAAAAGAAGAATGATGTTTTTGCTGCTGTGAGGTGGAAAAGTTAAGTTGAAACCTGTCACCAACTTCCCTATCACCTGCACGTCATAAAGATTATTAAAGACGGCAAGCTACATTTGATTGTAGACTGTCTCTCAGCCAAGTCAGGGCAAGAACTCAAGGAATGAAGTGATGGATTACTCTGACACATTGGCCATCTTGGAGGTCAAACAGAGTGCAGCATGAAACCCTTTGGTCACCTTTTTGATCTCAATCAGCCAGAATGTAGACCACCAACGCCTCTCTTAAAGGACAGACACTAAAAGCCAACGTGGCATTAATGAATTTTGTGTAAACTTCTCATGACTCATTATTAGTGTGTATTATGGTGAGTCATTTTTTTATTGGAACTAAACGTAGATCAGGGATCCAATTCTTTTTTTTTTTTATACTGCTGGCTGAAAACTGTTGTCTATCGCTCTCCTGCTCATCCCATCTCTCCCCCTCTCTCCTCCAGGATGTTTGGACCGGTTATTTATCTGTCCGGCCTGGGCTCGGAAAGGCTATTGCGACAGCAAGCGCAAGCTGATGCAGAAGCACTGCCCGTCCAGCTGTGATTTCTGTTACGGTAAGACGCAGCAGCAGAAAGCAGAAGCAGTCCAGGGGGAAAAAAAGAAAATCTTTTCTCTCAATTGAGGAGCTGCTGTGAACCGTTTGCCAATGGAGCAACGGGAGCCAACAGGTCCAGCCATGCAGAGCTGCGATGGAGGTTTTCAAGAATCTGATTTGAAGTGAGATTACACTTGCCACTGGAGGAGTGTGTTTAGTTCTTGAGAATACCAGAATCCCCTGGGAGGCAGTGTGGGTTTCAGCCCAGAACACTGACAGAGCAGATTAGAGTAGGTACCTGCTGAATGTTGTCTCCACTCAAAGCATTGATAACACGTCAGCGATCTGACAGCCTAAGCCTCTTTAGGTCGATTGTGGGATGCATTTGTGCTGAGTTCTACTTTTGCACAGTAGAAAATGGCTCTTCTTCATCATCAAAGACAATAGATTGTTGTGGCTCTGCAAGATTTTTGTCTGCAACAAGGGACAGTGTGGAGAGAAGCAAGAGGATACGATTCCTGGCTCGCAGTAATCTGTTCCTCATTGTTGATTGGGAGACGTTGTACGGCTGTGGAAAATTCCTGAGTGACTCCAAACCGCTGGAATTTCAGACTGTGGCTTGAGGGTTAGAGACACACAAGGTCAATTTGGATTTTTGCGGCATTAACGAGAGCAACTGTTTTTAAAGCAGACTCTAAATTGATCACGTTTGTTTGTCAGAAAACAGATGGGAGATATTATATCGATAAGACGCCCACGATGCTGCTGGCTCATGGGGGTGTGAAATCAGTATTTAGTGTCCGCTTTGATAAGGCTCTTATCAAAATATTTGACAGTAATTTGGTTTTTAACCAGTTTTTTTCCAAGGGAAAGCGGTTTCATCTCCAGATTATGAAATGCACAGAGTTTTAGGATAATCTCTCTTTTTGTGTCTCTCAGATATTTGCTGAACAAACAGGATCATTGCTTGATCATTATTAAGGTTCGGATCTCTGTGTTTCTTATTCTGGAACGTGTACTGAATCTTTTCTCCTAAATCTTTTTTTCAGAATTCCCTTTCCCCACTGTGGCTCCCACTCCGACACCCCCCCGGACCAAACACAAGCTTGTCGTCGAGGGCAAGAAGCTCACTTTTCGCTGTGGGAAGAAAATAGCATCGAAGAAAGGCAAAGTATAGTGAGTATCTGCCGCCTGTAGACCGTAAATAACAGCACGAAGCCTCTTAGTTCCAAAAGTTAAGCCAATGCAGAAATGCCTTAAACATGTTGTCTTGCTAATAGCCAGCAGGGAGCGACTCCACATGTATGCAGATCTATTGGAATATAGCCATACTTCTCAGATGATTTATTACCTCAGTAAACTCTTTTTTTTACCTTATAGTGTCAGTCTCAAGTTTTATTTCTTCTTCAATATAGCGTGATGATAATTATGTAAATTGTCGTCCCATTTTAAAACAAAATCGACAATAGAGCAGGATATGCTTCAGGATGTGACAAGTTGCTAGCTTCTATCACAGCGACCTGTCAACCAGGATAGAGGCATATCCAACCTCATGTCAAAATATAATCACTCCTGGCTCCGATCAGATGGTAAGCCACTTCCGTTGGCTGTATAAAAAATGGATGTAGTGTCAGTTACGTCACCCATTTGTTTTTGAAGCCGAACAATGCTTGTCGCCATAGTCAAGACCACACTAACCAAGACCAAGACATACCCAAGACCGGATCGCTACGAGACCAAGAGAACCAAGACATTTAGGGTAGAGACCGAGTCAAGACCAAGACCAAGGCAGGACGAGACCGAGTCAAGACCAAGACCAAGGCAGGACGAGACCGAGACAAGACCAAGACCAAGGCAGGACGAGACCGAGACAAGACCAAGACCAAGGCAGGACGAGACCGAGACAATACCAAGACCAAGACCATAAATATCAATGGAAAAGTTATTTGTTGTTTTAGAAAGAGGCATTTTCCTTCTAATCACAGTAATGACGTGTAATAATAGCCGATCAGTGGTGGTCTTGAATGGTCATGATTTTAAATCCGAATTCCGCCAAGTCCGACACCACGACAAGACCGAGTAAAAATGCTTTGGATTCCTAGAGAAGACCGAGACCTTCAAAAAGTGGTCTTGAGACAAAAAACGATTTCAAGTACTTTAACTCTAAAACAGCTACAACACACCCATGTGTCAGCGAACTCGGCCACGCCAAGTTATGCAATTGTATGGATAACTCTTAGTCTCAATTTGATCAAAACAGATGAGTTTAAAAACAAATTTACCCCTGTTCAGTTTGTACAAATAAAGAAATGATCAATTCAAAACCCAAACTGTTTGCTCAAGTGGACACTCAAAAACTTCAGTTTTTCTGCACTACTGCATTAGCTTCATTTCTTAACACCAGAGGTTACCACTTGATCACTTCTTATATTCAGCATACACATTCCTTCCCAACCTCAGTGAAGCTTTAGCGTTATGTCACTTACCACCATTTAATGTCAAACTTTTGTTTCAGCTGGTACAAGGACGGGGAGCTGCTGGAGTTTTCTCATCCCAACTACATCTCACTGAAGGACGACCACATTACTATAGTGGCCAACGCCATCAACGAAGGCACATACACCTGCATTGTGAAGAAAAAAGACAAAGTTCTCACAAACTACTCATGGAGGGTACGTGTGCGCTTCTGAAGGCCATCTCAGCGCTCTCCACACTGAACTGGAGTCATTCCGTAAATGGTCACAACACGACCTCACTCACTAGGGCACATACTTCTGGGTATTTTTTTTTTTAGAACTGTCTTTACAGATATAACTGTCTAACTTTGATTGTCACTGCGATTTAATATGTATAAATAATAAATGTTCCGTGACAAGTACAATTTCAGTAAATATACTACCTGACTGTGAAAAGCTATCGAGACAGACGGTGCGGTCCGCATTTCATTTGGTGATGAAGGATCCTTGCAGCCGCCCTCATCTGTTTGGGACAATAACATCAACTCTGGAATCATTAAGCCAGTATGTCTCCATGTACCTCTTGCTGCTAAAGTAGTTAATGGTTTCCAAAGGCACCCAGAGCTTCTAGGGGTGTCCACAGCAAAATGGGACCAACTTAGATAATATTGTGGTTTCATTCAAAAGATATAAGCCAAGTTGAAGATAGATATAAGTATCATATGAACACAAAAATCTTCCACTAAAGGTCCCTGGGAAAAAAAGTGTCATCCAAATAATATCAATCATTTCAGGTGCATGAAAAAGTTACAGAAGCTCTTTCTTAAGAGGAGTGCCATTTGAATAATTTACACACTGACCAAAGTAAGCTATTAAAGCCAGAGTAAGCAATGTTGTCTACAGCCTTTGGAACGATTTGGACTTTAAACCACATATGGAACACCTCAGACGTCTAGCTTACTTTACTAGCCTCACATTGAAGCCAGCAGGCTGCCTCCAGAGACTGAGCCGTCAGTTCCACTAGCAGCTCTCCTTCCAAGCTTATTCAACACATCAGGTGCAATAATCTGCAGAAGGGCTCCAGTGGGGGCTGGGGGATAGATAAAACTGATTAATGAACATTTCCATTTAGCGCTGGCTCTAGACGTCTCAAAGCAAGAGGACTTTTCAGCGCCTGTTCCAGGGAAAGCGGCAAGTGGTCTTGCAAGGAAATTAAACTGTACTGTTTATTTTTCTTGGGCTCAAAATCAAAGAATTTATTGGTTTAATTCTGAAGTCGTAGAGCCATTTAAAAACAAAGGCAGTGAGACGTCTGGGCCTCTTTTCCCCAAAAAGAACAAAGTACTGAGACAAAGTGTGCAGCTCAAAGAATGACATCACTTTTGGACAGCGACTACCAAGTTGGGTTCAAGGCTGGATCTTTTTTTAAGCTCGACTTCCTTTAATTTTTTTTCTCTTTCTGGCAGCATGCGGTCGTGTTTGCATAGTTTGGACAGAGTTTATAAATACAGAGAAAACAGCAGACAAAACAAAGTTTCAAACTTTATTTCTAGCAAAAACAGTTTCCTCCTTTCATGAAGTGACCTGACAGCCCAAAGTAACTTTCTGACATAATGCTGGAAGGAGCACACAGCCAGTGCTGCATCATTATACAGTAGCTCAGGCGGCCAGGAAATACCAACCATTTAGAAAATCTGGTCCTCTCATGAAGTATACACGGTAAAATTAAAAAGAAAATACAGAGCTCAACTTCCAACTGATTTATGGTTCTGTGCATCTCCTCATCGGGAGCTAACATTTAAAATCTTTAATTGCTTAAAGAAAACATAAAAGAGAAGAAGCAGTGAAGTTTGGGGGAAAAGTCTCAGAAATCAATGTTTGTTGTCACCAGTCTTGCTGCGAAACAGTCCTGTTTGGTGTTAGTTTTTAGAGAATGATCCGGTTTAATGTCGCAAACCAGAGACAGTCCAGTTCCAAAAGTAGTCCTAGAACTTTTTGCTCCTCTCCTCAGTTGGACAGCAAAGTGTCCTGCTGTGTTTGGACTCAGAATTTAAGGCTGAATCCTGGACCGACTGCAGACGCTCCCTGGTTGCTGGTTGTCAGATGAAAGCCTGTGTCCTTGAGGTCGTCATCGCCCTGCAGAGAATATGGGAACAAAAATAACTCATTGGTACTGACTGCAATTGTTAACATCAGAGATTTACATTTCCTGCATATTTATTATAGAACTGATCGATACTACACTGGTTACTTTGGGAAAACCCTTACACTCAAAGGGCTTTGGTGAGACATTATCATCGTGATCCACACAAGTATGCATGGATTTTATTAACAATATTATTTTAGTTATTATTGATTTCCTGGTTTCTGTGGAAATATAATGTTCCAAGGTTTGTTTAACAAGCTTTCCCCCCTTGAGAAGAATAAAAATGAGATAAACAACCAAACCAACTGTCTTTAAATGGTGTAATTTATCGGTAAGAAACCTAAATAAACACTAGCTTAACTCAAAAATATCAGTATCAGGTTTAAGCTTCTGGGTGGGTAGGCCCACTGGTGAAAACATTAAGGGGTTTGAAGGTGCTCATCATGGAAAACACAAGGAGGAAATAACCGGACACAAAGCAGAAGCCCGTACCTCTGTAATCTATTTAACACAGACAGCGTTCAGAAAGCCTGGTAGCCGTATGTCATGGAGAAAGTGGAGCCTAATGTCCTTACCAGCTGACTGTAGCCCAGGCCTCCCTCGGGTGGACGAGGACTGGTTCCTCTCTTCACCCTCTGCTGCTCGCTCTTGGCCGGCCAGGTGGGGAACATGGACGGTTCGATGGGCAGCGGCGTCTCGCGGAGGTACTCGTGCTTGAGCGCCTCGTCTGATAAAATCCTCTTACTGGGACAGTAGGTGAGGAATCTGGAAGAAGTTAATGAACCGGTTCATATGGAGATGCTTAACCAATTGAGAGATATTGCAATGAAGAAGAACAAATAGCAAGGAGTCTCAGATAATTGTGCGGACTAATTTGTTTAGTCTGTGTATGTTTTAATAGTGGAAAATAATTTCTAATCAGTTTTGGTAAACATGAATTCTGGTTCTCATCTACAAAAACAATTTGAGCCGGGATGCAGCCGTGACATGAGGGACAGGCTGTTTTGTCTTAACCGTATCTGACAGGATCAACACAGCGTAATGGGGAGCTGCTAAATCGTGATAATTGGCCTCCTTAGTGTGTCTGATTACAATCCTAAACATGTGAGCAGTGGTGGTGGGTTGAACGATTAAGACCACCCTGAAAATGGTCTGTTTATGTGTGGAAGGGTAAATGACGGTGATTTGATGACACATGGGGGATTGAAAGGATTAATCATACATTTGTGCTGTGTCATTAGCCCTGTCAAACAAAGAGAATACACAATGGCAACACAAATAAGGCCTGTTGTTTTGCTTTGTTAGTAACCAGACAACGCTGGCATATTGCTGTCGCAGGATGTGATTTTTCTCAGCATGCTGGCATTTTGGAAGTTTAAGAGCAGGGATTGCATCGGTTGAACATCTGTATGCACCGATATCGTTGGAAAAATAGAGACGAAGAATTACGAAAAAGTCATGAAAAAACAGACATTGGTATCGGAATTGGTAATCAGATAAATTGTCATTTTAAACATCAGGTATCGACATCTACCGGCTTACCACAATTGGTGCATCTCTGCTCAGGAGGCATATGGGGCGCAGCTTCTTAAACTAGAGTGTCGGCATCTGTTAGGCAGTGACATTGCCTTCTAAACACCCTCATTCTTTCTCAGGACCCAAGAGCTGTGCTGGTTTTCATTTGAGCTTAAAGGGCTTTTTGATATCTAGGACACAAGGTGATCACTGTAAGTCACCTTGTAGGACAGAAAAGAAGCAGAATCCTGAATCTTGAGGCCCTGGATAGAAACCCAAGTCTCTTATCTGGCTCACCTTATAATTGCACTTCAAAAGCAAGTTCTCAGAAATATACCAAAGGCCTCCATCGTCTCACGTTTCCTTACACAGGCGGGTGTGATATTCCAAACATCTGTGTGATATTTACCTGTTACTCTTCATCTATATCCCTACTACCCTGCTCTGTCTGAGGTTTTTCTAAAAAAGCACTCCTGTGTCGACCTCCTGCGGTCTTTATCTGTAGTTGGGTAAACGCCTTGTGAGTCTCCTGACAGCTGGAAGGTTTCAGCCGTGCTGGACACACGCCAGCCTTGGCGTTACTCAACTGTGATTCCTCCTGCTGCACAGAGGACACGAGGTTACCATCCTATGCAGCTGTGAGGCGACGAAGCGGTATGGTTTTGTCGTTTACAGGTGTAGGAAAAACCGCTCTGTGGGTGGGTAAGGACCTGAGAGCACAGCTGAAAAACTCTGCGTCTGCTCTTTGCAGCTGCTGATCAATGCTGATCTCCGGAATGTGTGTGAAAGAGTAATGAACCCATTACTTGCTGCGTGAAAATGATTTTCCGTTTTAAATGTGCGTTATTTGTAAAACATTTTCCTGTAGTGTGGAGCATCACCATGGTGAGTGTGTGTGAGAGGGAACAAGGAGATGGAACAGGACTGCTGCTGAGGCATGTTGATGAATTACAAGCCCGCTGCCGTTGTCATGTTTTAAGTCTGCTTGCCAGAAATGCACTGCCTGAGCTGGAAAGAGTCGCGGACTCTGACAGGGAAGCAATGTGTTCATCCAAGTAAGGCAATTTCCACTGTCATGCTGATTGTTACTGATATCAGGGGTTGATGTTTGCCATTCATTGATTTCATTTCCATCAATAAAGGATGGATTATTATGACGCCTGTGTGGGTTATTTCGAGGAACAAATGAGTATTCTAGACCTTTGAACAAAACTACATCAACTTAGCGCTGCCATCAATAAGACACACGCACATGTTTAAGCTAGGTGTAAACAGTCAAATAACCGCTGTGCTACAATTCCTTAAACTTGGTTCCCGGTCTTAATTGCATCATTTTCTCAATAATTTTTAATTTTGCTGCCTATCCAAAAATGACTTTTTCAGATGTAGCTTTGAGCTCGTGTGAGGAACTTGTGGTTTGTGTTGTTTCTGGCGACCCCTGTGGACGACGCTGTTTATCTTATATTTGCCAGTTTTGTTCAACAAATCTAATCCAGATTTTCTTTGAGTCAAACATATCACTCGACATGATTCTTTGTTATGAACAATGTAAAAAAAAAGAAGCTGTTTGTGGAGTGTGTGGTTAATCTCCTTGTCAGTCACCTGACCCTGCTTCAGCAGTTTTTGGCACAAATAATAACGATATGGAAATATTCAATCCTGTGGTCGCTGACGGTCTCATTTGCTTTTGTAGCCATAAAAGACCACCGTTTTAATTTAAGTCTGTTTCATAACCATCTCATAACTCCACAGAGTGATTAATGTTGAAGTAGTTGTCTTCTTATGCCAAGTGTGTAAATCAGAACTGACATCTGCCAAAGTGAGCTGGAAGATATTGGCATATCGGATATCAGAAAATCTCAATATCAGGATTCACATGTTGTAACAGTTGTAATATGACGGTCAGATTGTTTGTAGTGCAGTAAATTTCCCTCAGGGTCAACAAAGTATCTATCTATCTAAAGCTGCAGTGCAACGTCTGTGAGGTGTAATGTTGTATTGTGTGTGTTGAATAAGAAAGCCTTAAAGGACCCTACTTGTTCATGAGGTCAAAGCCTTGGTCAGAGAGCAGTGCTCCAAAGCGCTTTCGCAGGTTGTTGTAGGGATACTCTGTGAAAGTCATCTTCTTCACAGCGGGCAGCTCGTTGTAGCCGGGCCAGATCTTCTCACTGGGTGACCCCAGATCCTACAGACAACACACACACACAAGTCAGCAGACAGCATCCTGTTAGCGCACAGGAGATGGATGTGAGATATAATCATATTCATCAACCACAGACATGGAGCAGTCCTAAGTGCATTTCAATACTGTAACTCATCAGTGGTAAAGACTGTAGGATGTCCTGTGAGGCCTAAATGACATCAGCTGTCATGTATAATGCACATCATCCACTTAAAAATCATTCAGCCATCTAATAGGGTTTTTCCACAGGCCCGGGTCAGTCCACTTTAGCTGCATTGTGATGACATTCAGAGGATAACCGCATCGAGCAGCGAAAACAGCCAACCCTCGCTGGTCTACTCGCCACAGCTGAGTCCTCAGCGGCTGAACTAATGTGTGTCTGTGCTGCAGACCAGACAGAGAGCTCTGTTTTTAAAGGTCTGCGTTCAGCTCTCATTACTTTTATAGTTTCTACCCAAACTACTGTGGTTCAGTGTTTATTTGACTTCTGTGTGCCTGTCTGATTCCAGCTTTACTAAACTGTGTAAGGAGGAGCTCATAAAAAGCACACATGGACATATTCTGTGCTATTTTGTCAGAAGATAAGTTTGAAATCTTGCAGTGGCCCAAGTTGGGATTCCAATATTTGTATTATTTTGCAGGGAGGACTTGTACAGTCAGTAGCAGCCACGGTGAGCTGAAGGTGAGAGACTCTTAAAGTGATTTGTGACAAAAACACCTTCAACAAGTCATCAAGGTCAACAACAGGAATTGCTGCTCTGTCAAATGGAAAAACACCCAAACCTGCCAGCATGGCATGGTTCGGCACAACTATGGAAAAACCTTATATGCTTAATTTCTCAGTTTCATAACTCCATCAGCTGAGTTAATGGCTTCCAATAGCTCCACCCTGTGGTGCACATCAGAACTCCACACTGACCTACTCTGACAGACGACACTTTCCAAAACAGTTAGAGGCCGTTAACTGAAGAGCTTTAAGCTGTATATTCTGGATTTTCTCCATTTTATAAGAGCAAAATTCACAGATTTACCTTGAAAATCTTGTTGATTTGGTCAATTTCAGATTTTCCAGGGAAAAGTGGTTTCTGGGTGAGGAGCTCCCCAAATATGCAGCCCACTGACCACATGTCCACAGCTGTGGAGTACTCCTGCAGAGAAAAGAACAAACACAGTGACAGTCTGCAGAGACGGAGTAGACAGTCTGCCTGGCACGCTTCACCACTGCTGATGGTTGGTTCGTTGGACCTCTGCTGTCTGACCAGTTTAATGTAAAACTCAAAATGTTTTTGGTTGTTAAGATTTCTTATAAACTAAATCCTTCACAGATGTTTTCTTTTTCGGGGGAGGAAGACGGGTAAACATATTGATTAAGATGTTATTATCACCTCCAAGAAAGTAAATAACCATCATATCTATGGTCCCAGCTGCTTTGTCATCTGGTACTTGTAAAGTGCAGAAAAAAGGTCTCACCTTGGCTCCAAGCAGCAGCTCTGGTGATCGGTACCACAGGGTCACCACCACGGGGGTGTAGGGCTTCAGGGGGGAACCGTACTCCCGGGCCAAACCAAAGTCACCAATCTACAGTTTAAGACATTTCACTCACATTGATACCAAAATATATTTAAGGTAGGAATATTAACAACACCTTTGACTCCTCCAAGGTATGTTCTTGCCATTCTCTGGTCTTTAATTGAATATCAAACCTCCAAATACTCTGCTACGGCTGCATAGAATTTAAAAGGTGCAGTGTGATTCACATATTCTGTTGTCAGGTTGCGTAAAACTTACACAGACAAATGTCAGTGAAAGTCTGGTTTATTTACACGAGGACTCTCTTGCTCAGTTTTGCCAGAAGTCATGCTCTGATTGACTCTAAGTAATCATGTTTTTCTTCAAGCATTCTTTGTAGCTGCTAGCCAGGGAGAAGGTTGTGCAGGGGGTTTGTTTGCTCTTTTCAGAGAAGAAAATAGATCGGAAGTTAAAATTCACTAACTTGTAAAAAGCTTCTTCTTTTTTTAAACTCTTTTAGATTTAAACTTTGATTTGCTGTGGACTCCCTGAGCTGCATTCACAGGGCTGAGTGAGAACCTCAGACAGTCTGAGCTTACCTTGAGGATCCCCTTGTGGCTCAGCAGCAGATTGGACGTCTTCAGATCACGGTGGAGAATCCAGTTGTCGTGGAGATGTCGGACGCCTCGAAGAAGCTGAATCATCAAAGTCTTTACTTCACCTGAAGAGAGAAGCATCCTGCTTTAACACAGCTGCAGACATTAAATGCTAAACCAATAAAAATCTATCAAATTCTAATCAAGACAACATCTATCACTATGAACTTTTCACACACACAAACATTTACTCAACAGTGTGTCGCATTACCTGGCAGGAAAGGCTGCTTCATGGTTTCCATCAGACTCTTCAGGTCATGTTCTACGTAGTTCATCACAATGTAGATCTTGTCCATGTTACTTCCAACAACTATTTCCTAACACAGAGAATAGGCACAGTTTAGATTTAGCCAGAATATGTTAGGGAGTGAATCAGCCAATCAGAGTGTGTCATTAAGTCATTCAAAAATTCTCTTACCCTGACTGTGACGATGTTTGGGTGCTGAGCTTTTAGGATTGTATTAATTTCTCTTAAAGAGGTGATGGGGAAGCCCTCCTTCTCCTTCTCCATCTTTAACCTCTTCAGGGCCACAATTTCATCTGCAAACAAGAGACCATATTCATGATTTCATTCATACATTTATCTGAACAAACAAAAACATCAAACGGACCAACGTGATTTCTTGCGTTACCTGTCTTTTTGTCCTTGGCTCTGTAGACCACACCGTAGGTTCCCTCCTCAATTCGGTTCAAGCACTGGAATTCCTCAACACTGCGACAACCCTGACAACAAAAACACAGGACTTAAAACCCCAATATTATGCTAACTTGTATCATGTCCGTGCTATGTCTTTACTGACCTGTAAAGCAGGCAGGTACTTGGGCAGCTCCTTCTTCAGCTCCACAGGTGAAATGGGGGGCGAGTCAGGGATGTAGTTCTCTTCAGGGGTGGGGGAGCGAGAATGAGTCTGAGACTGTGGCGTGGGGTCATTCTCTCCTGCTTCCTCCTCCTCCTCCTCCTCTTCTTCCTCCTCCCCCATGTCTTCACCACTCTCCTCAGAGTCGTGATCAAACCGCGACTCTGGCACTGCGGGAAGAACAGAGAGATAAGTTTAGTCTTGGGGAGGGGATTTGAGCTGCATCGTTTTTGATTTAAAGGACCAGAAGACCAAAAAAAACTACAGATTTTCATAAAACCAACATGTTTTTGTTTCTGGCCTTCGTCAGGGTCACTGTTATTTTTAAGATACCAATATTTCATAGAATACATTTACTGGGTTAATCGATCCTGGTTCATCTAGCATATTGTCAGACATCGATTGTCATTGCAAAAATGTTTTTTTATTTATCTGAAAACAAGCATTTTGTGTTTGCAGTCACTCTAATTTGATCTTTTCTTTAACTGAATATTGTGAGTCCTCCAAAATTGTTGTCTAGTGCCAGTCCTTATAAAACTGATATGTACAGGTTATCTGAAACAGAACTATCTTTTCATTTGCATTTGGATCGCTGATTTTCCTTTAAGGAAGCTGAAGAGCCAAGATTGACTAGAAGGAGAAAACTAGAAAGTCATTTTATCGACCTTCAAGAGCAGAGAAACTCCCGGAAGTGCAGCAGAAAAAGCTTTTACTGACCCATATGTACCCAGTGAACTTTCTCAGGTGGGCCATGCAACTTTCTTCTTCTACTAGTCTACTATTTCCAGATTTAAAAAAATCAACATAGAATTCACTTAAACTTTGGATGACTTGCAAGTTCGGTATCACAGACGTCACAGATGGCATGAGTACACACCTGCTGGGATGTGAGTTCCATTTTCCCTCTCCTCTTCAAAGTCTTCCTCTGACTGCTCATCTTCACTCACGTCCTCTGAAATGAAGGAAGCCTCTGTGTTAGACCTGTGACGATGACTAACTGGACCAGAGACAACGAAAATAACTCAAACAGTAAAGCAGTCTTTAACAGTTTTACCTGCACTCTGCTCAGACCTCCCAGAGCCTGATACAGACTCCTCCTCCCCTTCCTCCTCTTCACCCTCACTCTGGCTGCTGGACTCTTCTTCGTCATCGTCGTCCTCCTCCTCGTCAGATCCTGATCCAGATGCTAGAGAAGGTGAACAAGATGCAAAAGCATTTTCGTAACCTGAAACTCGCGATTCATCTTGTAGTTTTTCCGTTCTGTTGGTTGTGTGTGAGCGCTGGTACATTCCTGTGGTGTTTATAAACAACCTGTTGCCGTGTATTGCAAAATTCTGAGCAATGATGACAAACAAGAGTATGCAACAGCATTATCTGAAGCAGCAATGTCCTCACAGAGGGTTCAGGCCTCACTTAGTGTTTAGAGATTCAAAATCATGGAGTACAAACACGTTTGTTGTATAATGACCATGTCTGCTGGTTGATAAAAGTGCATTTTATATGATCAATTACCGCCGGAGGACTCTGCAGAGCTGGTCTTTCTCTCACTGTCACTGATGTCCTGGAGGTCTGTGAGCAGATCTTTGCCCTCTGGCTTCTCCTCCTTAGATGCTGCAGAGAAAATGCAGTGTAAGTTATCCTGAATGATTGGCAGTCATTGCACAGGATAAAATTAGGTATAACAAAAATCAAACAATGATATGACTTCTTTTTTTTTTAAGAGTGAAATTAAGGAAAACCCACGCGCACTTTTCCGTGGTTCACTCTGTTCGGCTCTGTCCCGGGGAACAGAAGGGGGACTCCGGCTGCGGTGACATTGTTTTGACTTATCGTCATACTCATCGGGTAGCAACCGATGATGAGAAGGCACTAAAGAGAGTGAGAGAGTGTGTAAAAAGAGTGTTTCATGAATTTCTAGAGATTAACAATAAAAGTTCACAGATGGTTAAAACAACAACAACAAAAAAACAGAATTCCTAGATGCTACAAATCTGGTTTATCGTTTGATGAATATTACTGACTTCTTA